>ML685793.1:19511161-19709520 GCA_007922175.1 Pelusios castaneus | reverse complement strand
AGCCCCGGGACTTCGGGTGGTGAGGGCTGCGTGCTTAAGCGCCGCAGCTCCCGCTGCCAGCTAAAGCCCAGGGGCTGAGCTAGGGGGCTGCAGGGCTTTGGGTGGTGGCGGGAGCTGCCGCGCTTTCCCCTGCCGCCACCTGAAGCCCCGGGGCTGAGCTAGGGGTCTGGTCGGAACTGGCGTGGGCAGCCGGTTCGTCCAGCCCCCTAGCTCAGTCCAAGGGAGCCGCCGAACCTGGCAGCTCCCATCACAGTCAATTTCACTGCTCAGTGAGAGCAGTGAAATTGACATATTTGACAGCTCCAATGTCCCAGAGCGGCCTTGACTGGCACTCTGGGACATTTCTGGAGGCTTTTTAACTTGCAAAATGGGTACACACGAGCATTACCGTGGAACAGCTGTTCCGCAGTAATGCTAACCACTCTCGATTTGAGTGGTTTAACTGTTGCGCGGCAAGAGGGTGTTGCCGCGCAACAGGGAAATTGATCATGTGTACACTAGCAGCTTTATTGCGCAGTAAGGAGCCTTACCACGCAATAAAGTGATAGTGTGTACATAGCCTCAGTTACATTGAGGGAATTCTCAGTGTGAACAATGAAGAGTAATTTTTGAGATTTTTGCAGTAAAAATCCCATTGAAGTCAATGGATGTGTCATAGCAAAGATCCTGCTTGATTCTTTGAAATATACTCCTCATTCAATATGAAAACAATAATAATAAATAGAAACATCACTTTAAATTAAGACTTTGTCATGTGGTTTATTCCCTAATTATGGACTAAAAGATAATGTGAAGAAATCAGAAAAATAAATAAATACACCAAGGGCCTACTTGTCATCAAGATGAATATGATTCACTTCTTTGGGGCTAAGTCCATCCTTTGATGTCTATGCACAATACCTTCTGAAATCAGGTTGCCTGGGTGTGGCTAATTGCAGAATGTGTATCTTTCTCAATGTGTTTTTCCTCCTATTTTAGCAGCCAATAGCTTACACCTGATATAGGGTCAACTGTTGCCTCCAACACCCTGTGTAGAGTCCAAGAGAATGGACCTTAAACAGGGACCTAGGTAGTTGCTCCTCCCTCAGCAGTCAGCACCCTGCACATATTTAGCTATCAGACACGTGAGTGACACCTGCAGCAGCATTCATGGCCAGTGCATAGCTACTATACAAGGTCTTTGGTTAATGGGATTGCACACTTGCAGACCCACTGCCACCCCTACCGATCTGCTCTTGTGACCTCTTTATGGCTTCTCTCTGATAATAGTCTCATTGCATCTTGGACCTTTGTGTGCCATTGAAGGTGGCAAGTAGAAGTTCTCAAGATTCAGTCTGGCCAAGATGCAGCTCATGTTTGTGGAGGACCAGTGCTGGCTTTTTTCCAGTAAGACTTCTGCTCCTGATCCAGTACTATGATATCCGCCAGAGACAGTGGACACTGTAGTTTGACACACAGTAAGAACACTGTGGGCAATGTCCACCATCAAGAATATTAAGCCACTGCATGGTGAGAGATACTGTTTTGTGGGAACTGTAAGCAGCATTTTGTGACTGGCCCTTCTATTCTTTGTTTTCACTTTCATCTAAGGTTAGCCATTCTGCATATTTAAATAAAGTGCTCCATGGTGGCAACTGAAGAGGAGACTTGAAATTGAGAAAATACTTGGTATTGTGGTAAAGCCAGGCGAGATGGGTATAGAAGGGTATATCAGGGCAGGTACGTGAGCCCTAGACGGTTAAAGGGCCTTCTCCCTGCAGGAAGAAGGGAGGTTACTAAACGCCAATTAGAGGCACCTGGATCTAATGAAGGGCTACTCCAGGCTGACAAACACCTGCCTCTGCTAGAGGGAAAGTGGGGGGGTAGGGGGAGAGAAACTTCCAGAAGGACTGAGACTTCCCAAGGTTAACAGGAAGTGCTTCCCCCAGTGAGAACAGTGACAGAAATCCCAGGCCCCCGCTTGCAGGGAGCACTGAGGTGGCTGTGATCCCTAAGGACATCACTACTACTACCTATACAGCCTGTGAAGGAGCCACGAAGAGGTACTTTCCTTAAGTTCTGGATTACCTAAACTAACAAACTTTCTGCACTCGTGTGGGGTAGAAGGAGACTTCACAGGTGCAAACCAAGGCCTGCCTTAGACACTCCAAGAGAAAGGTGATGAGCAGCATAGGTAAAGGACTTACCCAAGCTGGGACAGATTTACCTCAGGCCCTTACTGCCAGAGGAGACATTTATTGGTTGGCAAGGCCACAGGGGGGTTGTTTTGCCACACTATGTTCTGCACTTTTTACATACACCAGATTGTATTTAAAGGTGAACTGTAAAATAAAAATGTTTGTGTGTATTTTTGCTTCTGGGTGACGTATAAAGGAGGCCTGAAACACATAATTTTCATTTTAAACTTATTTTTTCCTGGTTTTTTGCCTTTCCTGGTTGTTTAGAGGACTTACTGGAGGGTCTCTCATCTTGATTGCTTGCTTTCTTGGACCTGAATTAAAGGGGCAGAGCATTGGCTCTTCAGCAAAGATATTGTACTGAAACATCAGATTCTGTGGCTGAGATTTTTTAAAGATATTTTAGTGTTGCTGCACTAACCATTGCAGTCTATTTAGAAACCTAGATCTAATTTTCTAAAGGATTTTAGGCATTAGAAGGTCAATGAGATTTAGACTCTTAAGTGCCTCTGCCTCATTTTTCTTTTTCAAGTCCCCTCTAAATACCTTTTCCTCTCTTTTCAAGTCCCCTCTAAATGGCTTATACATTGTCTTCTACACCCTGTCTGTGATATCAGAGACACTGACTGTTTGGGAAGCTCAGCCCTTAAAGAGTCTGTATTGAGTGCTGTGATAGTGAATCTTTTCTTGTTCTGCACAGCACTGAACATCATCCTCCCAACAAATAATATACATTTTTTTTCAACAAGGATGTAGTCTGTTATCACTATTGAATGCCGTATGCATTTCTCAACACTATGCAAAAGCCTCCAGGTGCAGAGGTGGGGAAAATGCTGAGTACTGAAACTTAGCATTTTGCCTTCCTGATCTTCTTTTGTCAGTTTCCAGCCTACAGGATCAAGTCCTGGAAGAAGGTTTCACTATGTTTCTTTCATCCAGAAACAGTTTAAAAAATGTCAGTGATGATAAATAAAAGATTAACAGTATTCTCTTATTCTTGAGTGCAAATTCCGCTTTGTTGAAATATTTATGGTTAATCTTACTTTTACTGAGTTGTAATGAAAATTTGATTAGCTTTGTGTAACCGAGGTAAGTGTTTCAACTAATATAGCAAGTCAGACTATTGCTATTTTATTGTCACTTGACCAGCATCATTACAGTGAAGCATTTATCATCCTATCTATGGTATTAATTATTCATTTGTGGACATGAGGCTTTCTGGCTATGTCTACACTGGCAATTTAAGTCGACTTAAGGAGGTTTAAATAGACTTAAATTAAGCCAAGTCCATACTAGGCTTTCATTAAGTCGACTTAAGAAATTCCTTAAGTCGACTTAATGAAAGCTTAAGCTGACTTTATAACTACCATTCATTAGGTCGACTTAACTCTTCCTTAGGTCGACCTAAGCCCAGTGTGGACGTATAAGTCCACTTAGTTAAGTCAATCTAAGGGCAGTTAGGTCGACTTAAAGTAGAGTAAGTCGACTTAAAGTCGACCTTATTAAAGTCGACTTAACAAAAGTCGACTTAATTTTTCTAGTGTAGACATAGCCTCTCAGATGACAGCAGTGAAGTAGGATAAGCAGGAATTATACAAATAAATGCTAATATTACCACTTTATAAATGCTTAATAAAAATAAGTCTGTAGTAATTCTGCAAGTTATAATTGTTGACATGCTTGCACATTTTTTTAAATCTGTGAATTGTGGTGTAAAATAGACATGAGATTGTATAACTAATTCTAAATCCAGAATTGGAAACGTTTAAAGAAGACTGAATGGTGTCTGTGTGTAATATCTGGAAAGTAATGCCGACAACTTCTGGGTTTATGTTTTTGTTAATAATTTCCAAATGTGATTCTTAGGTCAATATGAATTTAAACTGTGTGTACTCCAAGGGAGTGGGGGCCTAGCTCCTCACATGAGCTCCTTATCTATATAGGCATGTTTGGGCCTCTAAAACCAGCTTTCCTTCGCACTCCCACCCTCCTGAAACAGCCCCCAAGGTAACAGAATAGTCCTTAGACTGCTTTAAATAACAGCATCTGGAATGATCACCTAAGGCTTATTCTTGCCAACTAATTCTAGAGGGGGTAGCCATTTTAGTCTATTTCAGCAAAGCAAACAAGTTGTTTTAATTCAAACAGTGTGGATGTTGGGCTTTTAAGAACAATAGATGAGAAGGTGAGAATGTTAAAAATGAGGATATTGTAGTGAGTTTGCCATTCTAAGTCTCAAGACCCAATCTGATGGTGTCAAATTTGCATATGAATTCCAGCTCTGCACTTTCACACTGAAGTCTGGTTTTGAAGTTATTTTGCTGAAGAAATGTAACTTTCTTGTCTGTAACAGAATGTCCAGGGAGATTGAAGTGCTCCCCAACTAGTTTTTGAATGTTACCATTCTTGGTGTCTGATTTGTGTACTTTTATTCTTTTGTGCAAACAGTCCAGTTTGGCCAATGTATAAGGCACAGGGGCATTATTGGCACATGATAGCATATATCAGATTGGTAAATGTGCAGGTGAAAGAGTCCCTGATGGCATGGCTGATTTGGTTAGGTCCTACAATGGTGTCACTTGAATAGACTTATGGGCAGAGTTGGCAAAGGGGTTTGTTGCAGTGTTAGGTACCTTGCTTAGTGTTTCTGTTGTATGATGTGTAGTTGCTGGTGAGCATTTCCTTAAGACTGGGGGGGCTGTCTGTAAGAAAGGATGGGCCTACCTCTCAAGGCTTGAGAGAATGAGGGATAGGTTGTAGATCTTTGATGTGCTGGAGAGGTTTGACTTAGGAGCTGTAGGTAACGACCAGTGACATTCTGTTGTTTTCCTTGTTGGGTCTGTCCTGTAGTAGGTGACTTCTGGGTACTGGCCCCATCAATTTGTTTCTTCACATCTCAGGTAGATAAATGGAGGGACAGCATGAACTCTGCTGAAAAGCTGTGCCCCAGGCAATGCCTGTTTCCCCCTCATTGTTAAAAGATAGACGTAAGGATCATTGTGGAGTCTTTTGTTGTTTTGATTAAGGAGATGTCTCTAGTGTCCTAAAAGCTGACTGAGGCCCAGCAGAGGCTGGTACCTCTGGTGGGAAAGCAGCTTGCAGTGGACAGTGCCAGCGGATGATGCCAATGGCCAGCAGATGGAACCAGTGGATGGTGCCAGCAGACAGCCTGAGTGGATGATGTCAGTGGCAAGTGGGTGGAGCCTGTGATAGTGGTGCCAGCAGACAGCAGGAGCCCCACATGGTTGCCATCTGTCAATGGAGAGACCCAGCAGATGGGACTCGGCAAGACCCAGAGATGGGAGAAAACAACTGGAGGGGACTGACTGAGAGCCCTCCTCCTCCCCCGAGAGGTGGATGCTAAAACTATGATGATCAGTATGAGGGTAATGAAGTGAGAGACACACTCTATGTATACTGGGTTGGGGTGAGTTCTGCTTATTGATTTTTTTGTGTGAGTTCTGCACTGCACTGTCTCCCCAAATCAGTACTAGTTTTGATATGATATTGCCTTATATATTTTCTTTGTTACTATTAAAAGTTTTATGTACAACACTCAGACTTGTGCTTGCAAGCAGAAAAGCATTGCCGTCTAGGGTGCCCAGGGAATAGTGCATGATTTCCCAGGAAACTGGATGGGGGCTTGAGCCAATTGGTGTTGTAACATTGTTAGGAACTCCTAGATACAGAACCCAATCCTTTGCTGCTGCTGTCTTGGCCTGATAGAAGGGTGACACATATGCTCAACCAGGAAAAGGTGCTGAAAGAATTTGTTACTACCATAATTTCTAATGGTGCTAAGGATGTTATATTACTGAAAACAATGCATTGTATTTTAGGCTAACAGTAAATAATGTCACTGTTGTAAAAGGAGAAATGTGCCACTTTATGAATATTTGCAGATACATAATTCTTCTGGATTTCTCTCAAGTTGGTAAAATGTCAGCTAATTAATACTTTAATTTAAGAAGTCAAAGATAATCCACTTAATTAAAAATTCTTATTGGAATGATAATTTACCATTTACTATATATGAACAAATAATGAATCCTCACATTAAGAATGTTTTATGAAGAAATGCCAAGGCATTCATGGAAGAGGAGGAGAAAAATATATGAAGATTTCATTGCAAAGAGACTTCAGTTTGTGTTCTAAGTTGCTCTGTTAGAAGTATAATTTTATAGTTTTGTATCCAGCTGGTTCCTTTTATGTAACAATGATTAAAACTCTTTTTAGCACCTCTGGAATCCAAAGTAGTATGGGCTTATTAAATCCTACCATTGGTCTCAGTCCTATGATGAGCTCAGAAAGAGCTCATTAGCAGCACTGGGGCCTAGATGTCTGATCCTACCAGTTGCTAAGTTTCTCTTAGCAAGAGTTGAGAATCCTCAACTTCCATTCACTTCTAGAGGTGTTATGAACACTCTGCATCTCCTAGGGTCTAACCTGCAGTCCATTAAACTACATTGCTGCTTTTGGACTGGGCAGAAGGAGAGGTTCTCAAAATGGGACTCTTCTCTAGATCTCCTCAGCTCTGTTGAGAGGTTTGGGTGTGGGGTGGGCTGGAGCCTTGAAGGCCCAGCAACTGCTAGCCTCTCTGGCTTTCTGTACTGCTCATCCTAGTACAGTGTAATGCTACAACTGGAGAGGGGTAAGGTGGGCTGGAGATATTTAACTCATTGCTATCTCTGAGTTGGGGTCAGAAGACCAGACTTAAAGGAGCTCTCCCCCAGTCTTAATAAGTAGTGGATGGGGAAGGGCAGGCTGGAGTGTTCATGGCTAGGTGATCCTAGCTTCATTGCATATACTGTCTAGGAAATGTAAAATGTTCAAATTTTGAACTTAAAAACAAAAAAATCTGTTCAGCTACAGAACATTATTTCTTGCAATAAAAATCTTTAAAAGTTTTATGATGTGCAAAAACAAACAAGAATTAAGTTCTGGAAATAAATTACAAACTCAATACAGATTTTATTAAGAATAAGTTTGAATTTAAATTTTCTGTGCTATGCTAGTTATATTCCATTTACAGCAACCTCGTGATATAGTATTTTCTAAGCACATTCTCATCCCTTTCCTCAGTGTCATCCATCATATTCATTTTCTGAGTCTGACCATTTAAAAATTATAAACCTATTTAATAGATAAAATGGCACCTTAATAAGGACATAATTGTTTAGATGAATGGTAAAATAATTATTGAGCATATTCCATTAATTTCTGTGTATGTATCAGTACACTATACTTATCAGTATGCTGAATTGCTGATTCTTATCAAAATTGTGTTGTTGGCTTTTATCAGACCAGATCCTGCAATTCTCACTCATGAGTAGCCCCACTGAAGGAAATGCAGGAGTAAAGATTAGAGTAAAAGCAGCAGGATCAGGTCCTGGAATAATTGAAGTTGTCATTAGTTTTCCCACTTTAATTTTCTAGTCTTTTTGTGTTATGGAGCAGTAAAAATCCAGTGTGTGTAAAAGATGTTATAATTTGATCATATATTATTCATTGTGACTATTTTGGTGGAATATTTGTACAGCCTCTTTTTTTAGTTTGATAAAAGGGAATATTAAAGTTAACCAAGGCAGCCATGGTGTTCTTTGCTTTTAGTTTATAAAAGTGCTTTATTTCGAAGAAGGATTTAAGATCACACTATAACTTACTTGATGACATTTATTGTAGAGTGATGCTTGTAGAAGGTTGTGATTTTAGAGACACTCCCTAGCATGGGTCAGTGTTGTGTGAACTGGGAGAAGTACCCTACAGGTGATCTAACATGGCTACTCCCAGCTACACACCTGGGAATCACTCCTGTCTGCGTTATTAAAGTTCTATTCCTCACTCATTCAATGGCGTGGTCTTTAATGAACCCTCAAGATCATTACAAGACGAACCCCCCCCCCCAAAAAAAAACCCCACAAACAAACTTAAGAGTTTAAACTAGAAATGAAATCACCTGAAGTGGCAGAGGTCCCAGAGAATAGTGATAAGGGACCTCAGTTTTCCTGCCCAGAGTCACCATCAGCAGTGAGAAGAGAAAAAGTCACAGGAGATGCTCAAGTATGTGGGCACAGAGACCAGTCGTAGGGATTCTTTAACACATCCTGTTAGGGTTGAGCACTTTTAGTTGAATTTTAGGACCAGCCAGGCTAGCCTGCAGGCTGATGAATGAGTTTATTTGGATTTGAAGTAGGTTCTCCTGATTGGCTGGGCTGCCTGTCTTTGATCAGAAACTCTGCCAAGCCACCAAAGTTACAGCTTTTACTGAGTTTTCTTAATTCAGTGACATACTGCTCTATGGTGTTACCCGGTTTTTGCATGAATGTAAAAAATATATGCCTCTAAAAAGTCACATTTGATTTTGGCATGCAATATTCCTCAAATTTAGTCAGTATTGTATTTCCATTCATGCTTTCACCATCTTGCAATTCAAAGTTTATAAACATCCAGTGCTCTCTCCCCAACAACATGTAAAAATATAGATGATTTTTGGTTTTCACCTTTATTCTGTGCTCCAGTGGCAGACAAATACAACAGAAATCGCTGCTTAAACTTTATCCAGTTTTCTGCAACATTACCAGATATTTGGAGAGGGGAAGGAGCCTGTAACACATCCATTTCAACAGCTTGCACTTACTTGCTGAAGGCTTCCTTTGTTTTCAAAGATCCTCAGTCTTTGTTTTCAGTTGCAAACACAGGAGTTGGTCTTCCAAGTCTTTTAAGTTTCCAAACTCATTCACCATATAATGATCTTGAGGGTTCATTAAAGACCACACCATTGAATGAATGAGGAACAGAACTTTAATAACACAGACAGGAGTGATTCCCAGTTGTGTAGCTGGGAATAGCCACCTTAGATCACCTGAAGGGCACATCTCCCAATTCACACAACACTGACCCATGCTAGGGAGTGTCTCTAAAATCACAACCTTCTACAAGCATCTCTCTACATCTTCCCTCCTAAGGAAAACAAGTTAACACTTAGATCCATTTAAAAGCTATCTAATAATGCATGCACTAACATCTAACAACATATAGCATCTAAAAATCATGCATAACACCAGTCCATAAACCCAGCATCTGAACTACCTAGAGAGGAGAGGTTATTAGCACATCACTCTCAAGTGAGTCTTTACCACTCCCCTCACAAATCCTAGCAAGTCTCTGAGTCTTTCTGGATGTTTGATTACTCGATTAGATCTTCAGTACTGCTCCTTCATTCAAGTCTGAGTTTTCTTGTTCACTGACAGTTTCTTCATCATGCGTTGAGGATATTGGATCATTCCGGGGAGATATGCTGGAATCTCCTTCAACTTGCACAGTGTTGGAACTTTCTGGGATAAGTCATAGATCCCGTTGATTACATCAAAATGTGTCCCCTTGGTCTGTCTGGACCACATAAGACCATGGATGGAACTGTTTTTTAATGGTACCTCTTTGGCCCCAAGTCTTAGAGGTGTGATTCCTCAGACACACTCTATCACTGGGTTAAAGGATGGAAGATCACGAGCTCTTCTGTCAAAATAATATTTCTGCTTCCATTTCTGACTTTCTTTTATCTTCCAAATGGTAGCATTGTTCTGAGATTGCAGCAAGGTAATAGAAATAGGTAAATTAGACCTGATCCTTCTTCCCATTAACAACTGAGCTGGAGAAAAGCCATTCTCCAGGAGTGTACTTCGGTAGACCAGCAGATCACCCCCACTGTCAAGTCTTTTTCATCAGGTTCTTTACTGTCTGTATAGACCTTTCCACCAGTCCATTTGATTGGGGGTAATTTGGATTGGAGGTTTCATGATGAAAATCCCAATCTGAAGCAAATTGCCTAAACTCTGCACTTGAAAATCATGGCTCATTGTCGCTGAAGATCTCATCAGGAATTCCATGTCTGGAAAAAATTCCTTTCATGCCAGTGATCACTGAATTACTATTAGTACTGTGCAGTGCTCAAATTTCTGGATACAGAGAGTAATAATCGGTGACTATAAAGTACTCGTTAGAATTCCAGGTAAATAAATCCACACCTACCTTCTCATAAGGCCTTTGTGGAACAGTATGGGAAGTGGAAGGGAAGTATGGGAAGTGGAAGGAAAAAATGACAAAGCCAGACATGTACCCAGAAGTCACCAACTACAGTATGGGACTGACAAGGAAATCAACAGAATGCCACTGGCCATTAGCTACAGCCCCCAGCTAAAATCTTTCTAAGATATCATCAAGGATCTACAACCTATCTTGGAAAACGATCCTTTACTCTCACAGAACTGGGGTAACAGACCAGACATCACTTATGGACAGCTCACCAACCTTAAGCAAATACTCACCGGCAACGACACACCATACAACAGAAACACTAACCTGGTAACCTATTCCTGAAACAAACCCCATTACCAACTCTGCCTGCATGTCCACTCAAGTGACCTCATCATAGGTCCTAACCACATCAGCCAGACCACCAGGAGCTTGTTCATCCGCACATCCACTAATATGATATGTCATCATATGCCAACAATGCCCCTCTGCCATGTACATTGGCCAAATCAGACTGTCTCTATGCAAAAGAATAAATGGACACAAATCAGATATCAAGAATGGTAACATTCAAAACCAGTAGGAGAACACTTCAGTCTTCCTGAACAATCAGTAACAGAATTAAAAGTTGGCACACTTTAGCAAAAACTTTCAAAAATAGACTTCAAAACTGCAGAGCTGGAACTCGTGTGCAAATTTGACACTATCAGACTAGGACTGAATAGAGACTGGGAAACTCCCTACAAAAAATAATATTCTCTTTTGACAATTCACACCTTCCCATCAATTGTTTTGAATGGGCTTCTTCCTCCCTGATGGAATTGACCTTGTTAGCACTGGCTCACCTCCTAAATTGTAACTCTTGCGTGTGAGTATATATCTCACAAACTGAGGCTTCCACTTCATGCATTTGATGGAGTGGATTCAAGTCCATGGAATCTTGTCCCCACTGTCACATGATGCATAATGAGCTATGATCTGTGTAACTTTCCTGTTCACTTTGGCAATATAATTGTGGTGTTTGATGCAAAATGTGCAATGAAAGGTTCCCTTTTGAACGCTCTGCCATATTATTATGGTATCATGTTGCTTGCATCATCGTGTGTGTTGTGAAGCATATTTCCAGGTATATTACATGATTCAGGGCTCTCTCTCAGTATGGAGGCTGGAGAGGTTCCTGACAAAGGCAATGCAAATGGAGCTCCCAGGCTCAGATGGGACAAAGTGAATCATATAGCAGAGGGAAAGTCTCCCACCCTTTCTTAACAAAGAAGGAGGAGGGGATGGAAATTTTAGAAAAAAAAAATACCGATACTTTGAACTCTTAGATGCTTTTTGCCAGAGATTCTCCATCTTGAAACATCTACAAGGATTGGGCCCTGCTTAGGGACAGTCAAAGACTGGCTGCTAAACCATTATTTAGCCAGATCTTTTGAGTAAACTTGGACAGTGATGATAGTTAGTATGTGGCTTATCTTTTAGTTGATTGTGGTAACTCCTGACTCCATTATTAAATGATTGTGCATTGATTTGCTATATACTCAGTTAAAATCGTGTTCTAATCAATAAGCTAGTGGTTGTTTCATCTAAAGCTGTGTGACCTTTAGAGGGTGTGAATGAGTGGGGATGGGCATACCCATTTCTTTGATAAATGGGCAAACAAGTGTCTGAGTGTACAGTGGTTGGGGAAGGGTCCCAGTCCTTGTAGGACAGAACTTTCTGCTGTAGTGTCTGGGGGCTGGGGTGCTCACTGGAGACCATCCCCTAAGTTGCCAGAGGGCACACACCCACTGCCTGGGATCAATTACATGCAGTAGACTGGTGTGGACTGACCCAGGTGTGGGGGGTCCACCTAGCAAAGCGAGGTAAGACAGGGTTCAGGAGTGGAAATTGGTGGGTGGGTGGGGGGGTCACTGTGGCACACCACACCAGATCATTGTTGTTGTTAGTCTCCAAAGTGCCCCAGGACTCCTCCTCATTTTTAATAATAATAATAATGGTGGTAGTAGAGATCTTAAGCAGTGAAAGGTAGGGACACATCTATTCATTTTAATGGAAAGTATATGGCTAAATCTCATAATGTATGTTAAAATTTTATGGTTAATATACTTGAAAATGAACATTTTGCCTCAGGAAAATAGATGCCAAATCACACATATGTATATATAATTTTAACAATCCTGTTTAAACAATTTACTTTGTCTTTTAAGTAGATCAAATGTACTGTATAATTGTATTAGGCACTTCAGAGCACATGTCATTGTAGGATAATCACCATGCCTGAGTTATTTGAAGGCTTATCCTAAAAGTGAAATACTTTAGATTATTTTTTATTATTAAATTTTAGACTAAGTATTAAAATTCAGTAACTTCTAAATTTACAGCATTTTGTCATAAAACAAATACAGATCATTGGAAATATCTGTTGCTGCAGCAGCCATAGAGAATTACAGTTACAACAGTAACTTTGTCTATCAGATTTATGGAGTGGGTGATCTGCATACAACTAATAGCCCACGGAACACTGGTTTAAATCAAGGATAGTTCTTCTGAAGTCAGTCGAATTATACTAGTGTAAGTGAGATTGGCTATATATTGAAAATTCACATGAATTCTTTGATCCATGTCATCTTTTATTCATACATTTTTAAGACCTTGGAAATAATCCTAATTTAACATTAATTCAAATCAAGTATTAACATGACATTTCAAGTTGAATACCTGCCTAAGTAAGAGAATGATGGTCCTAAGAATTCTCAGTAAACCAGTTTCAAAGCAGCTTTTTCTGGTGGGAAAAGCTTATATGATTTTAGGGTTGCCATTTTGATTCTGGGGAAATGTCATAATTTAAAGTCAGGTATCATTAAGACTTGCAATCAATGCAGCTGCAGTCAATCCAGTGCACCGCCTTTCTCCCATCCTCATTCTGGGCTGGCTGTGAGGGCAAATCAGCTCTTCATGCACGTTAGAACATATGGCTGCTGTAATTAGAAGCTGTTAGAATGGTTACTGTCATGTCCTACCAGCTTTATACCAATTTAGGATTCTCTCACATTGGAGAAATCACCATTGGCTATTGTAAGATTCCATTTCTTTGCTCTGGTGGCAAGAAAGGCCCTTAGCAGAGGCTCTATAATTGTGTAATAATTATTCTTCCATTCATGTCACACTTTTTGAATTATTGCAATATTTTGGGTCTGCAAATATAGTCTTTTCTTTGTACCCTCCCTCTTTAGTGTCATCAGATTAATTTTTGTCTCTTAAAAGGCAAACCATTTAACGTATAACTTCTTACCAGAAGATTTTAGAGAGGACAGTTTGTTATCAGGGGAATTTTTAGAGGACAGGTTTATCCCTAAAAATACTGGTGTGGTGACCCATTCTATTGGACTTTCCAGGGAGACAACTTGTCTTCCCATTAAAAAATACAGATGCAGCCTTCTGATCAAGCTGTGATACTTTGAAAACAAGTGCAAAGGGTTGTGTTTTTTTTGTTTTTTTTTTAAGAAGTGAGTGGTTAGATTCAGTTGAGAGAGAGACAAATAATAATAATTAATAATATATCTATACTCATCTAACAATATATTATTTAACATTCTAATAATAATATCCTTATTTTTTATATCTTATCACTATATGCTTAACATTGTAAACTTAACAGTCTAACATTCAGCAAGTGTTAGGCCAGGCAGTTGTTGAATGGGTACTAGAAGGATGCATGCACTTTTTCTACAAACATTCAGCTTTATTGACAGGCATATCCATGTATACAGAGTTAGAACTAACAAAACCTCCTGGTATCCCTTTTGTTCATCTGCAGGGGTCCTTCTGCACTGTCAAAACTGACACAAAGATTACCTTAATCTCAGACACAGGGTGAGGACTCAACCCATTTGCCTCTGGCCAGAGGCACCTGTGTAGCTGCCTGATGTTAGGATTACCTTTGGTTTAGACACAGAGCAGGGACTTGGTTAGCCCAGTTGTCCAATGTCAAGGTATACCAGGAGTTTTAGCAATGCTTCTGCTTGTCTGGTTATTCTCAGTTTACTTGTTCAGTTTTTCACCTTCTTCATCTTCTCTGCAGCTCTCTTTTTCTGCTTTCTTCCTTCTTCTAGCACATCTCAGCTAGTACAAAACTGAGCCTGCCAGCTGCTGACTTGTATATAATGTAGCAATAGGGAAGGGAGGAGTCACATAAAGAATGAGTTTTATGTCAAAGTGAATAGAGGAGGGGTGATGTTAGGAGAGACTACAAGTAGATGGGGAGAGGCAATGGCAGGGAAGAGAAAGCTTAACCATTTAATTGTCAAATATCTAATCCATCCATTAAGCTTTTACAGATTTTTTTTCTACAGTTTACCAGTTTAAACACTATATAATGCTTAGATGCTTTACCACTATTTGTTTAATTAATTACTCAGTCTCCCAAGTGCTCAGTTTTAAACACCTTTTTGGCTTTTATACATTATCTCAACATTCTTTTTAGTAGTTTAGGTAGCTATAACAAAAATCTCTGGCTCATCATAAATAGTTTCCTTAAGTTTTCTGGAACCAGCTGAAATGTGTCACCAAACAAAATTATGTAACAGCAGCATGGCATGCTCAATAGGACCTTACAGGTTTTGTAGTTTAGATAATTCAATGTAAAATAATTCCAACTGTGTTTTCTGTAACTGCACCAGTGGGATGCCATGCTGCATTATATCTTTATTGGAGGGAGAAAAAAAAACGAGTCAAGTCATCAGTCATGGTTTAAAGGGATGTTCTTAGTAAATCTTGATTTGATTCTCTCTTACCAAGTGCATATTTGTCAATAGAAAGGTGAAAAGATAAGGAATAGGTAAAAGAAGCTGCTTTGCTTGGCGAAACCCCAACATTTGTTTTGTGGCTGACTAAGTTAAAAAGACTGGAAGATGCAGACTTCCTAATTCAAGTGCTGGTATGAGTCAGTGATGGTTGATTACATTATTGATACATTTTTTTTTTAAACTGAACGTATATGTATAGTGACGAGGTTATCTATCCCTATAGATTTCTTTGAGTTAACAGTTGCAAAAGATATAGAGCAAATTTTTAAATAAATTCTTAATTTTGTGCCTGCAAAGTAATGGAATCAAGGATCAGTCCCTCTATCTCAAGTAACTACACTAAAGAAGCTTTAATTTACATACTGGTAAGGAGGTATGTGTTTATTTTTTTCTTTACAAAAATAACTGCTGTTGAATGCAGCACAGAATTATTATATGTACACATTATCAGTGTGCCCCTTCAGTACCTTGTTTTCTCTCATATTTAGTGGGATCCAAGCATTATGCATTTCTTCTGCTAATTTGCAGTGTAGTACAGAATTTATAGAAGAAGCTTCCACTAATTTCAATAGCTAGCTGAGTCATAAATTTAATTTAAACATTGGATGGATTTCTAATTGGATATTCAAGGAAAATCTAAATTCACTCCTAAGTGCAAAAAAAAAAAAAAAAAAAAAAAAAAAAAACAAAGTAGCAATGAAGAATTGAAAAACGATTTCAGGTATCTTGTTTTTTTAATTTAAAAAACTTGAAATCAATATTCTCTCCAAAATTCACTACTGTACAAAAGGGCCATATATGGTCTTTACACCTCTTAAATTCCATTTAAATTTGGCAAACCACACTATAGAACTTTTAATGTGCTATGGTAGTGTCCATATAGGATATCAGTATAACGTGCTGTAGACTCTCACTGGTTTGCCACACACTAATTTCCTATATAGACAGACTGCTAATATCTGTAAATTTCATTGATCTCTTCATTCCTTTTTCTAGATCGTAAGATAAGACATAATACATCATTAGATACCTCCATATAACTAGATACTTTACCATTTGTCCCAAATAAAGTTTTTAGTCTGTGATAGCATTCATGTTTAAAGGCATTTGATTTACCTTTGAGAGTAAGATGTTTGAGGCACAATATCAGATTTAACGAAGTCCACATGTAGTACATTTTTGTGATTCACTAATTTAGCAAATCTATCAAAAAAAAATAATAATGGGAGTCTGAAAGAACAAGCTTAATTTTTATTTTATTTTTTAGGTTTCATTCTACAGATGTTTAATGTTTATTCTTAATACTTATTTCATTCTTTCCCAGGAACAGTTAAACTAACAGAATAGTAATTGCTAGGATTAATCTTCTTCTGAAAAAGAAAGATAATGCTACATTTGCTTTTCTTCCATTTTCATACCTTTCCAGGGTTTTTTATTTTGTAATCTTTTAAAAAATAGTCAGACATCTTGTTTACTAATTCACTTGCTTATTACTCAGATCAGCTAACCTCCTATATATTCAACATTTCCAAGTGTTCCTTTACCTATAAACTACTAAAGCCATTTGTATAAGATCTTTTCTACTTTCCAATTGGTTAAACATCTTTTCTAATTTCTTTTTATTGAAGACTAATTTTATAACTGAGCTCAGCGTGAGTTACTTCTGAGTCATCAGTTTCACTTGATTATTCTGCCAACCTTACTAACAATTACTCTTACATCCCACTGAAGTCAATGAGAGTATTTTTGGAATAAGGTACTGATGAAGGAGAATAACTTGGCTGCATCTGACCCTAAGAAATAGAACTGCTAGCTCTAGTTCTTATTTCTTCGTATAGTTATAAAAGATGTTCATATTTTCTTAAACTTTTGACACACTCTCCCCTCCCCCATCCTTACTGTTAAGATTTGCAAGGAAATGGTTTCTGTGTATTTTTTAATTTTACTGCAGGTTTTCTTTTAACCTTAAATCATTGAGAAATCCTCTGTGCAACTGCATTGTTTGGGTTTTGTTCTTTCTGTTCGTATGCAAAACTGACTTATGTTTCCATCTCTAAAATCATTGTTGATGGTTTTTTCATATTTTTCTTTGATTTAAAAGCTTCTCTTATTAAGTTGTCATATTACTACTTTATTTTAATTTGTTTTTTGCACTCCATTTTCCATGTCTCTTAACTGATCCTGTGTCTCAAGGGATATTAATCTTGTAATAAGTCACTACTGGTCTATAACTACTAATTTCTTATTGAGTAACTCAATTTCTGTTTTTACTGGAGGTTGACCTGAACCAGAAAGATTTACCAAATTCCTTCTTCCCTAAATCAAAGTCTTAGAAATCTAATCTATATTTCCTTAAACCTATGTGACACAAGATTATGGAGGGCTTTTTTGAGAGAATCAGTTCAGCACTCAGACACCAAAACTAAGTTGAGATACAACATCCTGCCCTGTAAATATTGTATTTTCTATCTGACTACATGAAGGCACAAATCAAGCCATAGGCTTATTGACTTCATATTCAACCGTTAGTAAGAAATCTTCTTTCATCATAGATGTTACTGCTAACTCTTGATTTCCTTACTTTCACCTGAAACCTAACTACCCACAGGTGATTTTGCTTCTCCAGCAGCTCCAAACTCTTATAATCTAGCTTTCTTTAATATCCTTGGCCATTTGTGTATTTTTTTCCCCTCACATTTGACTTTCCTTGTTAGATCCTTGCTTATCATGTTCTCTTGATTTCCTTGCCTGACAAACAGTTACACTACTTTCTTCACCTAATGACTTGGGCTTCCCTTCTCTTTTTTTGTAGTACTAGACTTTTAATGTTTTCCCTGTTGAGTGGATAGAGTGAAATTCTGATCCAAATGAGGTCAATGGGTATTTTACTACTGATTCCAGTGGAGCTAGGTTTTTACTTAGTATTTTTCTTTACATTTGGCAGGAATTCAGTTTAATTCAGCTAGTGGAAATTCTCTTCCTGTATAGAAAATCTCATTAAGTACAATAAAACATTTAAAGTGAGATTAAGTATCCTCTTCAATTTTTAAATTCTCCTTTATTTGCTATTTGATCTCCTATATTTTTACATCATTCTCAGTCATCTCATTCTGTTGGTTGCTGCTTAGCCCTTGTTTTCTCTTATAACAATTCTACCTCTGTTTCTGCTTATTCACCTCCCCCATTTTGTTATTTTTGTTTTCTCATATGTCTCTGTTACTTATGTAGAATTCTCCAGTTGTGTTCTTCCTGAGATATTTACCTCTGATACTCTGTTTCTGTGAACTCTATATGCACTCTCCATTTTAAGTCCTTTCCTTAAACTAGCTGCTCTTCTTATTTCACATTTTCTGCCCTGATACTCCTTAATCCTGGCTCATTTTTGCCTTTTGGTACTAGCTTTTTTACATTTGGTCTGAAAGTTGTTGAGGCTTCCTTCTGAATCTTACACTTCAAATTTTTCTTGCTGTGTTTCACTGCGTATCTCTTCTTCTAAACTTTTCTAATATACCAGCTTCCGTAACTCCTATAATCACAAACCTCTGTCTTCCTTTTGTTTGCTCTTGTCCCTTAGCCTCATGCTCTAGGTCTACATTACTTTTTTCAGAAAGACCTTAAAATAACACAGTGGAAAGTAGGCTGTTTGTATGAAATATCATGGGCATAGGTCCTAAAATACCTTTCAAATACAACTTTGAGTTCCATTACCATGAACATAGGGCACCTTTATGAATGATAAGAAAAATTACAATGAAGGTTTATGTGCCTGATGGAAAATAATGCCCTTTTGCCAGGCAGCTAGCCAGTGTAATCACTACTGTTGCTTGAACTGGAGAGGGGTACAGGAAATCTGCATTTATATATATTCCTGTCAACAGGCATGTTTCTGATTTGAATGTATAATAGAGAAATAAAGAGGGAAGAATTCATTCATCCACCAAAAATCACTGTTCTTTATTACTCCTCTGAGTTCACTTAAATTGCTTTGTTCAATCTGCTTCTAAATAAAATCCCCTTAATAAAATTACTGGGTATTTAAAAAAAAAAAAAAAAAGACATGAAAACACACATTAGCTTTCAGGCAAACAGAATATTTAGTTGTGTTTGCAAAGAACATAAAGAAAGTGAATTTAGCTTTCGGATGACAGAGCGTGGTGCAAAACCATTGAGAATCACTTTTTACATAAGATCTGCTTCCAGAGGGAGAAGAGAATGCAATAGAGATATCTGTTTGCATAGCTTTTTCCATCCTGTTTAGAATTCCTTTGCTCTCTCTTGCAACATGCAGTAGAAGAGAACACTTGGTTCATTCTCCTTTAGTTCAAGCAGTAGAGAAAGGACGCTTCAACTCTTTGAATCTGATTCACTCAATTCAGCTGTGAGCCTCAGCCTCCTTAACGAGGAAAGAGGATTTGTTAAGGAATAGGGTCTTTTTCTCTATTTGCGTAGGTAGTGTGGGGATTCTGAGTGGTCACACTTAGGAATTAAGCTCCATGCTGTGTGTACTGTGCTTTTATTTGACTTTGGCCTACTTTATTTGTTGATATTTAAATAAGGCCTTTCTGAGTTGCGGGTGGGTTGTTTTTTGTTTTGTTTTTTAAAGTTCACTGCATCTGACCCTCTGGTGGTATGTGAGGGGGAATTAGAACTGGGGCCTCCCTTATGTTTTTCTAAGAAGTCTTATACCACCAGAAAGCTGAAGCAAAATTAAATGTTGGGAAGAAAGGGCATGATTCTCTCTACTGTGGAAAGGAATATATTCAGCTCACACAAGAAGTATCTTAGCTTGCTTGACTTAAGACAACACGGAAGTTAATTTTTTTACTGTATATTTTGCTGCATCTAACAATGTGGTGGTGATTCAAATTGTCTATAAAAAATGAGCCTAACTAGCAAAAGACACAAAAATAAACAGCATTTTTAAAAAAGAATATCAGCAGCAGGAAGCCTGCTAAACAATCAGTGAAATCAATGGATGATTGAGGTGCTGAAGGAGCACTCAAGGAGGACAAGACAATTGCAGAAAGGCTAAATTAATTTGCTGAATAGGTCTTCACTGCAGAGGATGGGAGGGAGATTCCCACACCTGAGTCACTCTTTTTAAGTTACAAACCTGAGAAACTGTCTCTTATTAAGGTGTCAGTAGAGCTGGTTAAAAACAAATTGATAAACAAGAGTAAGTCACCAAGACCAGATGATATTCACCCAAGAGTTGTGAAGGAACTCAGATATGAAATTGTAGAATAACTAACTGTGGCTATGTCTACACTTGTTAGTTTAGGTAGACTTTAGCTAAATGGTTGTATTCCTTATGTCCTTAATGGCTCATCAATTTACTCCCTGGACCCATTGTACCTGGCAGCTTCCTTAACATTAAGGAGACAATGGTTGTAGACAGCCTGTCTCGGGTGTTTACACAATCACGCAAGTTAAAGTATAGATATAACAACCATATTCCTAACTTCTAATACAAATACAATTCCTATACATGAACTATATAATCATTCCCAGCAAATTACTACCTTTCTATTGATACAAAACATGACATAGTTCCTATGGATTATAACATATATGAGATATTAATAGGAAATATCATAAATGGTTCCCTAAATCTGGACAGCATCACACCCTGCCCACGTGCCCTGCCAGGGTCCCTGTCCCCCTTTGCCCCATTGAACACAAGGGGTGCCCCCCGCCACTGTGGACCTGCCCAAGGTCCCGCTAGCAGTCGACCTAGGCATCCAGTGTGGACGCTCTAGATTGACTTTGTAAGTTCCCCTTTAAGTCGACTTTAATTTTAAGTGTAGAGGCACTAAGTTGACTTAGTTAAGTTGACTTCAAATTACAAGTGTAGACATAGCCAAGGAGTCCTGTGGCACTTTTAAAGACTAACAAATTTATTTATTGCATGAGCTTTCATCATCATACTTGAGTTAATGAGGCAGGGGAGTAGGTGATCTGATGGTCTTGTGTTATGCAGTGTTCGCTGGTTTGTGACAATAATTGCTATAGACATAAATGCCATATAAAATTATAAATATTTTTATAGAGTGATAACCGATGCATGTGGTACTGAGAAGTGGTTGCAAATGCCTATCTGGGCAGGGGCCCACACATGCATGAAGGGGGCCCGGACAATATGGGAAGGGGGCCCAGAGATTAAGAGGGTTCCGGGGCCAGTCAAATTATACTTTAACCACTGATGCAAAGTAATGTACATTGGAAAACATAATCCCAGCTAGACATAAAAAAATGATGGGGGTTACATTAGTGGTTACCATTCAAAAAAGTGATCTTGGAGTCATTGTGGCTAATTCTCGGAAAACATTTAAATGTCTGCAGCCATCCACCAAAAAAAAAAACAACAACCCAAAACCGTAACAGAGAACGTTAGGAACCATTAGGAAAGGGATAGATAATAAAACAGAAAATAACATAATGCCACTATATAAATTCGTAGTATGCTCACAGCTTTAATACCGCATGTAGTTATGGTCACCCTAGCCCAAAAAAGATATTAGAATTGGAAAAAGTACACAGAAAGGCAGTGAAAATGAAGACATTCCCCTATTTTAACCTTCCCACATTCTTATCTGTTGTTCCACACTGTTTAAATCTAAATAACTTGCTAAGTTTGCTGAAAAAATCTGAACTAACCTTGTGACTTATCCTTCTCTGTATTTACATATTGCTCTACATATTCTAGTTTCCATATCATGGATCTCATGAAGTTGGATTTTACCCACAAAAGCTCATATGATAAATTAATTTGTTAGTCTTTAAAAGTGCCATAGGACTCCTTGTTTGTTTTGCTGAAGGAGACTAACATGGCTACCCCTCTGGAAATTGTCACCAGATAGAGGCTAGTTTATCCAATCTTCAAAGAGTTAAAAAGGATTTCCAAACAAAAAGAAACTACACCTTGTTAAAAGCATGAGAGAGAGAGAGAGAGAGAGTTATATGAGAATACTATATCGAGGAATGTTAGCCTTCTACTTGCAAATCCAACATGCTCAGAAATACCTCTAGGATTTAAGCAATTGGCAATACTTGTCTGGAGGTTGAAGAAAATAATGCTCAAATACATGAAAAACAGAAAAAAAGGGTCTAATATGATGGACTGAATAACAAAGAGACCAAAGCTGTATCGGAAAAAGCAGATTTGAGGGAAACAAAAGACAACAAGGCAAGATATTTTAATTGCCGCCAGATCCATTATATTCAGACTGTTATTGGATAGGTTAAGAAACCACTTCTGATCCCTGTAACTGATATTTATAACTATGCACAATTCAGAAATTAGTAAGTAGACAGAGCAGCAGCCAGTACAACTGAAAGCAAGTTCTGGATACCTAAAAGCTACAGTTTTACCAAGTGAGCTAAACCAGAACTTGATAAGACCATTCATTATATGTCTTTATATCTACTGCTGTTCATAGATATGATGGACTAGTCCACTGCAGGACTATTGAGAGAAAGTAAATTTATCTGCCTTAACACTATTATAAAGATTTTGCCTTGCTGTTACATTATATAAAAAGAAAAAACTTTAAGACATACTTGTAATAATGATATATATTTAAGAAAAAACGTCTGTATTGTCATGTACTTTTGTGTTCAGGGTCCCATTTCCTTAAACTCTCTGGTGATATGTTTGTAGACTATCATCAGAGAATTTGCTGAAAGCAATTAGAGATTAATGCAATACAATTAAAGATTCCCTGAATCTCCACCCAAAATTTGAACCAAATTTTATTTGAAATGTTGAAATTCTGGATGGTGTCTGGTTGTAGATAAACCTTAGTTTTATATTAGCATGCCTTAGCATTTTTCTGTCTTCAGGCAGCCAGGGAAGAATAGAACTTGCAGTACAATTGCCTATTCTTGTGATATTCCTCTTCTGAACTCTGTATACACATTCCCTCCCCGAGAGTGGAATCACAACAGCACCTCCTGAGGTTTAATGATGGCAAATTAAAATGCCATTGACATTAGCCACATTCAAGCAATGGCTGTAAAAGGTAAACTAGACATAAACACTATAATATGGAAAAAAGTCATAAGTAAAACATAGGGAATCCCAGAATATTTATCTAACCTAACCAAACATCATTATTTGAACATGTTGTATACTGTGAAAAATAGAAATGATAAATGTGCTTTTCTTATTTATGAAATCATCATTTTGGTGATATTTGGTCAGTTAATTGATTCTTCATGAAGCATTTTGGAAACCTAAAAGGTATCATGATTTTTAACTTTTTTTGGTGGATTTGTCAAATTCCTACCTGAATATGTTCTGTTTACAGTAACATTTACTATAGAACCAAATATCCAGACAGTGTGCATGTGCAACATAGGATGCACCTGTTTGAACATTTGAGGTTTGATGCAGCATAACTTCTATGCTTTTCTCCGCTATGGGAAATGGGAATAACTAATGTGCTTTCTGAAGACATTGACACGTTGATGTTTTTTAAAAAAAATTATAACCTTTTAACTTTTTCCAAAGAGTGAAAGAAAACACATTTCAGTTTTCATTAGAAACCTGGGATAAAGACCAATATAATCTGGCCCTGAAAACTACTAAGTACATTTCATTTGTAAATATTTTGCCATATTTAAGAAATTGGCAAATAGCTTGTTTCTGTTAGTCATAGCAATGACTCAGAACTTCCACTTAGAATGGTTGCATCTAACAACCCTAGTGCTTGTTTGGAAACAGAGTTATTTATTCAAACATTCCAAAGGGGTAGCTGTGTTCGTCTAGTTCAGCAAAACAAATGAGGAGCCTGGTGGCACTTTTAAAGACTTACACATTTATTTATTGCATGAGCTTTCACGGGAGAAAATCCCACTTCCAAGCGTCTGACGAAGTATGATTTTCTTCCACAAAAGCTCATGCGATAAATACATTGGTTAGTCTATAAAAGGGCCACCAAACTCCTTGTTTCTTTCATTCAAACATTGGCTCTAATTGCTCAGTAAAAGACCATATCAAAGTGTGATAAGACTTTTCCTCTCCTGCCAGATGAAGTACTTGTTTCTCTTTAACACTGGTAATAAATTTAGTGTCTGCCCCTCAAAGTTAAGTGAGAATCAGACAGGAATGTCTAAAAGATTCTAGAAGTAAGTGCAAGACTGTTTGAGATATATCATATCAGAAATAGAAGTAACTGTGAATATCTGTCTGGCTTATGCTGTGCGAGATGGAGTGACTTATTTTCCAAAAGAGTTATCACTCTGAGAAAATTGATTTGCCAACTGGTCAGCTACAATTAATAAAAACAACATTTGCAAAATTTCTAAAATTATTTGGCCTGAGTTGTTGCCTGTGGAGGGGGTTGTCTACACATGAATATAACACTACCTTTTGTTCCTTTTTGTGTTTTTTTCCTTGTGCTCTGAATTTGATGAGCTTTGCAACAGTTTCAAACAGTTTGTTTTCTTTCATTGAACATTAGTGAGATTCGCAGTTGAAAAAGAGACACAGAGATCCTAATTTATTGTTCCATCATACTTTCACTGGTATCAGATATGAAAGAGTGTTAACATTCTACTTCTTCATCTGTTAAAATTAATCAGAAAAAATGCTTGAGTGCTTTCTCACTCTCCTAAGCCTGGATTCTAGATCACTTTGTTCAGTCAATTCACCTGGAGAGGTGATATTTTTCAAACCTTTTAGCCTGTTTCTTGAGCCTCGGGACCTTCCAAGTGCAGTGAGTTGTGTTTGGACGGGAAGAAAGGTATCCAGCTGCCTGTAAACTAGCTGGGCTATATGAAGCTTTTACTTTATAGAATAAGATCATATGTCATTAAATTGCTTGTCATGTTTATGCTTTAAAATGTTTCACTCTCCTCATGGGGTCAGACTGTGTGTGCTACGGTTGTAGTGTTTAGAAGAATTTATGGCCAAGCAGAAGAAGAAATTCCAAATTTTATTTCTTCCTTTATAGCATAGTCAGATTATATATATTTTGTAGGGCTATTAATTTTTCTTCTTTAAACTTCTGTTGCAGCCTCAATCCAGTGTTATATTCTGAGTGTTCTGCTCCTCCACAACCATTTTTATGCCACGATGTAAATAGATTCATAGAGAATCACTGGGATTATTTTAAGCAAAGATGTTTCATTATTGGTGATGGAGCTGGCCTCACAACTTTGAGGGCAAGTGAATAAAATTTCTGTGGGTAAAAAAAAAATTGGGGTTATCTTTTGAATTGTTTTTCTGTCCTAACATTTCCTTTTGGATAAAGGTCTTTATCAGATTGAAAATATTCTTTTAAAAAAGGATTTTATAACACCTTTCATGAACATTTAGAAATATTTCGTGTTTTCATTTACAAAATTTCATTTTACTTATTAAAAATGTAGATAGCAATGGGTATGCAACCATGTGCAAAAGTTTGTATATAATTACATAGCTCTACCAGATCAGTTATTGCAAAATGTGTTTTATACACAAAACCCACCTTTTTAATGGCAGAGGTCTAGAACCAGATGCTATGCTATTGGTAGCACTGATCCTGCAAATGCTTGGATGTGTGCTTCACTTTAAGCGTGTGAATAGCCTTGCTGACTTGAAAATACAGTTTTGGTGAATTAGTTTTTGTCTGTAAAATCACAGTACAGGCTGAGTATTTGGTATCAGATTAATGCAGCATTGGTCTTATATGTAGGCTTCATATTGTAGTTTTTGATTCTTAACTGGACTGGTGTAACTCTTGGAATAAGGTTACAGTTCTGAATATTTGGGCCTCAACCCTGAAAATACATACAAATGCATAATTCTCTTGGTTATTGACTTCAGTGGGATGACTTGGGCATAAAGTGAATCATACACATAAGTGCCTGCAGGACTTGAGCCTTTTTCCCCCATGAATTCGTCATCTGTTTTCTGTATTTTATAATGGCTGAAAATTTACTTTTTTCCTATGATACACAAAGTGGGTGAGATCTTTTATTAGACCAACTTCTGTTGAGCATATAAAAATCTAACCAAATATATTTTGCAATATTTTCCCAAGTCTCTCTCTGAACTAACTGACACTTTCCTCCCCGTGAGAATAAATCCAGTTCTTTCAACACCTTTACCAATGAAGGACATCTGTGTTACAGTAAAAAAACCTCACAGCACTGAGCCTTATTATACAATGAAAGAAACAAACTATAAGAACTGTTAAAGGGTTAAAATATCACATACATACAAATGATTTGAAAGTCCATATACATCAGGTTTTTGGTCCTTAGTTTCAGTTGTTTGAAATCTAGCCCAGAGAAATAAAGACTAAGTAGAGTTGGTTCTATTTCTCCCATGATTATTAGCAGGGTGATTTCAGGCTGGCGCTGGTTGGGAATCTCAATTTTGCAGTCCAAACTTTCCCTGAGAAGCTTGGACAGATGTGAGGTAAAAGAATTACATTCCAAGCTACCTTTATAGTTGTAGCAAGGTGGGCATTTACAGGTAATTCCCTTATGTGGATTTTGATGAGAGCAATGCTGATGCTTGACCTTTACTCAGCCAGTTCTTCTCCAGACGGTACTGTCAGCAATAACCATTCAAGCTCTCACAACAGTTCATAGATACTTTCTTAAGTGGAGAACAGTAATGTATATTGTCTTTTTGAAGTAAAATCTTCACCTCTTAGGCACCACAGCTAATTAGCTACATTAGCACAGTTAACAGACAGTTTACATTGTTACATCAAAGGTCTATCTAGATGTTAATGTTCCCTTTGGACCTCTTCAAATAGAAGAACAATAACAGAGAGGAAAACAAATAACTCCTGTGGCACTCTTAAAGACTAACTCATTTATTTATCACATGAGCTTTTGTTGGAGAAAATCCCATTTCGTCAGATGCTTTGAAGATGTCTTTAAAGGTCAGATTTGGGCCATGTATTTGCAAGTTTGCTCAGCCTTTTCAGGCCTAGCATGATATCTGCACCTCAATTTTTGAGTCAAACAGCTTGACACAAGCCAATGATGTTCATATCATGGTCTTTTATTACAATGTAATGTCAGATATTTTAGCATTCCAGCTGTGTACTTCCCTTAATCAATAAAATCCTCCAAAGGTCTGCTCTCCAGTATTGTCCTCAAGGGTCTAACAAATGCCTTGTACAGTACTTGTGTATTACTTTATATTTTATCATTCTGATGATACAATGCAGTCCACTCTGCATTTTTTTTACTGCTGCTCTATCCAATGCTGCTGGTTTCAATATTTTCATATTTACCGCCAAATCCATTTCCTGATCACTGTATTTAATTTGAAATTATTATAAGCCTCTTTCATCTCAATGTTTTTCTCCTTCAGTACTCTCCTCCCCATTAAAAGCTCTATTTATCTAATCTCTATGGTGGTGTAGGCAATATAAAGCCATTTACACAAAAGGTAAAGGGGACTTGGAAAATGTTTCACATTATTAAATCCAAATGGCTTGGATATAGGATAAGAATTAATTTAGCAGGTAAGCACTAGTGGTGTAAGGCTGAGATTTAGTACAGTTGAAGGGCTACAGTAAGGTCAGAAAAGAGTCAGGAAAACTAGGACATGAGTGGGAAGTGAGACAATGTTACTAATTCACAATGTAGGCAAGGCTGGATGGGCAAAGGAAGCCTGGAAAAGAGGGAAACGAGCAACAGAAGGTTGTATCATCTAGAATCAGAAACGTGAAAAGTGAGCATGGAGTTGATTAGGGTGGTCTAAGAATAGCAGGAGCAGAGGATAACTTTATGGAGACAGGAGAGGTATGTCTGCTCTACATATTAAGTCCATATTAACCTATACACACTGTATTGTTAATCTGGATTTGCTATTGCTGGACATGGATCGTTTATCTGTACTTATGTGCATTATGCAGACCTTTTGACTTCGGTCTATGGCTTGAGTTGTGTCCACACTGCAAAATGATAAGGCTTGGACCTAGGGACTCAGGCTCTGATTCTATTCGAGACCTAGGATATAGGTCTCCAGTGCTTGCTACCTTAGGCCATATACACACCAGAGAGTTATGACAGAATAAGCCATCTTATTGCGGAAAAACAAGCCCACCATACACACCTGAATGCTCCATGTCACATTACACGTGCCCTGTTATATCAGAACAATAATACCACCTGTGCGGGAGTTATAATGCCTATTGCAGAACAGCTCTTGCACTACAAAGTGTGTGTGAACGTTGATGGAATTTTCTTCTGCAATAAATGGCCTCTGGATATGTCCCAGGATTCCAAGCCTGACCACTCTAGACTTCCTCTTGGACTCCGCCTCTCTGACACAACTAGCCCCTCCCTCTTGTGAGCTCTAGGAACTTTTGAATTTTTTCATGTTTTTCTGGAGCAACGTTGAAAAAGGGCATGAGTTGCTAGTAGCTACAGTGAATGATGACAAGGAAACACAACATCCCAGGGGAACTTGTAAATTTACCTAGTGCTCAGCACTCCTCTCCTTCTACCCAGGGTTCCTAGCATTGGAAACTGACAAATGGCATGGTGAAATAGGTGCCCACAATTCAATGCTCTTTCTTGTGGAAATGCAAAGAACAGTGTGGACACTTCTTTGTGTTACAAGGAGCACAGTGTGAATGTGCAGTTGCACTATAAATACAATGTAGCAGTCTAGCACCAGAACTCATCAGCAGGGCGCTGCTTAGTGGTGTTACTGGGGAATATAGCTCAAGTGGTCCTCCTGCTGGCAGTCTGTGCTCTTCTCCTTACATGCCAGACTCCGCCCTGAGTCATCTTCTGGGACCTCAGCCCTCTGGCTGAATCCCCTTAAATCCACCCCTTCCAGGGTACAACTAAGTCTTCCCGACCCACTTTGCGGCAGTGGCTGGGCCTAGTCCTCTGCCCGCTGTCCTGGTGTGTCCCCGTTCACCCCTCCAGCCCACAGTATAAAAGAGTCTAGGGGCCAGGGAGCCAGTGCCCCTCCTCTCACCCATGCTGCTCCTCACCACCTGGGTCCAGCCACTGTCTGCTCCTGGCTCCTTGCCCTCAGACTGCTGCTCAGGCCTCTGCTGCAATCTGCCCAGGTCAGGATCCCTGGCTTCATTTGGCTCCTCCTTTAGCCTGCACTTGGAGCTCTCCAGGGTGCTGGCTAACACAGCAAGCTAACCAGTCAGAGGATCTTCTCCAGCTCTTCCAGCAGACTGAGCAGCTAGCTCTGCTGCCCCTTCCTTTATTCTGCAGCCTGCTTCCTGATTGGCTCCTGCTGCCAGGCCCCTTTTTAACCCCTTTTTAGGCCAGTTAACCCCTTCTTAGCCCTAGTGGAGCCACTGCATGACTACATACAACATGTTTATTATAGCACAAAGACTTATTAAAGTTGGTCATAAACCTGAATCAGAGCCTAGGCTCAATGTGCACTTTAGACATACCCCATAAAAATCACCCATTTATACTGCCTCCCAATGGTAATTCCTGAAGTCCAAACCCTGACAAGTCAATCCAATCAGCTACCTATGGGTGAATCCTAACTCCATTGAAGTCAATGGGAATTTTGCCACTGTTGTCCATATTTCACCAAATGTATATTTTCTTAGTTTCCATTTTTCCAGGTTCAAATTTCCCTTGTATGACACTATGGATAAAAAAATCTTCCTTACTTTCTCAGTAGCAAAAAGCACAGATACAATTTTTGCAGACTTCATATACATGAATAACCATTTTTCTGCAAGCCAGAAGTACTGATAGGGATAGGACAAAGCAACATTCCTCCAGTAGAATAATCTCTTATGGGAGCCACTTACGTTTAAAAACATCTTAAGGAGCTTGACCTATGCAAAAATATAGTTAAGGCTGACACTCTGTCATAAATCATATTAAGGAAATGCCTGTGAATTATTTATGCACAAATCCTATATAGTAACATTATCCAACACTAAATTTCTTGGATTTTTCTGTAGCCAGCCATCTAAATCATTTACACTTTTTAAATGTGTCTATTAATATTTGGCATTTCTCTTAAAAGGAACAATGCATGTAAGTTATAAACTATACAGTATTGATCTGGGGAAGAGAATTTTGAAAAAAGTTGTACATCTCTAAGAGCTGTTCCAATCTCTTAGGTAAATGTGTAATTAGGCATTTTAAAAAGATAAGCATTTAGAGTTGTACACCCAAAGCAGTGAGCATGCTAATACATATGTTTGAAAATCTGACTTTGTAGCTGCTTTGCTACCTAGGAAAATCAAATTTCACCCACTAAAATGGACAGGCTAAACCAACTTGAAAAAAAATCGTGTGCCTTCCAGAGACTCACAAAGTTATTTATAAGTTTGGCTTTTCATTTTCTGCTTGAATCAGCCTTGAAAGCCTGTTAGCTTACACACAGATTTCTCTGTCACTGAAAAATTACTCTCTGCCATCACTTCAGATTTCGTCTGGTAAGCAGATAAGTTTTTGTTTATGAAAAAGGAGTTGCTTAAATTAGCTCATTTTATTTTTGTTCTGTTGCTTGTTGACAAAAAGAGATGTAGACAAGACAGACACAAGATCATCTCTTTCACATGTTTCACATGTTTCTCAGTTTGTTTCACACATTCCATTCAGACAAGACATATGTTTCTTCCTTACAGCTCATTTATTTTCTTTGTATTTTTAGCCTTTGCCCAACAGTTTTTTAAATACTCCAAGATTTTCTGGAATACATCTTCCCAAGAGTACAGCCAGTTACTCTCTCTTTAATATTGCTACATTGCTGAGATGGAAGCTTGACATATCTTTAAACATACAGCTATCTATCCTGTGTCTTTATTTCTCAAGAATTTATCTTTTGATCCATCTTTTCATTCTTGCATTATGATTTTTCATCATTGTTTTCAATTTTTGCTGACTTGAAAAACTGATGTGAAATAGAAGGAAGTGTAGCATTTAGTAAGATACTAGAGAGTTCAGCACCAAACAAGAGCTCCTGTATTCTTCTGAAGGAGAAAGAAGAGATAAGGATAAAAGAGATATTTCTGTGTGGATAGAAAGCAAAAAAGCATGGAACAATTTGATAGCTCAGTCTGAAATACATCATATGTCCTCTGATATCCAGCAATAATGGAATAGGAAGTGTGACAGAGTCAGACCTGATGGTTATAGGAGTGTGCTCCTATTTGGATACTGGGTGGTGGTGGGCGGGCGCAAGCTCTCCCACTGCTAAAACCCCATTAGGCATTAGGGCATTAGGCTCAGTTCCAACAAATTACAGGGGACAACTAATGAAAAACAGGGATGGGCGTGTGGGTCAAAGGTTTAAAACGAGGGATTCTGAGGGGGAAACCAAGCAGAGAACCCTGGACAGGTGTCCAGGGAACCAGCGGACACCGCCCAGAGGAACTCTGCCCGGAGACGTGCACGGACAAGGGATCGGAAATAGGCCCCACAGTTGCAAAGACTCCCTTTGGCCAACCTCCTCTCCCTGGTTTTATATATGGCGAACTTGGCATAGGCCAGGAGGAGGTTGGCGAGGAGATCCTGCGACATTGTGGGGCCACAGATGCGGAGTGCGGATAAAAACAAGTGGGGGGGAAAGTGCAGCCAGGACCTCTGTAAGAGGTTCTGGAGGAGCCGGAAGAGGGGCTGCAGCCTGGTGCATTCCAGATACACGTGCCAGGGTCTCCCTCACGCCACAAAAGGGGCAGGTATCAGGGCAGGGGCTGAACTGCGCCAGGTACGCGCCCGTGCTCATGGCTCCATGGAGGAGCTGCCAACTGATATCCCCGGTGGGCCATGGCGTCAAGGTGGCATATAGACTGGCCTACCAGGGGTCCTCACCCTCCACTGGTGGAATTAGGTCCCACCATTTAGTATTGGGGTGGGACACAAGAGCGGGGAAGTGGATGGTATGGAGCACGAGGGTGTACAAATATTTGCGAGGTGCGGTTTGGAAGCAGGCCATCTGCAAGTCCAACAGCCGGCTTGGGGCATGGGGCAGAGGTGACTGGGCGGGGGGCTCACAGGGCTAGGGCTTGATCAAAAGGTCCGGAGGGTCAGGGCTGAGGGGAGGGCAGGGAGCACCCTCTTGCAGGACCTGCTCGAGGCAAACCCGAGCAGCAGGGGGCAAGGTTGCCTTCACCTCCTGGAGTAGGCGCCAGGGGGTTCGAAGGGTGGAGAGCCCCATGCGCTGATATAGGAGTATGGTGGAGGGTGTATATATTTGTCCCAGGATTGTTCCCTGAGTTAATTTAGGTAGGCTGATTGTCACCTGAAGCCAATTCAGGAATCTGCTGCACTACTTAAAAGCCTCCTTCTCAGGCAGGGCCCAGGGCTGTAAGGCACAGCAGCCTGGAGGAAGACTCCTGCCACTCAGAGAACTGAGCAAGGGAGTTGAAGTGGGGCAACCCCATCCAAATGGGGGGACGGCTCCAGGCAGGAAGGCTGTGACAAACCTCCCGGTCCCAGAGCGCAGACCGGGACGAGTGGGTCAAGGACCAGTGACCCAGGGAAGGCACTAGCTCTCCTGGACTCAGTTCTTGGAGTCTGCTACTCATAGGGTCCCTGGGTTGTGAATGGGGTAGAGGGCGGGACTGGGCACTCCTCCCCAAATTGCCCTCTGCCATTTGGACATACTCAGGGAGGCTAACCAGGCTATACCTTGCACTAGTCCCAAAAGGCCCCCCCACCCACCCTTGGGGAAAAATTGAGAGTAAAAACTAGATTATACCAAGCCGCAGAACAGAAGCACAGGACCTGCAGAGACAAACTAGGCCTCACCTTTCCACAGAAGTTTAAATATTTTCTTAATGCTACCTATTTTGTAGAAATATTAAGTAAGATTTATAGCTGGTGTAAATTGCCAAAGCTGTGTTGATTTCAAGTGCGCTATGACAATTTAAACAAGCTGAGTATCTGGCTCACTATGTTCATGCCTTAATTTTGCTTTTCCTCTCTTTGCTATTTTTCATGAAATGCAAAGTGGGTCAGTGAATAAATAGGTTTTTGTATGAACATACATAAAGGGAAACTCTTATGTGTGAATAATCTCAGCAGTGTTAGTTCTCAGTGCATAATGAATAAATGTATTTTTAAGGGCCACATTAAATAATATTATGCTATATGAGGTAACTGCTAAATGTAATTTTTACACTTGTATAACTTGAGATGAGGGTGGCAAAATAATCTTATGCCTAAATGATTAAATGGCTTTTTAAAATATTTTACAACTTATCTTCCTTTAATAGAATCATAGAATAATAGAGTTGGAAGGGACCTCACGAGGTCATCTAGTCCAACCCCCTGCTAAAAAGCAGGACCACTCCCCCTAAATTACCCCAGCCAGGGTCTTATCTAACTGAGCCTTAAAAATCTCCAAAGATGAAGATTCTACCACCTCCCTAGATAGCCCATTCCAATGCTTCACCACCCTCCTAGTGAGAAAGTTTTTCCTAATTTCCAACCTTGACCTCCCCAGCTGTAATTTGAAACCATTGCTCCTTGTTCTGTCCTCTGTTACCATCGAGAACAGCCTAGCTCCCTTCTCTTTGGAGCAACCCTTCAAGTAGTTGAAGGTTGCTATCAAATCTCCCCTCAGTCTTCTCTTCTGTAGACTAAATAAGCCTAGTTCCTTCAGTCTCTCCTCATAAGTCATGTGCTCCAGCCCCCTAATCATTTTTGTTGCCCTCCGCTGGACTCTTTCTAATTTGTCCACATCCTTTCTGTAGTGGGGAGCCCAAAACTGGACACAGTATTCCAGATGCGGCCTGACCAGTGTCGAATAGAGGGGAATTATCACATCCCTCGATCTGCTGGCAATACTCCTACTGATGCAGCCTAATATGCCATTGGCCTTTTTTGCAACAAGGGCACACTGTTGGCTCATATTCATCTTCCCGTCCACCATAACCCCCAGGTCCTTTTCTATAGCGCTGCTACTTAGCCGATCGGTCCCTAGCCTGTAGCAGTGCATGGGATTTTTCGGTCCTAAGTGCAGGACTTTGCACTTGTCTTTGTTGAACCTCATGAGGTTACTTTCAGCCCAGTGTTCCAATTTGTCCAAGTCTCCCTGGATCCTGTCCCTGCCCTCCAGAGTATCTACCATTCCCCCCAACTTGGTGTCATCCGCAAACTTACTAAGCACGCAGTCTATTCCATCATCAAGATCATTAATGAAGATGTTGAATAGAACCGGCCCCAGGACCGACCCCTGGGGCACTCCACTCATTACCGGTTGCCAACCAGACATCGAGCCATTGATTCCTACTCGCTGAGCCCGTTGATCTAACCAATTTTCGATCCACCTTACGGTCCACTCGTCCAACCCATACTTCCTTAACTTGCCGATGAGAATGCTGTGGGAAACCATATCAAAAGCCTTGCTAAAGTCAAGGTATACCACGTCAACGGCTCTTCCCACATCCACAAATCCAGTCACCTCATCATAGAAGGAAATCAGGTTGGTCAGGCACGATTTTCCCTTGGTGAATCCATGTTGACTGTTCCTGATCACTCTATTTTCCTCCAAGTGTTTCAGGATGGATTCCTTGAGGACCTGCTCCATGATTTTCCCAGGGATTGAGGTGAGGCTGACCGGTCTGTAGTTCCCCGGATCCTCCTTTTTCCCTTTCTTAATTCTTTATTCAAGGCCTTCTTTTTCTAAATTTAATTTGAATTAATAATATGAATTAACACAGACATGTATCCAAACTAATCACAAACAGCTAATTAATGAAATCACTAAACAATTCCCTAATTCTGTGATAGCATTCACATTACCTTGTAGTAAAAGGAAATCTATAAATCTTATATTTATAGTATACTTAGACTTTCAGAAAATCTTTGACAAGGTCCCTTTCAAAGAGCTCTTAATCAAAGTAAACAGTTATGGGATAAGAGGGAAGGTCCTCTCATGGATCAGTAGCTGGTTGAAAGATAGGGAATAAATGTTTAGTTTTCATATTAGAGTGAGGTAAGCAGTAGGGTCCCTCAAGGATCTATACTGGTATCTGTGATGTTCAACATATTTGTAAGGGAACTGGAGAAGGAGTAAATTGTAACACAGCTATGTTTGCAGACAGCACAAAATTAACCAAGATAGTTAATGTCAAACTCCCTGAGAAGAGTTACAAAGGGATCTCACAAATTCAAAGCTGAAACATATAAAATAATGCATATTGGAAAACATAATCCCAACTATACCTACAAAACGATGGGGTCTAAATTATTAGTTACCCTTTAAGAAATAGATGTTGGAGTCATTATGGATAGATCTCTGTAAACATCTGCTGAGTGTGAAATTGCATTCAAACATGCTAACAGAATGCTATGAAAGGGTTAGATAATAAGACAGAAAATATCATAATGCCACTATACAAATCCATTCATGGTTTGCTCACACTTGAATAGTGCTTGCAGTTCTAGTTTCCCCATGTCAACAGAGACACAAAAACACAGAGAAGGTAACAAAAATGAGTAGGGATATGAAGCAGTTTCAATATTAGGAGAGATTAAAAAGACTGGGTCTGTTCTGTTTAGGAAAGGGGTGGCTAAAGAGGAATATAATAGAGGTTTATATAAAATCATGAATGGCATGGAGAAAGTGAATATGGGGCAGTTATTTATCTCTTCATATAACACAAGAACCAGAGATCACTGAATGAAATTAATAGGCATCAAGTTTACAACAAATAAAAGGACATCTTCACACAACAGAGTCAACTTGTATTCAGGGGATGTTGCGAAAGTCAAAGAATAAATGGGATCAATAAAGAATTAGATAAGTTCATGGAGGATAGGTCAATAGATGGCTGTTACCCAAAATTATAAAAAATGTAACCCTATGCGCTGGGTATTTTAAACCTCTGGCCTACCAGAAGCTAAGGCTAGATGACAAGACGAGATCACTCATTAATTGCCCTGCTCAATTAATTCCTTCTGATGCATTTCGCACAGGCCACTGTTGGATGACAGGACACTGGGCTAGATGGACCATTCTCAGATGTGCTGAGTAAGGCAGTTACTATTTAATTTTCTTAACTGAATTGAGAGTTAGAGTCACAGAACACAGAGTAAAAGAACAATAAAAATAAAACATATATAATAGAAGTATTAAAAGAAAGTTGGAAGTAAAAAATGAATATATGATAATCTAATAAAGTGACTGTAAAGCATTTGTCCCCTCTACTGGGCAAGCCTTAACTCAGTAATTTGATCTAATGTCATGAAAAATTATTCTTTTAGTGGCAGGCAATGAATATATCCCCCTAAAAGCAAAATGCACATTTCTTACAGTACTGATGTTGCACTCTCTCTTTTGTGACAAGTTCCAAAGGGAAGGCTGTGTTAGTCTAGTTCAGCAAAACAAACAAGGAGTCTAGTGGCACTTTTAAAAACTAACAAATTTATTTAGCTCATAAACTTTCATGGGAGAAAATCCCACTTTGTTAGATGCTTGAATATAGAGAAATACAGATGAATGGGAGGAAAATAAATGCAGGGAAGTATAAGTCATAGGATCAGGTCAGACTGTTACAGGAAATCAATGCAGTTGTTTAGTTTCAAACAGTGGACAACAGCATATAGGAGGGAGGTGAGTGGAAAAGGAAAGAAAAATTACCTGTTGTAACGGGGGAACATGGGCTGTGTTTAACCCTAAGTTGATGGTGTCAAATCTGCATACGAGTTCCAATTCTGCAGTTTCTCTTTAAAGCTTTGATTTGTTATCCTTTTGCCTAAGTATGGCTATCAACAGATGATTGATGGAGTGATCAGGAAGATTGAAATGTTCTCCTATGGGTTTTTTAATGTTATTTCTGATATCAGATTTATATCCATTTATTCTTTTGTGCAGAGACTGTCCAATGTATAAGCCAGGGGGGCATTTCTGGCACATGATGTCATAAATCACACTGGTGGATGAGCAGGTGAATGAGCCCTTGATGAAGTAGCTGGATTGATTAGGTCCTATGGTGGTGTCTTTTGTGCAGTTATATGGGCAGAGTTGGCAATGTCATTTGCAGGGATAGGTGCCTGCTTTAATTTCTGTTGTTAAGTCTGCAGTTGCTGGTGAGTATCTGTTTAAGGTTGGGGGAGTGAGGTGGGGGGGGGGGAATCTGTAAATGAGGAGAGGTCTGCCGCCTGAGAGAGTGATGGATAGTCTTGTAGAATAGGCGGTAGGTCTTTGATGATGTGCTGTAGAGGCTTGACTCGAGGGTTGTAGGTGATGACCAATGGCATTCTGTTGTTTTCTTTCTTGGACTTTTCATGAAGTAGTTGACTTCTGGATACCTGTCTGACTCTGTCAATCTGTTTCTTCACTTCCTCAGGTGGGTATTTAGTTTTAAGAACTGCTACTGGGGACCCAGGAGCCCCGGTGGCTGCCTCCTGTCCCCCACGGCTGTCGCAAGGGCTCCCCGTTCCTTGGCAGCGGTTGTGGGGGCTGAAGCTCCTGGGGCTCTGCAGTCCCCGGTGGGGGATTGTCAATTTCACTGCTCTTTTAGACATTTCCAGAGGCTGTGTATCATGACAAAAACATCTTGAGCATACACACTCATTCTTTTGCAATAAAACAGTTGCACAAAAGGTGCTTTTCGTCTCACAGGTGGGATTATTTTATCGGCAAAACAAGGCAGTTTTGTTGATTAAAATGGGCATTCTACTGTGTACACAGGGTTTGTTTTGAGCAAAAAGTTGGCTTTTTGCAACAAAACTCTGTAGTGTAGACAAGGCCTAAACAACTGTATTGATTTATCGTAACAGTCTGACCTGATCCTGTGACTTATGCTTTTCTGTGTTTATTTTCTTCCCATTTATCTGTATTTCTCCTTCGTCAAGTGTCTGAAGAAGTGGGATTTTCTCCCATGAAAGCTCATGTGATAAATTTGTTCCTCTTTAAAAATACTACTAGACTCCTTTTTTGTTTTTCTCTCTTTTGTGTTACCTGATAAATATTGTCATTTGTTATACTATTAAAATCATGCCCAAATATTTTGGAAAGTGTTTGAAGATTTTTAGTAGGTCAGTGCCAGGTGTATTTTCTAATACTTTGCGGTTTTTCCATAATGAACGGTTGAACAGGACAAAGCTCTGTGCCCGTTATTATTTATACATGCTGCAGTTGTGATCATATTTGAATCCACACTATTTAGTCTATCTGGTGACCAATGTGAAGAATCTTGTATGATATGAGTTTTAATTTACCTTTTCTAGCAAATTCATGAAGAAATCTTAACATATGCTTTTACTGCTTTTTTGAAAAGGTTATATTTAACTCCTGTCCTTATATCAATTTTAAGTTGTCTAAATTGGGAATTGGACATGCTTGATGTAATATAGCACTGTAGGATCTAGATATTAAATGTTAGCTATTTTGGAAAGAAACAAATGAAAGAGAAGAAAGAAATGGCATTTTTTTAGCAAATATTGATTTAGCTTGTTCTACTTACTCTTATGAGAGTTAGGGAAACAATATATATATTACACATTAATGGAGTAAAGGTCAACAAGTTATAATTTTGCAACTGATTTGATATATGGAGCCTTTCTACTTCTTTGCAAGAAGGACATTTAATAGGCATTTTTGAAAATGTTGCCCTATTACTAAGTGGCTTGGGAGGATAAATCTTATTTTTAAGAAATTTAGCAGGATAAATGCATGTACAATTCTAAAAAAATCTTGTTCTCAATAAGTAATATTCTAAAACACTAATATGGATCCTGCTTGAAAGCTTTCAAAAAACCAACATTTTCAGCATTTTCATGTTTTTAACCACCTCCTCCTAAATAAAACAAATCCAAACTTTGACATACTCCTTGAAAAATCCCACTTTGATCTTCAGTTATTTTTACTTTCTTAATTGCTTTTTAATTAATAAATAAAAGAATAATAGGAAGAATTCAAATATAGAAGTTCAAAGTAATCTAGTTTGACTGCTTTATGAACAAAAGTCAGAGTAAGTGTTTTTCTATATTAACAAAAGTCAGTCTTGATGAGATACTGAAGAAATCAGCAAAGTCAGTGTGTTTTTCACCAGTCTTTTGGAGTAAGTCTCTCAAGGTATTTGATGCATGCAGACCATATGGTTCTCAAATCACTTTATTGTCCCAGTACCATCTAGATTACTTTTCCCAGTGGTATAACTTTCATCCAATTCAAGCCAAGACTGGAGTTTTCTCTTGCCATCATAGTAACTTTTTTGCTTTATCAAGGGGAAAAAAATGACAAATCTCCCCATATGGAGATCTGTTGCTTTTCAAAAGTATTTATTATTTATTTATATATAAAATACACATCATCTGGAGAATTAATAAATCATTAGTCTTTTAATTTTCAAAATATGTGCTAGGACTTTTTCTGTTAGCTTGATAATTTTGGGCTTTCCCAAAACCAATTTAGAAGATCTCTAATATTTACAAAGAAACAAACAAACAAAAACACTGACAGCTAGAAGAGAAGGAAGTCAATGTTTTGGAAATAATATAACTACTAGGGCTTGATTCTCAGCTGGTGGAAATCAGCATAGCTCTACTGACTTCAGTGACTTCAGACCAATTTATGCTAGTTGAGAAAAGGGTTGCCAGTCCTCCAGGAATTAAAGATTAATTTTTAATTAAAGATTGCCATATGATGAAACCTCCAGGAATATGTCCAAATAAAATTGGCAATCTTAGTTGAGGATCTATACGTTGTATTCTTTTTTTTCATATTTTCCAGTTTATTCTCCAGCCAAAAATCGGTAAATGAGAATCATCACTTTAAAGTTATATTGCTTAGAGATTAGAATTAAATTGCTATATTGCACATGGTTGATAAATACAGATGCCTTATTTGTCATTCACTAATTGGTATCTTTGTAATATGGTAAAATGTTAACATAAAACATTTATCAGATTCCAAAAGATAAGGAAATAGCTGCAGGTCCAACCTTCAGAAAGGATATAAATAGAAAACAACTAGAGCTGGTTAATTACTTTATGAAGTTTACATAGCTTTAACGGTGATTTGCTTTCCTTATAACATTTTAAAGTTAACAAGACCATTGCCATATTAAAAATTGTTCATAACTATATTCTAATAGAAGTATTTGTCATGAGGAAAATTTCCATTCCTGCTGAGCATTCATAAATTGTATTATTAATATGAATAATACCTATTCAACTTCCTTTTAAATATTTAAAATGTTCTATTATTAAATTCTTATAATTCTTTATCATATTTTCCTGCAATGTACAGGTTTGGTTTTATAGCAGTGGAGTCAGGTATTAAGAGAGTTCTGAATAACAGGCCCAAAGTTAAAAATCCATTTTAATTCTGTTTGGCATTAGATTAAAAAAAGTACATCTTTGTGTTTTCTTAGTCTATATAAGAACGGATGATCCTTACCCAAAAGAGGTACATTTAAAGTGTACCGTAAGTAGTGGAAGTGTATTAAAGAAGCACCTTTCATGCCACTATAATTAAAAGAAGTATCAGTACTTCCTTTTTCTCCCATGAAAGCTCATGCGATAAATAAATCTGTTGGTCTTTAAAAATGCCACAGGACTCTGTTTGTTTCTCTGCAATAGACTAACATGGCTATCCTTTTGGGTCATGATTTTTGCTTCTCGTGTGTCTGTAATTCTGTATAAAAAGTCACTTTGTCATTCTTGTGTGAAATATTTAGGGACTTCTGGTCCTCTCGGATATATAGTATACATTTTTGGAAATTGTTTATTTTTGTTGATGGAATGACTGCTTCTACAACAGGTTTTGCACAGGTCTGTTAGGCTCAGAGTGGCCTACAGGAGTACCAGTAATGATGCTAGGGATGTGATGAGAAAAAGGCCTTTGAGAGCCAATGATCATAGACTGGAAGTTCTTCAAGGCAGGAAATGTCACACCCTGTTAAAACATTGTGTAGTTTTATGAAGTTCTCTCTGATTACTCATTAATGTAATCTTCTTGAGCATATACTGTTGGAAGGCAATTACGAAATCTCATTAACTTGTCTGTGCACATGTTATAATGGTTTAAAATGACCTATTAAGAGAGTAAGAAAGAGGTTCACACGATCTAGTCTTAGTCTTCTTAGATGAACAGCTCTGTGACATTGAACTAAAATACAACAGGGCACAGGTAGTCAGCCATCTTTATTCTCATGTAGTTATTCTCTGGCAGCATTCAGTTCTTGTTTATATTAAAGTCAGAAGGTCCTGAACAGAGGTTAAATAAAGACAACTTAGAATAGCTATTCATTTTTTAACATTTAAAATATTTTTTCTCACTGCCTTTCTACAAAGCTGTCTAATAGGCTGATCATATTAGAAGTAGTAATGTGGTTTCTGTATATTCCTACTTGCCTCCTATTTTGGATGCTATATGCTCTTATGGTAAATAATAAATACTAGACAACCCATTACAGCTCTGCCTGCAAGATACAGAATTTCATAAAGTGCTACAGACTGGGACATTTTTAATAAGAAAAGTATGGTTTTATTTTCTTATTTTGAACATATTTATTACAAAACCTCTGTGTACACAACATTCCTGGTCTTATGGACCAAATGAGGAAGCAACGCAAAGTGAATATTATCTGGAATTCAAGCTTGAGAGGCTGCCACTTACAACTGACCATGTGTGAAAACTCCATCTTGCAAGAAAACACCAACTCTGTGTAGTTTGTCCCTGCGCCTTGTTGACGGTCATTGCAAAAGCTAGTTGCATGGGGAATTGATGCCTTGCCATTTGAAGGGGAAAGTGTGGTCTGTAGGCTGAAGTGATAAGTGTAGAATGAGCACCATATGACTTGTTACTGTCACTGTTGCTACCAGGAGTCTACCATTAACAACATGGTTCACCTGCAGGCTGGTGCCATTACAAAGACCGTCCTGTGCTACCAAATTGTGGTGTTACATAATTAGCATGTCAGGTTCTTACAGAACATTTTTGATGCAGTTATGTGACATTTGATAACATTATGCAAATTTTCACATCTCCATTATTCCATACATTTCTTCAACTTTTTATTTCTTTCAAGAACATTGTAGAACATTCTGGAGAGGAATCTGGAACATTCTGGCCTTTGCCCCACATTTCTGGAACTGTTCCAGGCATGGGCATGGCTGGCACAGGGCACAGAGGGCACAGGTATCCCAGCCAGTGTACCGAATTTCTCTCCGTGGTAGGTGCAGACGCAGACAGCCTGTTTCAGCTCTTGCATCGGCCTGGGAGATGATCTTAGCTCAGTGGTTTTCAATCAGTGTGCCACAGCACAACAGTGTGCCATGAGAAATGTCAAAGTGTGCTGTGAAATTTTGTGAAAAGGTAATGAAAATCACTGTAAAACAAACATTTAATCTTAAACAATATTCTATCCAACAAAATTACCAAAATTAATCATCAAATTAAAAGTGAAGTATCTGTCTTCCAAATCTAAAACATGAACATTCTAAATGCAGGTGGCCAAAGGGCAAAATTGAGATTATGGTATTTTCTTCTGGTGGCTATGAAGCATTAATGCATTTGATCCTTCTTTAGCTTGTTATCTGAGCTATGTTGAAAACCTCTCTAATAAGAGGTTAATAATAATAATAGTAAATGTGACATTTATGAGCAATCAGTTCAGCTAAAAAAAAGGGGGTGTGCCATGGATTTGTTTGTCTCACTGAAGTGTGCTGTGTTACTGAAAAGGTTGGGTACCACTGGCTTAGCTGAAGGGACTGTTCCGCCCTGCATTCTGTGACATATGGTACCGGATGGGAGAAGAGGGAAATTTAAATCCTTCGCTCTTCAGCCCAGCTGCTTGGAGCCTCACAGCATGGGTAAGTGCTCTGGGGTCCACACCACTGGGCAAGCAGGAGGAAAAGGGAGTTTGGGGAAGGGAAATGAGAGTGGGGTGAGAGTGGGTCTGGTGACTCGGGTCTCAAGGCTTGGGGCCAACCAGCCGGATTGGCTCGGGGCTTGCTCCTCGCTCTCGGTTCTGGGACCCGGCTTGGCTCGGCGCTTGGCTTGGCTCACCTCAGTGCTCGGCTCGGGGGCTGGCCATGAGGGTTGGCCAGGACCAGCGCTTGAGTCAGGGTTGACATGGCTCAGGTGCTGGGGGCTGGCCGGGGCCAACAATGGGAGCTGCTGGGGCCAGCTGGGGCCCATACTCTGGCCTGGGACTGGCACAGCTTGTCACTTTGTGGCCCTCAGTGGGGGCCAGCCAGGGCCAGTGCTCAGACCCAGGGCCAGCAGCGGGGATAATTGGGGGTCTGCAGCAAGTGCTAGGGCCAGGGTCCACCGGAGTTGGGCAGGATAAGGTCCATGGTGGGCCAGATTGGGCCCGCGTGGTCATGGGGAAGAGGTGAGAGCATGGTGGGGGGGGGCAATGTCATGGGAAGGGCAGGGTCTGTGCCCATGCCCCAAATGGTTCTTTGGGGCGGGCAGGGTCTATACCCATGCCCTGAATGGCTCTTTGGGGCAGCAACTCCCCTGGATCCAGGGTTTTTTGGAACTTTCCATGGCCACTCACACAGCAGAAATATAATATAGATTATGCAGTTATATTTCCCTTTTAGTCCTATTTAGTGTAATCTCACAGCATCTCTTTGATGCCTTTTATTTAACAGAGAAACTCCATGGTAGATAGTGAACTTTTCAGACGCTAACTGAACAGATGGGCATTTTGGAAACACAGAACCGGTAACACAGTTGGAGAATCCCAGGAGATTCTCCACAAAGTATAGCTGTGCTTCAGGGATAAAATCCTCACCGTGCTGAAGTCAATAGCAAAACTCCTTTGACTTCTTTAGGCCCAGGATTTCACCCCAGGAGTCTGTTATAAATTCAAGCTCTATCACATATATGATGTGAATAAGACCCATCACTGAGCTTTCTGATATATACATTGACTTTGCTGTGCTCTGACATCTTATCTGTGTTATGTTTAGTGCTGGAAGCGTTGTGACACCATGTAGATAACTACTGTAACTAAAAGACAGAGTTGTGAGATTCTTCTCTTGCATGACATAGGAATGCTACTTAATATTTCCTATTTACTAGCAAAGGCAGAGGTTTCCCAAGGTCATTTTATCAGTGCTGCCTACTAGGGCTCAGTCTTTTAATTTCAAAAGGAGAAGAAAATATCTATTACAAACTAACTGTATTTTGTGAACCTTGCAATTATTAGTTTATTAGAATCATCCAGGATTCTGATTTTCATTATTTCTGCTGAAGTTATACATAAATAATGTCAACTCAAGATTATTCACTTTTATGGATTTAGGACATGTGAAATTTCTTTCTGATATTGATAATCCTGATGTTTAGTGACTGAACAAAGCTTATTTCAGTAAAATAACCTGTGTTTGATGTGAACAATTTTGCCAGAGGGTCAACAACCAATTATATTTAGCAAATAATCTCTATTTATTAATTTAGCTGGTACTATATTACTGCAGCACAGTTAACTAGTGACTTCAACAACTTGCTTCTGCTATATATGTGGTGATAACTTCCCGGAGTATGAAGATTAAAATGGTTATTTATCATGAAACAAGCAATTCAGCAACAATGGATAATTTCTACTGGTTCAATCATAGTCTGCTTTCAGCTGATAATATCGCGCTGGTAAAACCTATAAGATCACTTGCTGAAATTCTCAATTTTTTTTAAAAATGAAAACACGTTGTTGTTTACTTTCTAAACCAATTTAGATGGAATTCTTGATTATGGGTCTCCTGGAAACATGCTAGTCTGTAGAGTGGTCTTTTCTTAAAAAAAAGAAAATAGTTATAATAATAGAATATCCAACATTATGTCTCAGAGTCTATTTCAACTACTTGTTCCAAAAACTATCTTGACCTTGTACTTCAGATGTTGTATGTTATGGGCCATATTTAGTGATGAACCCTAGTGACCCAAATGTGATTTTAACTGAGCAGGATTTGACCAAATATGTGAAGTGGAAACAATATGTGAAAATTGTTTTTTTCATTTCGAGTAAGCAGTTGTGGCCCAAATTCTACCCTTTGGTGTGCATAGTGACCGTTGAAATATTTGGGAGTGGCATACACATCAAGGGCTAAATTTTGCCTTTTGACCCGTAGTGTTGAATATTATTCACATATGTAATATAATATTTTCTTGATAGCCTAAAAAGGGGATTTATTGGGTATTCTGTATAACATACATTTTTTCTGACTGCAAAAGCCATACTATACAGAAAGTCTTTGATTTAATCCCTTATGCATTTTTATGAAGCTTTCTCTACTATGCGATACTGTACATAGCTGTGGTTTGTTAAATTGATGGACCGGTGTAAATGAGCTTGCAAGACACAGCAGATGTGCACTGAACCTTGCAAGATGGAAGTACCCAGGGTTGCATCTGGGGGCTGAGGGTACTCCCTGGGGGAACCATCCTATGACTGACTTGTGAGAGCTCACTTCCACTGCCTGAGAGATTGATGCTGGGGGTTGGATGTGAGCTGACCCAGGAGTGGGGATTCACACAGCAAGGCAGTGTAAGTTGAAGCCCAGGACTGGAGAATTGAGGAGCACAGTGATGCAGTAATCCAGACTGATCCTCAACCCCCCCTAATACCTACAGGAGACCTCCTGTAGCCCAGAGACACTTTTCCACCTCAAGAATGGTTCCAAGGCATTTTCAAATTGACCACCCAGCCTAACACCAGAGGGCATCGGCTTCTACCTAACCAAACATCTATGACAGAATCTGCAGGGCAATCCACTTGAGGTGACTGCTGTTAGAGAGCTACCATAAGAAGTTTCAAATAAGATATTATGGAGAAGAAAGCAAGATGTTCTAGATGTGCTGATCTGGAGTCTGGAAGTGGCAACGGAGTCAAATTTACATATAAGTTCCAATTCTGCAGTTTCTCTTTGAAACTGTGATTTGTTAATCATTCTACTATCAAAGGATATATAGGAGTATTCACTTTCTCTTCTATGTACCATATGTGGTATCATTAAGGCCCTGTTAATACATTTAAACATAAGTACAGACAATCCAATACTCTGAGAGTTAAAGGTGATTGGTTATAATAGCTCTTTCTGTCATCATTGTATTTTGTATTTTTAACAAGTCATTTAAAAAAAGATAGCTTATTTTATTGAACATCCTCAATGAAAACAAGTTTACATGTATAGATTACATCTGCTTTAGATTGTTGTAGCCTATGATGAAAAATATACTCTTGTGAGGAGTACTGTGTAGCTCTTACAAACAAGATAGTCTAGACAACATTTTATATAGTTGATGGTCTAAAAATATATTAAGACTTCCAATGTTTGTGCGGAAATATCTTTTCACTATTGTTCTAGCTCTGTTGGTCCCAAGATACATGTTAACTACTTATGCTAAACAATCACTTTCATCTTGTATTTAGCTGTCGTATTAGAAGGTTTGGGCTGCACTCCGTACTTATTTCAGTATAACTACGTTGCTCAGGGTGTTGTACTTAGAAAATGAAAAACTAGCAGGATCTAATTCAGGGGGACAAGACAATATGCCATGTTTATTGGGAGGAAAACACAATTATGTTAATAGCTAATATCTAGTATGTGTGTACACACACACACACACACTTCTGCTGTATAGTTATCAGTTCTGATTGTTGCTTGTGATAGTAGTTTGAGTTTGTGGCTGGTGTTTGCAGCTCATGGTGGCTACCTGGCCAGGGGAGCAAGGTCTCTATCAGGTGAACAGCTGTACACCAACGATCTTGGATGCTGTGAAGAACTACAAAGCTATGCAGCCTCACCCATCTTGTATATCTTTTAGTCCATGGATCTTGCTGTGTCCACACTGCCTCAGGGTACTGTATGACCATGAGTCATCAGTTAATCACAGATGTGACTTTGAACTTGTTCTTGATGGGGCTTTTTGTTCCTTTCTTTCTAGGGTGGATTCTTCTTGCTTTTGAAGGGTTTGTCTGTATTGTTCTCCAACCATTAAGGTGGTGTTGGCAGTTTGTCATCAGGACAGGCTGGCATTGGAGACTGATCCGCTCTCTCTCTCTCTCTCTCTCTCTCAAACACACACACGTCCCCTTCATTCACACATCCAAACTAAGTTCACACATCTAAACAGGTTACAAGGTGGACTTACAAGTGAATGAATGAGCATGGTATTTTTATCAATAAATATTCCATTGTTTGAAGCAATTCCATGGTATAAATTCATCTTTAGCGCCGCAAGAGGTGTGAAAAATCCATACCCCTGACCAATGTATTTATACTGATCTTAACCTCCCATATAGACAAGGCTATGTTGATGGGAGAAATTCTTCCTCCAACATAGCTACCACCTCTCATGGAGGTGGCATTACTAGAGTATCTTCACATCAGTGTAGCTGTGCTGATGGAAATCTGTAGTGTAGACCTAACCTAACTACCTTCCCTAACCCCATTTCTGAAGACAAGCTCTATGTAGGCAAAAGTTTTTGTCTCTCACCAACAAAATTTGGTCCAACAAAAGGTATTACCTCACTTACTTTGTTTCATGAAATGAGACTGTAGTGCAGCTTAAAAACTCAAATTCTAAAAGAAAAAAAGAGAACAAAAATATATGGAGAGGGCCACAGTGTTAAAGAATAATTTCATTCCAAATTGTCCTGTCACATATAGAATAGAATCTTCAGAAGCATTTAGCACTGGCCTGACATTGGTCCCATTGAAGTCAGAGAGGAAAACTAGTATTGACTTCATTGGCAGCAGAGATAGGTCAATGTCAAGTCTGTTATTGGACATTAGGGTCTTTAGATGTATTTGTATTTGATGTATTTTGTATTTGTATTTAGAAGTATTTTCATATAAATTTTGTCTTGTAAAGACAGGTGGTGGTTTGTTTATGAAGGAAGAATGTTAAGGAAAACAGAGGGGAGAGCTCAGATTGAGGTGATGCAATGCTACAAAAATAATTTAAAAGACTATATCCTTTTAAATAACTTTTCTTTTTGCTTTAACAAACAGATGGTATCCTTGATTTTTTCCCTATAAAAGATTGAAAATTTACTGTTGTCACCACACTTGATGCTTCTCTGCAACCAATAAGAGAGACAATATTTGAAGGACTACACAAAGCATGCTATTTTAGTTCTCCCTATACACCTTATTTTTGATAAATTGAAGTGGCCTTTGACCGCTACGGTGGGGAGGAAGCATTCCTCATGCAAGGAGGGGGTCATTTTCAATTCACTATTATGCTCTTTGCCCTGGAAAATGGTCCCATAATTTTTCAGTATTTGACAAATGAGATGCTCAGGGGAATGACTTACAGGAAGTGTTGTGTTTATCAGGGCAGGATTATTGTATTTCCAATATCTTTTAAGGAACATTAACTGATCTAGAAAAATATTTCAAGGGTAAAAAATATTCTAGATTAACATGTAAAATAAAGCAAAGTTCTTGCTCAGAGTGAAGTTCATTTTTAAATCTAAAGTAATTTCTATACCAGATTTCAACATGGCACATCATTTTTAGCTGAAGTATTTGTTTCTTGGACATTTTATGGCTTCACTTAAGATTTTATGCTGCTTCAGAAGGAAATGCTTCAAATGAAAGTGGACCTCTTAGCACAGTGAGGATATCAACTTCACATGAGAGGAATTGCATGATGAAGAGAGTAAACCTCTTTTGCATTTTCAGTGTCCCTTAGTGATGTTCATTGATACAGACTGGACTACAAAACTTTGTTTCTGATAGACAACAGAGTCCTGTGGCACTTTTAAAGACTAACAGATTTATTTATCGCATGAACTTTCGTGGGAGAAAATCCCACAGGAAATCTGTAGTGTCTCTCAGATAGCTAGGTGTGTTTCCTGAGAAAAATCCAATCCATTGATGGTCTTCCAGAAAATACCATCCTGGCCACTATGGATGTAGTGGCTCTTTACACTAACATCCCACACAAGGATGGATTACAAGCTATTAGAAGAACCATCTAGGATGATGACACAGCTAAACTTGTGGCTGACCTCTGTGACTTTGTACTCACCCACAACCATTTCAGATTTGAAGATAATTTATACCTTCAAGTCAGTGGCACTGCTATGGGTACCCGTATGGCCCCACAATATGCCAACATCTTTATGGCCGATTTAGAACAACGTTTCCTCACGTCTCATCCCAAAGCACCTCTACTTTACCTACGCTATATTGATGACATCTTCATCATCTGGACCCATGGTAAAGATGCCCTTGAAGATTTCCATAGAGATTTCAACAATTTCCACAACACAATCAAACTTAGCCTGGAACACTCCACACAAGAGATCCACTTTCTGGACACTACAGTGCAAATTAGCGACGGGCACATAAAGACCTCCCTATACCGCAAACCTACTGATTGGTATAGTTACCTACATCCCTCGAGCTTTCATCCTTGACACACCACACGATCCATTGTGTACAGTCAAGCCCTAAGATATAACCACATTTGCTCTGACCCTTTAGACAGAGACAGACACCTTCAGGATCTCTACCAGGCATTCTTAAAACTACAGTACCCACCCGCAGAAGTGAAGAAACAAATTGACAGAGCCAGACGGGTACCCAGAAGTCAACTACTGCAGGAGAAGCCCATGAAAAACAACAACAGAACGCCACTGGTCACCACCTACAACCCCCAAGCCAGACCCCTTCATCACATCATCAAAGATCTACAGCCTATTTTACAGGATGACCCCTCACTCTCTCAAGCCTTAGGAGACAGACCTCTCCTTGCTTTCAGACAGCCTCCTAACCTTAAAAGGATACTTACCAGCAACTACAGATCACAGAACAGAAACACTAAAGCAGGAACACAGCCCTGCAGCAGACCACGCTGCCAACTTTGCCCTCATATCTACACTGATGACTCCATCACAGGGCCTAATCATGCCACCTACTCCATCAAGGGCTCGTTCACCTGCTCATCCACCAAAGTGATTTATGCCATCATGTGCCGGAAATGCCCCTCTGCCTTATATATTGGACAGACAGGACAGTCTCTGCGCCAAAGAATCAATGGACACAAATCTGACATCAGAAATTGCAACACTGCAAAACTTGTAGGGGAACACTTCAATCTCCCTGCTCACTCCCTTGACGACTTGTTAATAGCTGTGTTGAAACAGATGAATAACAAATCACAGCTTCAAAGAGAGACTGCAGAACTCGAATTTATATGCAAATTTGACTCAGTTGTCTTGGGGTTAAACAGGGACTATGGATTTTTCTCGCATTACAACAAGTGATTTGACCTCCCCCTCCTCTATGTGCTGTTCCCCAGTGTTTTGAATCCTAACACCTATTTTGATTTGCTGTTACAGCCTGACCTGATGCTATGTCATACACTCCCCTGCATTTAATTTCCTCCCACTCTGTAACTTTCCTGTCTTCAAAGCGTCTGACGAAGTGGGATTTTCTCCCACGAAAGCTCATGCGATAAATAAATCTGTTAGTCTTTAAAAGTGCCACAGGACTCTGTTGTCTTTCTACAATAGACTAACACGGCTACCCCTTTGGAATTTGTTTCTGATAGTTACTTCAAGGTGAAATTGAAGAGACTGGAGGCTCTGTGCAAAGGACAAAGGTGATCAATTTACTGCTGTTAAAAATCAAGATAGCAAAGATGCTTTTTCCCTTTGTCTTAGTCACATGATACAAAATCTGATAGTCTTAGAGAAGCACAAACCATAAATTTAACAAGATAAACAAAGAAAAGATATTAGAATACAGCTGAATCTGTGATCTTTTTGTCATAGGTTTATTGCCTGACCAGCCTAACTAAGAAGGGGAGTTGTCTGACAGTCTTCATATTCAGCATAGGTTCATATGTGGGCCCTGATTTCACTAGGAAAAATGTGTTTTCTTAGCTTGTGTTAGTCAACATGTGACAACAAACAAGAGGTAAAATCCTAGTGAAGACAAGGCAGTTAGTATATTAACATGAGATAAATTCTAGGTTCCTCCATAGTCTTTACTCAACCTGCTATCATGTGTGAAAACTACAAACTGCCTGGTATTTGTTTGGATTTTTCCTCACAATTTGCCTTGTGTTAGCTAATATGAGATAAGAACACAACTTTTTTGCTAGTGAATACTCACCCTTGGGAATAAATGTGCCTGATAAAATTGCTTCCATGAAATGAGCATTGAGAGGTTCTATGATTACTTTCCCCCCTTTTTCCTGCTTGATTATTGTGGTGTACATGTTTGTGTTGAATTTGATCTTTGGAAAAAGAAAATGGAAAAGATGAGGGGACACATATATGTGTCATGAAAACTTTTCTTTTTGTTTCTAAATGTGTACTGTTTTCTATTACCACAGAAAATGGTTTTGTGCTACTAGTTTACGGTAAAGACAGATTAAATACAAGCCACCAATTTCATGTGAAACTATGCTTTGCAGAACAATCAGAGTCCTGTGGCACTTTTAAAGACTAGCAAATTTATTTATCTATCTATCGTGTGAGCTTTCATGGGCAGAATTCCACTTCATCAGATGCATCTTTAAACAATTGTTAGACATAGGCAGGTTATAAAATGCCCGCTATCAACCAGTTGTGTCTCTACCCACCAGTCTAAAAATTAATCTCTGGTGAAAAACTGATATACAGATTTAAAACCAGTAAATTGACATTTTTGGCTCTGAAATGTTATTACCAGTTATAACCAGTCCAACAAAGCTCTGAATCCAGAAAAGTTTGCCAGTTATTCCAAGAGCAGAGAGAAATATAGCGTAGCCCATGAACTACAGTTGCCGTGTATTTTTTAAACACTCACCACAGTAAGTAAACAGAAATGAGAGAATTTTAAATTTATTTTAATTTTAACAGAAAAACGAGCAGTAGAACATGTTCCTCTGCCAGAGTAGATTAAAACAAACTAATTCAAATTTTAAACAATTCATACTCCATTCTTTGCAAACAATATAGATTTAAATACAAGTGCTGTTTTTCTTTCAGACTTTGAATATGAATTCATGCATTGTGGAGGACAGATTAAACTATTAGTCTGCCTTGGAAAGTTTGACTCTGGTTGCTTCTTATGACTAAAATTACTGTTTTCAGAATATATTACTGACTTTAATTCAGATAAACAGGAATCTTTAGTTAGTTTGGCTGTACAATATGGGCAACACACATAGTTGTAGTAGTCTACTTGTTTTCTTCTAACTATTTGGGCTGACTCTGTAAGCCAGTATATTTCCTGTGGGGTTTTTTATGTTAATTTTGTTTGCTTCAAATGAAGAAAGATTATTCACCTTGATAAACTGAACAGAAAAGTACTAAACCTGAACCAAAGCTTGAAGATATTAAAACAAGTGTTAGTAATTTAGAGAGGCTGGGTAGCACAGGGAATTGGTAATAGGCTATTGAGCATTTCACTTCTAGGTCACCATTTCACATCTGACACACTTCAACAGTGTCTGAAAGTTGCTGCTATCTCATGGCTGCTTGCTGGCTGGCCTAAAATAGTTGATATTTCCAGGTTAGTTCCCAAGGCCCAGGTATATCGACATCACAAAAGAGAATCACAAAAAAATGTTAATTAGCAACTTTGTTCTAGGTATTATTATTACTATTAATCATGTTTATTATGTTAGTACCTAATCATAGAAGATTAGAGTTGGAAGGGACCTCAGGAGGTCATCTAGTTGAACCCCCTGCTCAAATCAGGACCAACCTCAACTAAATTGTCTCAGCCAGGGCTTTGTCAAGCCAGGCCTTAAAAATCTTCTAAGGATGGAGAGTACTGCCTTCCTAGGTAAACCATTCCAGTACTTCACTACCCTCCGAGTGAAAAAGCTTTTTCTAATATCCAACCTAGACTCCCCCCGACTGCAACTTGAAACCATTGCTCCTTGTTGTCACCTACCACTCCTGAGAACAACCTAGCTCCATCTTCCTTGGACCCCGCTTCAAGTAGTTGAAGGCTGCTATCAAATCCCCCTCACACCCTCAATCCTCTCTTTTGCAGACTAAATAAATCCAGTTTCCTCATTCTCCCCTCACAAGTCCTGTGCCCCAGTTCCCTAACCATTTTTGTTGTCCTCTGCTGGACACTGTCCAATTTGTCCAGATCTTTTAAATGGAGGGGCCCAAAACTGGACACAGTACTGCTGTGACCTCACCAGTGCTGAATAGAGGGGAATAATCATTCCCTCGATCTGCTGGCAGTGTTCCTACTAATGCAGCCAAATGTGTCATTAGCCTTCTTGGCAACAAGGGCACACTGTTGATTCATATCTAGCTTCTTGACCAATGTAACCCCCAGCTCCTTTTGTGCAGAATTTCTGGTTAGTCAGTCAGTCTCATCTGTAGCAGTGCATGGCATGGGATTCTTACATCCTAGATGCAGGATTCTGCACTTGTCTTTGTTGAACCTGATCATATTTCTTTTGAAGCAGTCCTCCAATTTGTGTAGGTCACTCTATATCCTACCCCTATCCTCCAGCATATCTACTACTCCCCCAGCTTAGTGTCATCTGCAAACTTGCTTAAGGTATAATCCACCTCATCATCCAGATAATTAATGAAGATGTTGAACAAAATCGGCCTCATGATTGACCCCCAAGAGCATTCTGCTTGATACTGTCAACTAGACATCGAGCCTTTGATTACTACCCGTTGAGCCCAATGATCTAACCAGCTTTCTATCCACCTTATAGGCCATTCATCCAACCCATACTACTTTAACTTCCTGTCAAGAATACTGTGGGACACTCTATCAAAAGCTCTGCTAAAGTCAAGGTATATCTTGTCCACTGTTTTCCCCACATCCACAGAACCAATTTTTCACCATAGAATGCAATCAGGTTGATCAAGCATGACTTGCCCTTGGCAAATCTATAACTGACTGTTCCTGATCACCTTCCTTTCTTCCAACTCTTTCAGAATGGATTCCTTGAAGACCTGCTCCATGATTTTGCAAGGTCTGATACAAGACTGACTAGTCTGTAGTTCTTCCTCCTTCCCTTTTTAAAAAATGGACACTATATTTTCTTTTTTCCAATTATCCAGGACCTCCCCAGATTGCCACAAGCTTTCAGAAATAATGGCCAATGGCTCTGCAATCATGGCAGTCAGCTGTCTTAGTACCTTCTTTGGCACTGTACAGAAAGGAATAGATGGTCCCTGCCTCAAGATCTGACAATCTAAATAGACCAGACAAACAAAGAATGAGGGAAGTGCTCACAAGCAGAATGAATTATATGATGGCAGCAAATGATATTTTAGTTCCATAATATGGGGAGGGGAGAGATTTTCTTAGGATGGGATGAGCTAAATTAAAATAAAAGGGAAGGGGGTAATGGGGAGAAAGACAGGAGAAAAAGGTAAGAGAGGAAGACAAAGAGTGAAGCTGAGCAGCAGAGACTGTGAGGAAGGGGAAGAGTTGGAGCAAACAGCCAGTCAGCTCAAGGCTGAGAAAGTTAGAACTTTCTACAGCTTTGATTGGAATGTTCAAAGTTGGAAAAGTTCCTTGTTTTAGAATCTCTGGCTGGCTCCTAGTACCACTGTAGTGTATGTGGGTCAGCCCTGGACAGTGTTGGATCCAGTGGGTCCTGGCCCCATTTTGTCGCCCTCCTCATCTTTGAAGCAGTCTCTGCTTTTGGGTGATTCTGTTTCTATTTGTTGAAGTCTCTGACAGCAGGGTGAGTCAAAGAAGATGAGGCTTGAATGGGCAGAGACTGAATCACCCTTAAAGATGCTCCCTCCATAAGGGAACTAAAAGTTACTGATGGGCCCTAAGAACGTCTCAGTGCCAACTGGCAAAGGGTTTATAGTTCTGTACAGTAACTCCTGACAGGCCTGACAAACTCATTGCATCTAGCACAATGCTTTCATAGTATTTATCCACAAAGAATGCCATGTGAGGTCTTCAGTAAAAGCCAGGGTAACATTGGTATTTAGTAGCATTATGAAATGTCTATACAAATACCCATGTAAGAAAAAATCTGAATCAAAGCAGAGTTGACAAACAGACTGCTGCTGGACAAAGAATGTAAATTAATCTCTCTGCCTTAGTTCAGATGTAAATTAAACTCTGCCAGTCAACACAATGAAAGCCCCAGTTTCAAACAAAGTCATCATGACAATGTGAAGTTAATATGAAGTCATAACACTAAGGAATAATCCCTAATGGGGTTATTCTGACTCTGGGGACAAACAATGAATTTGTGGACATCTAAGGAGAAGGCAGAAGGACATCTTTGTCCTGCACCTGAGAAAGTAATTGGGCAGTGTGATTCATGAAAATGGACTCCCAATCCACCCTCGTTGAAAGCACTGTAAAGGACATTAGGAGAGATAAGAGTGCTTTTAGACAGATGGTTAGACTGTTAAAGCAAAGTTTAGTCTCTAGAAAGCAATGTATTGATTTTCTTTTATATGTAACCTTGCTGTTTCCATTATCCTTACTCACTGCCTCTTAAATCTTGGCCTTTGATAATAAACCTATGATAGTTTTCACTCTAAATATATCTCATTGCTCTAATGTTGTATAGAAACTGCTCCTCAGTTGAATCAAACAAGCTGGTGTGTACATTGCCCCCTGGGCAATAGCAAACCTGGTATTTCTGTGAGTAGCCAGTTACAGAGCTGAATATCACAGGGGAGAATTCAAAGAGGCAGCTATTGTTAACTTGCACAGCAAAGTGAGGGCAAATATTGCCCTAAGGAGATTGTTTGGGTAGCTAACAGACTCGAGGTGTCAGGGAGCTGACACCCAGCTAAGCACCAACACATCTGTCTCACAGTCCTTGGCATCCTGAGAATCATCACAATGGCAAAACCATATGGGGAGAAACCTGAACTGCTACTCTCTGTGCTGTACAATATGTGATGGGTGAATGGACAGATGGATGACTTCAGTCTCCAGGGCTACAAGATACATTTAGATGTTAGAAATGGCTTCATGACTTACGCTGGTGTGTAATATCAATGTGTAGGCTTAGGCTTTCCTCATTTTGTCCTAAGGTTAAATATGAAAACTGAAAACCTCTGGCCTCATTTGTCACTTACAGACTTTGAGGATCTTTTCCAAGGAATAAGAAAAGGAAACCAATATCAGCTAATTGCTACTGCCCACTTTCACTAAATTAAAGTTGTTCTCATGTTTTGAGCTATCAATACACCCCCCCACACACACACACACACACATTTAAATAATGCCACTTCCATATTTAAACAACTTTTCAATTAAGCCAGTTAAATCCATTCTGCAAGCAGATATTGGACAACATTCTAGTCAGCAGACAGAATTGAATTGATATTCAGAATATGAGTCTTAACAATCCACACAGTACAAAGTTCTACACTTTTCTGAGAATCCTACTTAGAATGACAAGAAGTGGCTATTAACACCCAGGTATTGTGCATTATTCTGTGACATAATTTATATTATTAAGGGCAAAATAGAGCAGTTTTTACTTCTGTTTTTAAAAAATAAAGTGTTTATTAAACAGCTCAGTTGATAACACTAGAGACTGAGTCATACCAATAAAACAAGTATATCATTGGTTGGTGCCTGCTTCCTTATACTGTCTAGTCAGTATTTTGACCTGTGATCCTGGAAATCTGGTTGGATTAAACTTTCGGGGCTGCTACTGAAGGGAAGATATTTGACTTAAAGAATTATAATGACTGCTGTAGGGATTTGCTATTTCCCTGCTTCACACCTCACCCATCCTTGACATATACACCTTTTATCTCTTGTCTGTCCCAGCACTTGTCTGTGATTTATCTAGGCTGAGTGCTGGGGACAGGATCATGATCTTAAGGCACATGCTACAACTCTCAGTCCAGTCATTCTCATATTGCTGACAGTCCTGTGATGTAATGAGGTTCCCACAGGGCAAGTGAGCATGATCCCATGTGTTCTGGAAATTTTATTTATTTCAGTGGGAAACGTCACTGGCTGCTCTCTGACCCCAGGAGACCAAGCTATTTTTCAATATATCAGCACTACAGCAAGGACATTGTCTGCCTGCTGGTGCTTATATCGTCAAACATCAGCTGTATTTGACTCCTCCTTAAATCTGCTCACAGTGATAGATTCCAGCTGTGAAGTTAAATTGCTATTTTCTAACAAATTTGTTCCCATTGAGGCATACGCTCTGAAAAGATCAAGATTAGGTACAGCAGAAAGAATAAAAGTCTGTCTTAACAGCAAACCCAAGTACAGATACACAGATAGTAAGAGAGAGAAAAAGACAGACAACTCTAAGGGCTGGTCTACATGATGTGTTAATGTGCACCAGCTGGGATGTAAATTCTAGTTTTCATCACCATGTGCTGTGCTGTTTATGTAGATGCTACAGGTGTGCACTAAACATTCCTTGTCATGTGATGATGCAGTCCTGTTTCCAACAGTACTATGTCAGTGTGTCCTGGAGACCTTTCAAGAATGATGTGCTGGTGCATGCTAACATTCACACCTGAGTTGATGTACACTAAAATACCATAGAGTTGTCACACCAGCCCTTAGAGTTGTCTGTCATGACTAGCTGCTTCTGCCTCTATACGTGCAACTATACTTGGATTTGGAGGTCAGGTAGATTTTAATTCTTTCTCATTACACTATACCTGTTCTTGAACTTTGCACAATGCAGGCAAGCTGCATTCTGCTTCTGCTCCAGAAAGTCCTATTTATAACATTTTACAAGAGGTTATAGAATATATGGGAGGAGCCAATTGGAGTCATGATCTCCTCTATGACCTTTATCAAGCAAGTATTTGTGGCTTATCTTACAAAATCAAAGTCACTGTTGTGAACCAGTATTTCAGTCAACTTTTAGCTAAATAGATCAATCATTTAACCTGCTCTGACTCAAACTGCATTTTCTGACCTACTATGCATTCTAACTTCACCTCAGTCACAGTAAATTTTCAGGCTGACTGACACTGCTGCATTGTACTATATCAGTTGGCATCAGGGGAAGTGTGAAAATTATTAATATGTGAACGTGAACCAATCAGAGTATGGCATAGGCTCTATTATCATCAGCACTTCAAATCATTTCTGTCATTCGTACCTTTTTGCCTGCTAAAACTAACATGTTTAACACAACAGGCACAAATACAGTAATTAGGAAAATGGGGAATGTAACACTACAGGAATCTTAAAATGGTGTGATGGGGTGTCTGTCTGTCTGCCTCCCACAGGTGATGAAAGGGTCAATAGGAATATGAGATCTCAGTCCGTCTATCTGGCTGCACCTGGAGTGTGTGCTAGGTTTGATTTGTTATTAGGCTGAGTTGGGAAAGAGCTGGGTCTTCATAGAAGAAGGGCTATCGGGGGTCCTTGGCCAGAAAAAAAACAGGAGAGAGGATATCTAGGGAGTTCTCCCCCACTCCATCTCTGAATGAAAAGCCTGGAAAAGGACAACTAAAGGAGGTCACAGAGATGGAATTAATCCCTGTGGTGGGCCTTGGAAATGGGGAAAGGCAGATATGCAGTCCTGAGGGGTCAGCATTCTAGCACAGAAGGAAGCTGAGAGTGTCTAGAGAGATAGAGTGACCACCAATCTCGAACAGGGTGGGACAATTCCAAAAGGCAGAGCTCAAGTGCTGGATAGCACTGGTCTTGGGTTCCTTGTAGTGCTGCTCTGCACCTGCCTGAGGTACAGAGGCAGTGCCAGCTTCTTCCCATTGGCACCTTGTCACAAGGCCCCACCCCCTTCTTCTCTCCCCCACACCTCATTGACCTGTCCCTGGCCAGGCCAGAAGTTGGAGCCAGGCAGTAGTTAGTCACCCAGGGAACCTGAGCAGTTGTGTTGTAGGGAGCCCCAAACCCTCCATTTGTCCTTTGTGATGTACTCTGGGAGACGGGGCCCATGGGCCAGGACTCCTCTCAGGCACCTTGGCCGACCATCCTGGATAAGTTCAGGGTCTGGCGTTCCCAAAGCAGCCCAAGCGCTTCTCTGGCCAGAAGGTGGGTCCTTGAGGTGAAGAGGAGGGTTGGATGGGCAGAGCTTTGAGGAAGAGGAGGCACAAGGGTGGGGCAGTCGGAAAGCACTCCTGCATGTGTCCTGCTTTTGTTCTTTTGAAAGGGTGTTCACCTTTTAGGGAGAAGCCAGAGGCCTGGGAATCACAAAAGAGGCTGTGTTAAGCCCAGGCTACAGAGAATCAGCACAAGGGGCCCAGTGGTAGGAAGTGGCCCAAGACAACAGTAGTGTGTCTGGAGGAGTAGACATAGCCGCTTAATATATGGTCCCTGGGCTGGAATGCAGAGTAGATTTTGGGGCCTGGATTCCCCTATCTATCCCAAGGAGGGGTAAACAACCTCCATAAGGAATGTTGGTGGGGCTGAAGGCAGAACCTCATGCATGTGCCATGGAACAGCTTAGGAAGGAGAAGAAGGACCTGCTATGTTGGGATGTTTTTGAACATTTAATTGTACTTTTCTTACCCAGAAGGCTGGGACTAAAGTCTGAGCTGCCTCCAGGGTTGAGTCATGAGAAGAGCCAGACCATCAAAGGACTAGAGAGCCTGCTGGCAAGGGCACTCAGCGAGAAGAGCCTGCTATCTCACACTAGCCACTAGAAGGCACACTAGCCCATAAATATACTGTTCTATAGCAGGGGAATTAATACCTTCACTATAAAAAAAGAATTGTTTAATCACTTCTCTTTAGTGAAGTAGGTAGTTGGGATCTCAAATCATTTGGAGAGTGCTTGTAGAAGTTTATGTGACATAATCCTAGGCTGAGGGAGTAGAGGTCTAAAATAAGAGATCTCTATAAAGAACGGTACTAGAGACTCTATAGAATGAAAATCTTTTAAAATATGTCTCGTCATAGTACTCGCTTTCCCCACTCTAATTCTTTTGGACATGCCTTCCATTTTTGTTTGGTCTGTGTAAAGAAAGCTGAACTTCTTGCACTTCTGCTTAGAAATTGGATGGTACTGTAAAAGTCAGGCATTCAATTATGAATTGTTGATGGCACAAAGCTACTTGCGCAATTGTAAATGATACTACGTATTCCATGAACCTGACCTAGTTGTGGAAATGCTGCTAGAATCTTTCGAATTCTGAAAGATGAGCCACAAAAGACTTGGTGTGAATAATGATGAAGGTACATTTTATTTGATTTTGTGTTGGGATAGAGCCCAAAGCACTCTGCAATCTGTACTGACATAAATGACATATATAAAATAAAGGGATCACTTCTCCCACCCGAGAAATATAGCTATCTTTGGGATGAAACACAACTACTGATTAGTAAAGGGGAACACTAGACAATCATCTAGGACAGGAACAAAGAGGAATATCACAGGAGGAATTTAGGAATGTAGATTGTCCTTGAACTGAAATTTGTCCAGGACAAATGAACTATCTCTTTACACAGATTTTGCCCATAATTAGTTCTGATCATACCAGGATGTATAGCAGGGTGTAAATCCCTTTATCCTCACTTGAAGGATTTATCTAAGTTTTTCTAACCTTGAATTCAGGTCCAGTTCACTGAGAAATCAGTAATGCTGCACATTGCTTCATTTATCCAAAGTAGTTTGCTCTACTTTACTAATTACTCTCGTAGGCCCAGAAAGATTCAGCTTCATGCCAGTGCCAGTCAGTCTAAGTGATAAGTTGATGTGATGAGAACAGTTAGCATAGAAGAACAAACACTGGACAGAATCTAATAATTTTAGATCAATATTCAGATACTTTTGGAAGGGTAACACCAGAGTTCCAAATCTTCACTGACCCAAAATATATTCCAAATCAAATTAAAAACAATTAGAGCAGAACATCATTAATTGAGCTTTTACTTACCTGCACAACTCAAAATTCATATACAAGTAATATTCCTCTCTCCCACTTCTCAGCAAAACTTCAACAGCAGGGGCTCCAGTGAGGTATCCCAGTCCTGGGAATACATTTCTTATACCACCTGACATTAATAAATATAAATTTAATAATTAATAAATGAACAATATATTGTAATAAATATATAATGTAAATCATAGAATCATAGGGTTGGAAGGGACTTCACGAGGTCATCTAGTCCAATCCCCTGCTAAAAAGCAGCACCACTCCCCCTAAATCATCCCAGCCAGGCTTTTGTCTAACCGAGCCTTAAAGATCTCCAAAGATGGAGAATCTACCACCTCCCTAGATAGCCCATTCTAATGCTTCACCACCCTTCTAGTGAGAAAGTTTTTCCTAATGTCCAACCTTGACCTCCCCAGCTGTAATTTGAAACCATTGCTCCTTGTTCTGTCCTCCGTTACCCCCGAGAACAGCCTAACTCCCTCCTCTTTGGAGCAACCCTTCAAGCAGTTGAAGGTTGCTATCAAATCTCCCCTCAGTCTTCTCTTCTGTAGACTATATAAGCTGAGTTCCTTCAGTCTCTCCTCATAAGTCATGTGCCCCAGCCCCCTAATCATTTTTGTTGCCCTCCGCTGGACTCTTTCTAATTTGTCCACATCCTTTCTGTAGTGGGGAGCCCAAAACTGGACACAGTATTCCAGATGCGGCCTGACCAGTGTCGAATAGAGGGGAATTATCACATCCCTCGATCTGCTGGCAATACTCCAACTGATGCAGCCTAATATGCCATTGGCCTTTTTCACAACAAGGGCACACTTCTGGCTCATATTCATCTTCCCGTCCACCATAACCCCCAGGTCCTTTTCTACAGCGCTGCTACTTAGCCGATCGGTCCCCAGCCTGTAGCAGTGCATGGGATTTTTCCGTCCTAAGTGCAGGACTTTGCACTTGTCTTTGTTGAACCTCATGAGGTTTCTTTCAGCCCAGTGTTCCAATTTGTCCAAGTCTCCCTGGATCCTGTCCCTGCCCTCCAGAGTATCTACCATTCCCCCCAACTTGGTGTCATCCGCAAACTTACTAAGCACGCAGTCTATTGCATCATCAAGATCATTAATGAAGATGTTGAATAGAACCGGCCCCAGGACCGACCCCTGGGGCACTCCACTCGTTACCAGTTGCCAGCCAGACATCGAGCCATTGATTCCTACCCGCTGAGCCCATTGATCTAACCAGTTTTCGATCCACCTTATGGTCCACTCGTCCAACCCGTACTTCCTTAACTTGCTGACGAGAATGCTGTGGGAAACCGTATCAAAAGCCTTGCTAAAGTCAAGGTATACCACGTCAACGGCTCTGCCCGCATCCACAAATCCAGTCATCTCATCATAGAAGGAAATCAGGTTGGTCAGGCACGATTTGCCCTTGGTGAATCCATGTTGACTGTTCCTGATCACTCTATTTTACTCCAAGTGTTTCAGGATGGATTCTTTGAGGACCTGCTCCATGATTTTCCCAGGGATTGAGGTGAGGCTGACCGGTCTGTAGTTCCCCGGATCCTCCTTTTTCCCTTTCTTAAAGATAGGTACTATATTTGCCTTTTTCCAATCCTCCAGGACCACCCCTGTTCGCCACGAGTTCTCAAAGATAATGGCCAGCGGCTCTGCAATCACTTCCCCCAACTCCCTCAGCACCCTCGGATGCAGTTCATCCGGCCCCATGGACTTGTGCACATCCAATTTCATTAAGTGTTCCCTAACCTGATTTTCCATCACCGAGGGCCGCCCTTCTCTCCATTCTGCATTACCCCGTGTAGTAGCCTGGGAGCTGGCCCTCCCTGTGAAGACTGAAGTAAAAAAAGCATTGAGTACTTCAGCCTTTTCCGCATCATCCTCTACGAGGATGCCTGCCGCATTCAGTAAGGGACCTACACCACTTCTGATCCTTTTCTTGTTGCTGATATACTTGTAGAACCCCTTTCTGTTATCCTTCACATCTCTTGCTAGCTGCAACTCCAATTGTCCTTTGGCCTTTCTGATTTGATCCCTGCAGTCCCGAGCAATATCTTTATATGCCTCCCTTGTCATCTGCCCAAGTTTCCACTTCTTATAAGCTTCCCTTTTATGTTTCAGCTCCCCGCAGAGTTCCCTGCTAAGCCACGCTGGTCGCCGTCCACATTTGTTGTTCTTTCTGCACATCGGAATGTTATCTTCCTGTGCCTTTAACAGGGTTTCTTTAAAATACAGCCAGCTGTCTTGGACACTTTTCCCCTTCAGATCAGCCTCCCATGGGACCCTGCCCATCAGCTCCCTAAGGGAGCCAAAATCTGCTTTTCTGAAGTCCAGGGTGTGTGTTCTGCTTCTTTCCTTCCTTCCATTGACCAGGATCCTGAACTCTACCAGCTCATGGTCACTGCTGCCCAGGTTGCCATTTACTTCTACTTCCCCAATCAATGATACATAATTCATAAATAAAACTAAACTATATTTTCCAAATTATAGAATATTTTTGCAATGCATTATCCTTTTTTCTACTTTTACAGTCATCACTGTACTTTCCTTCACAGTATCCCCATGATAGATGAGGAAACTAGCCACAGAAAAGCAAAGTGACTTATCCAGGGTTATGCTGTGGCAGGCCATTGACAGAGCAAGGAATTACACCCAGGTCTCTTGAGTCCCGAGGTTAATATTGTCACCGTTTCTTAATTTGCTCATTTAGTTCACCCTAATTCACCCTTTCCTAGAGGCTCAACAGAAGGATTATGTAGCACTTCAATCCTCCATAGACGGCCTAACCAGAGACATAAAGTGGAGTATGGGTTTTATGCTGAACTTCAACATTGGGTGAATGTTACCCAGTGGAAATGATTGATGATCTTCTATAGATTCTTTCATCCTTGTCCTTGACCTTTCATCTCTTTGACTGCTCATGATTTTAGAGGAAGTTAGTCAATTAACTATAAGCAGTTTAATGGTACCTAGTTCCACTGCATATTAGTCCATTTCGTTTCAAGCATCTGTTATTGTTAGTCATGTTTCCTGGTATTCTGCTGCACTAAAATCCATAGGTAATATATAAATGATTATGAGTTATAACTGCCAAGTAAGAAAGGAGTGAAAGCTCATTCACATGAAAAAGTCAAATAGCCAAATGATTTATTGGTAGCAGAAAGTACTGCACTGTATAACAACATTTGATTCTGAAGGTTTATTTTAGTCAAATACAGTTTGCTATGACAGCTCCAAAATGAAAAAGTTGTTCAGATTGACTGATGGATAGTAAGTGACAACAAAACATTATAGACTTTCAGGGAGATTTGTCAAATAAAGTATTTCATGAATACTTTATTGCCTCTCATTTTTCACTTTTTTTCTCCATATGATTTTAATATGATTTTAAAATCAAATTTATACCTTACTAATTTCTCACATTGGTGGGGGAAAATGTCCTGTTGATGAATTATTAGCAGCATGGAGAACAATAGGGAAAAAACATTTTAATGTTAATATTTAATCTCCAGTGAGCTATATAATTAGATATTTTAGTACCTCTTAGATGTAAAAACTAGGAAAATTTTCTAACTTTCCTATTACTATTTACAAAGTTTTTACTAACAAATGATTTACACATCACCTATTAAGCAAAACTGAGTTCTTTACCCATGTAACACAGAAATTCTTATTTAGAATAATTAAGAGAGGGAGAGAGAGATTAGAAGTAAAACTTTAACCCTCTTCAGCATCTGAAGCTTCTTCCCAAATTACTCAGGTGTTCCAGTCATTCAACAGGAAGATAGAAGGCAGTGTTTTTGCTATTTGTTACAGGATACTTAGGAAAGTTTCACAGAACATGGAGGCACTTGGTGCTAGCTCACAGTTTTCCTTTCCAAAATAATGTTACTTGAACCCTCAGTATGAACATCTGATTTTTTTTTAGACATAATTTGGCTAATTTCTGAAAATGATAAAAAACAAAATCTTCTGAATAGTGATATTCTCTAAGCAACAGAGTATTCAGGCATCCTTTTCTCCTGAAAAGGACCCAGACTGTAGCTGTGGATGACTGCTTAATTACCCCAAACACTCTCTCACAGGGTGTTCTGTCCTCTCAGCAAATATATAATTCTGTAATGAGTGTTAGATAGCTAAATGTTTATATACATCTCATCACTCCCCAGTAGCTTCAATAGGTTGCTTACACTCAGCTCTACATAGCTGCTTCATATTTGATCAGATCTGGCTGATGGGGCCTCAATGTTCCCAATATTTAGCCAAAATTGAGGCTTGCATGAGTGAAGTTCAGTCTGTATCAGAGTGTGATTATCTGAGGAAATATCCAAATAAGATCTCCCCTGCAGTCATGGAAACATGCCTGTCTTTTGTAAATAAGAGACATAATCTATTCTTCTGTTCTGGTGTCTAACAAGAAGCATTACCCAGGATTGCATTTCTAAAGGAATATTAAAATACTCTATGTGGGTGCGTCTATACTTGTAAATAAAGTTGATTTAAGCTTGCTTAAGTTGACTTAATTTACTCTGCATCTACACTACACTTTCCTTAAGTTGACTTAAGCAGCTGCTTAAGTCGACTTAAGGAAAAGTTAAGTTGACTTTATAAAACTTAGTTTTAAGTCGACTTTTGGCTTAAGTTGACTTTAGGAAGTTGACTGAAGTCAGTGTAGACATGGAGTAGCCCTAAGTTGACTCTAAGTCAACTTAGGGCTCTCCAGGACTTCACCACTGCCCTCCCTGCCAGGGTGGCTGGCACAGGGAGAGCCTGGCATGCTCCCCCACAGGGCAGGGCAGAGCCCTGCCCACCCTGCCCCTATGCCCTGCCAGGGTTCCTGTCCCCCTTTGTCCCATTGTACCTGGGTACAATGGGGCAAAGGCTGAGCTCCCTGGCACTTGGCAAGGGGTGTCCCCCTGCCACCATGGACCTGTCCCAGATCCACCTAGCCCCTAAAAGTCGACCTAGGCATCCAGTGTGGATGCTCTAGGTGGACTTTGTAGGGTCCCCCCAAAGTCAACTTAAAATTTAAGTGTAGACATGCTAAGTTGACTTAGCTAAGTCGACTTAAATTAACAAGTGTAGACATAGCCTCTGGTGCTACACTTGAAAACCATTAGGAGCTTCAACCAGTTCAGAAAGAATCCACATGCTTTCCTGTGTTCATTTGGAACACACTGCAGCTAGACTAAAATAATATTAACACATTTCATTTATTTAGTCTATTGTATACAAATAACTGCACATAACTATTTTTATTTTTCTTGAACTTTATCATGTGGCTTTCACTGTTAAACAAGAATACATTTTCATTTTTTTCTTTATACAAGGCTGTAATAGCCAACATCTTTAATTAATGTTTGCACACTGTTTCTCATGTGTTATATTTCCATTGTTGTTTTCTAAAAGCTTTATTTTAAAACAAAGTCATTTTAATCAACCATAACTATTTCTTAATTTTCACAATATGGTTACACACATAAGGCTGTCAGAGCCAAATTAATTAGTTTACTCTGAATCTGGCTTGCTGATTTAGTGAAGTGAATTGGCTATGAAATGTTCTGAATACAAGATGGCTTCAACTGTCAAAGTTCACATCTGTATCCAAACATTCCCAACATTCAAGGTTATTAGGAGCTGGAATTTTTTACCCTAGTCTTGCAAATAATTATGTGTATATTTAACTTTTCACATAAATGTATCTTCTGGAGCATGCCAGCATGGTCTACCTGGGGCAGTTAGAGCACAACATATTCAAGCATCATGTAGATCACACACCGTTAGTGTTCCGGTGCCATATTAACAAACCCTAAAGTGAAAAGCTGTATCTTAAGGAAATGCTAAAGAGAAAGGAAAAGAAAAACCTTAAAATCTTAGTGACCATAGCAGTCACCAAAGAGCAGAAAATGTAATCTCAAGTTGTAAATTTCTATTACTTTTGATGGATATCAATATCTATAGGTACCTGTATCTCTATCTATATCTATGGTTTGTGCATAGTGAAATTGATGTTTATTGACATTTCCTGATTAAAAAAATCTAATCCTAAATTTACTAATATATAGTGGTGAAAAATCTGAACCGTGCTTTGAAAATGTATCTCTCAATTACAGAGAAAGAAGGCTGTTCAAAACTGAAGCACCATTCTACCACTTTCATGAACCAGCAGTGGAGAAAATCAGAGCAATCATGGCAGCAATGAAAAGAAAAACAGGGCCAGAAGTTACAATAGCAGATCTTTTCCCTTGTCCTACCAGCCATAAGAAATAGCTATTCTCTCCGTCTTGTGTACACAACAGCCACTTTCCAATCCAACATCTCACCAACAGCTGAAATGCCACACTTATCACCTATGCTCATACAACAATAATGCATACATTTATGCCATAGGTAGGGCACAAATGTTTATACTTGCAGCAAAGATTGTCCCTTAATTTGCGTATTGAGCGGGGTGGAACACATCCATCACTAACACTTTAAAAATAATATCACAAGAACTGGGAGACAGAATACTTCAAAATGCTCTAGAAGTTTCATGTAGAGGTCTAAACGAAAAATCCAGATCGCACTCTGGCTCAGGATATGAACAGGACAACTCCATAATGAACAAAAGCAAAACATCAACACAAACATGTCCAATGAATGGGATTTTGTGACCAGAATCCATACTTCCCCAAATGTTTACTCCCAGTTACCCTTTCCTCCACAAAACATGGACTTAAATATAATATACTTTTAGAAGGGAATCCTATACAATTTAATAGAGAATTATGACACTTCTATAGAATTTTAAGGCAACAAATAGAGAGATATAATTATTTATTATATTTCAGGTGTTGATATAAAATAAAATATAATTTCTCTAGAATTGTCTATCAATTTTAGTAGTTTTGACAGTAATTCATATAAAATTCTATTTAATTTACATAGAACACAGGCGTGACAGATTGTTGGGCAGCAGCCATTTAGCCAGCCCTCTGTCATGCCATCCTCAACTTAGAGGGGTAAATAGGAGCTGGTTAGGAGATACCTGCACCTGATTGTTGCAGGGGAAGCAGCTGTCTGCCTAAATAACCAGGAGCTATAAACAGGCTCAGGTGAAGGAAGTAAGGAGGAAGGAAGAAGCCAGGCATTGCTGTCTTTGGGGAGGGGAAGTGAGGTGACCACCCCAGGACACCTGGTTCTGTGGGCCCACCACTGTCATGCTGCCCCCACTGCTCTGCCTTCGATGGCAAACTGAAGGCAAGGGGTGGTGTGGGAATGCGGAGCCCAGCCTGTGGAGCCGCCAACTCAAGGGTAGGTTGGAGGCATGGAGCTCACCCCCTGGGCCGCCCCAGGGATGGCCCTGAAGCCAGGAAGTGGAAGGGGAGGAGATGATCTACCTTCCTGGTTACAGAAGCTCCTGAGGCACCTAGGTGGGCTGTATGTGATAAGAATGTGGTGGGACAGCACTGGATTGCTAAATAAGAGGGTTTTAGACTTATTTGTGAAAAAGAGAGTGGCTAGAGCACAGTGGCACCAACAGAGAACCCTTACAAAGGTTACTTCCATAAGAATGCACATATGGCTTTCTATTAAACATACACTTTTCAGATTTAACTAAACAAAACGTTGATAACGAAAGAGTTAGGAGGTTATATTATACACTGTTACACAATTGTCAGCCAAGATAATACGAACATTTTAAAAGGGCAGTATGGGTTCTAATATAATTTATATAAATAAATTGGATCAAGCTTCATGTCAGAATATTAGAATTAATACAGATTAATTTGTACATTTAGGCTGAATGGTTACTAAGGGGCAAATCTCGCTCCCTGTTACATATCCAATTAAATGGGCCTATTTTATTAGTGGTCCCATGAGAGTAGAGAGAATAGAATACTTATCACTGCAGACTGTTATGCAGAGGTTTCAATAGCTCATGTGTCTTCCTTATGTGGTAAATAAAGGTCAGCAGACCCAAATACTCAATTTCCTAGCTCACCCAGTAAGGCTGCGTGGCACACAGGAATGGACCAGACATGAGAAGGCAGGTAGCACTGTATTCATTCTCTTTTGAAACATAAAATCCAAAAGAGGTACCTCTGAAATCATTCATCTAATAATAGATTTTTGTGTTCATTTATAGAACAATGAACATTTAAAGGGTTCATAAGGGAATTTAAGTTGTCAGTCATGGTGGTAAACTATGTTGAGTAGAATTGGCTCTGAAAATTTATGCTGAAATATGTTTTTGTCAGAATTTGCTGATTTGTCGAAATCTAAAGATTCCATTGTGCTGATTTGATTTTGATGAAGCTCCCAGGGCTTCCAGTTTTGCAGCTCACCAGCTTGATTGCCTTGGAGTCAGTGAGCCTAAAGCTTTTTGGATCTGTGGTTTCAGGGTAGTGCATCAAGCAGAGAGTCCCAGAACTGGAACGTTATCCCTTTCACGAAGACTTTAAAATTTGTTGAGTTTAAAACCAAATCTGCACACAACCAAATTTCAAAATAGGGAAATGCTCCACAATATGGAATTACCTTTCTGTCCCTAGCTCTAGCCCCAGTGCCTGTACCTTGCAAGAGAGCAAAGTATCAAGTGCTGTGAGGAACTATCACCCTACTTCATTGAAAAAAATGAGACATGTTCAGGAAGGTGTCTTTAACAGCTTGGATCAAGTCTCCATATATCAGTCAACAAACCACCCACTTTCATTCCCAGTATTCAGTACATTCATTCCTCTAGACATCCTGGACACTCCAAAGAGTCTCATCTATGTCTTTTCTGGCTGGTGAAAGAGCCACGGGCAGCTGATGCCACTCCTGACCAAAATAACCAATGCCTCCTTCAGGAAAAACAATCTTCCCTTTCTCCTTCAAATACAGAATAGTGCAAGCAGCATTAAAGAAATACTCCCCGGATACAATGCTTCTAGGTACTCCCTACCATCCAGTATCACATTTTCCAGTAAACTCACAAAAAAACCTAGCCGAAGGCCAACTGGAAACTCATCTAATTGAAGGTACAATCTGTATTTGGGCCAGAACATGGAATGGAAACAGCCTTAGTGGCATTGATGGACACTCAATTTATTGCAGAAGTGGATGGGTCAGGTTTTGTGGCCTGCATTATGCAGGGGGTCATATTGGTCCCTTCTGACATTAAAGTCTATTAGTCTATAATCACCAGCTGCCAATGGATGGTCACATATCCAACACAATATTCAACATGGTTGACCACACTATCCCACCCGAGGTGGAGGAATGCACAAAAGTAGCTAAAGTATTACCTGGGGGGAGAGACCCAAAGAGTAGTGACGGGGAAACTACTGTCTGCCATCAACCCCCTGTTTTATGGTGTCCCATAAGAATCAATTCTCTTTCCAATCCTATTCAACATCCATATGCAGCCACTAGGTGAACCAGTAAGAAGACATGGACTCAAGAGCTATGAATATAGAGATAATACACAGATCTCCCTATCCGTCACTAATTAAAACCATACCATCACCCAGATGGATCACTAGATGGATGAGATTGGCTTGATTAATAAAGAATTAAAGCTAGGTAATCCAATTAATTGCAATCAACATGGGTTTGTGGGGGAGAAAAGATCCTGTCAAAGGGTGCAGCTGGGGAGCTCTGCTAAAAATTTTTGCTGTCTCTGTCTCTTTCTCAGCTTTGAGTTCTGGCTGTTTCTGGATTTGTATTGTTTTTCTCATGTCTATGTCTAGGAAAAGTCTCGCTGACCTCAGAATGTTTAACTGGGGCGGGGTGAAGCGCATTTGGGGTGGAGTGCTTTTTGAGCCTATCAGAGACTGTACTTGTTTCCTGTAACATGAACTAAAGTATTATAAGAGAAGCTGTTGCTACGTCACAGGCCGGAGACTTTCTTTGTTCTCTCCCGGTGAACGCTCCCATAAACTGCTTTAAGTAAAGGGTTGCTAATCACACTTTTGAGGTTTGCGTTTTTCTTTGACAATCCTGCCAGATTAACTAAATAACTTTAAAAAAAAAAAAACGAGATCATGTATTTTGTTGACCTCTGTAAGGTATTTGACTTTGTAATGATGTGGTGGGGACCACTCACTTCATGTGAGGGCCCTCTGTCAACAAGGTTCAAAGCTATGCTCTTTCCTTTTCCTGGTATTCAAAAGGCTGTGCATTACCAAGGATGTGCAAAATATACACTATTTATGGGCTAGACTTTTAATAGAGATTAGCAGTTTGGGTGTTGAGTTCTTTTAAGAATCTGGTCACAAGGGGAGCTGCTGGCTACTGAGCCCTTCTGAAAATACGGGCCTGACTGCAGGCCCTCCCCTGAGCACTCAAATATATGACCTCAAATGTTGTCTTTTGACTAAATTTTAAGGCAATGGAAGTCTTACTGTGTATGCTATATTTTACTTTGTTTGAGCCAGTGACCATTTATACTATTGAGACCAAAAGCTCATTATGTTTTAAAATCCCTGTAAAAAAAGGGCTTTACAGAGTTTTCAGTGAGGAACTAAGGACCTGATTTGGTGAGGTACTGTGCTAGACCTGTCAGATTGCTGAGTGTCCCCTGTTCACATTGCCTTCAGATGGAGCTGCAGGTGCTCAGCAACACATAACAAAATCTGACTTGAATGGGAAAAGATTCTTTAGAAAGAAATAATTTAGAAGTAAAGTCTAAAGCCTTTAAATTTTAAAGTACTAATTCTGTCAACAGTTTAAAGTCTAATGTAATGACCTATTAGGAAAATAGTTATAATAATCTCTTCTGATCCATATTTTTTTGGGAGTAGGAAGTGTTGCTGCTTACAAGCAGAAAGCAAGTTCAGGCCAGCTTTTGCAGTTGCTCACAGGGACCTCCTATTTGAGTTTAATTTAGGGTTTTTTTCCTGAGTAAGGTATGTAGTAGTGAGTGAATTAGTGCCTGAGAAACCAATCTTGATTGTTAAGGAGACTGGAACACCTCATGGTTGAACAAGCCTTTTATTGAATAACATCTAATTGTCAATTAAAAATGTGCCAGTTGAAAGTAGTTGATCCTTATCTTGGAATCCAAGTTGGGGATCAGAGACATTTGTGGGAAAACCAACCAACCAACCAACCAAAAAAACCACAAAGAAGAAAGAAGAAAATCTAAATTAAAAGTAACAGCAAACAAGAAAAGAGAATATAGTAAGTATATTTTTTCTTACAGTATCACAGCTGTAGTATTTATTGTAAATGATGGAGCACCAAAATATAATGAAAATATTGATAACTTGTGAAAGATCAGCTCTGTCTATCATTGTTTGTTCTTTATTGAGTACTGATAATGCACTCAGCACTATACAGAAAACAGAGCAAGACACAATCTCTGAATAATGTATCCACCAGACAGAGAGCAATAAAAAACATTTTTAAATGACTTGCATCATCTCTCCTATGTCCTGAGTTTAAAATGTTTTATTTCACAACTTTCAAAGGCTTGGAGCCAAGAGGTGAATGCTGGGTCCTGCTGGGAAAACTGGAAGCCTCCTCAGAGCATATCTAAATCTCTGGGGTCACAAGATAATGGATTTTCCAGTTATGAGATTTTTATTTATAGAAAACCTTTCATTCATGCAAGTCTGAATTTTATCTGTCCTAACCTTGGACAATTTTAAATTTTTGAGGGGAGAGGTTGGAGGAGAAGGAAATAGTCCTCTGGCCAGCTGAATTTTTAAAGGTGGGGGGAGTAGTCTTTTTTTAATTTGCTCAGAAGTTCGGAATGTTAGAATAAATTCTGAGTTGAGGGAGTAAAAAGTGAGATTTGTTTATTACATTATTGTGCAATTTATCCCTTGTATATTCCCTCCAAAGATAAGGTTTGTGTTTTATATGTATTTATATATGTCATTGGGACAAATCACATGATCAGGGGGCAAGTAAGATGCTGCATTTGGAATAATAATTTTAGAATATATTGGAATAGTAGATAAAGTCATTTGTAATTCATGAGTTGATGCTTTTTCTCCCCCAATGATTAAAATAATTAACTGTTGAAGATATGTGTATTCTATATGTAATCAGAAAAGTAAGGAAGAGGCATTCAAGGATAGGACAGAATATTGGCTTCAGCAGCTCTAAATGATCAAATCTAAGTCAGTTTTGCAGCTTATAGTTTGAATTTAAAAACTTCAGTAAACATTGCATCGATCTTTTCAACTTTACAAATTCCTACCTTTCTTGTCTGTGACCTTTGTATTTTACAAAGGAATAAGCTCAATATGTTTTAAAAATCTTTCTGGCTTATGATAGTTTTTATTTTGAACAAACCTTTAAAAATCACATTAATAAAACCAAATACTTTTCTTGATCTGCTCCCATCTCATCTACATTCAGTATTTCTAAAATGTATCCTAATATCAAGTCAGCACGTTCATATTTTTGTTGCACAGGACAAGCAAGTCAACTCCTTTTTTTGCAGCATAGCACAATATAAGGAGAACATCTAGCTGTAAAAACGATCCCACTTTTTCAGTGTTGTTTAGACCATAATAGTTATCAAGTAGCTACACAGAGGATACCAAAATACTATGTGTACTAAAGGTTGAATCTATGGTAATCATCTCAAATTTTATGTGATGGTTTTCTGATTGGTAATTTTTTTCTCTGCACTGGTTTTCAAAGGGGCAACAGGATCTGTATCTGAGCATCTGTTTTACTAACCTAGTGCTAATTTTTTTTAAGGTTTGGGGATGGGAAAGAGATCCTGAGGCTTTTTATGTTATTGTACCATTTTATATTGCACCATAAGGTATCACACACACACACACACACACAGAGCAAAACAAACCACTAGCATTACAGACACGTTTTCGCATGTAAGTACTGGTTCTGGTTCCTATTTGCAAAGACAGAACTATGAATGAACATGCACAACAAAAAGCTTTAGCCTTTTATCACAAAGTATTCAATGTCCTCAGCTCCCATTCAAGTCACCATACTTGGCATTCTGTTTTGGAAATTGCAGAATGCAGACAATAAGCTAGTAGTTTTAAAAGTAATAAAAGTAGTGCAAATTTGGGATGCTCACTGGTGCAAGAAGCAAGAGGATTTCATTTCAGTTCACCTTAGTAATACAAATATGAACTCTCAATAGGTATTCAATTCTCCTTGCAAGCCTTTCTGTCAACCACTAAAATAAAAAGAAATCAAAGTCAGTGATGAAAGAGAGGTTTGGAGAGCTCCATTCATATGACGGTGTTTTCCAGACACTGAACTGTATAACATAATTAGCTCTCCTTTCAAACTTACAAACTTTTAATTCCATAAAAATTAGCTCTCCTTTCAAACCTACAAACTTTTAATTCCATAAAAATTATAAAGTCATGATGATGATATAGCTGTGTGGTTGCTCTGCTATGGTGAACGCAGGATTAAAGGGGGCCTGCATGTGGCAGCTAGTCGGCTGCTGGGGGCTGAGAGCCAATTAGGGGCAGGCAGTCCACTATGTAAAGGGAGCAGCAGAACTATCTAGTCAGTCTGCCTTGGAAGTGGAAGGAAGAAGGTCATCTCCCTAGCTGGCTGCCTGAGGGAGTCAGCACCCCAGAGAGCTCTGAGTGGACCACTGGGAGCTGACCAGGAGCTGGGGTTCCTGAAGAAACAGATTGTGGTAGTGGCTGGAGTAGCAGTCTAGAGGTGAGGGCCCAGGAGTGGACGGGGCTGGACTCTGGTATGGTGAGGAACTGTATGTGGCTGGTGCTTCAGGGAAGGTGTCCCAGGGAATTTATAGAGGAAGAGAACTGGAGGGAGGCAGAGGCCTCAGAGGAGGCCTGGGGGGTCCCTAGCCCCTCCCCGCTCCCCCAGAGTGCCAGGTGTGGCCCAGGGTTCGCAGACCATTGACTCTTTTAATTAGTGGCCAAGAGTGAGGTGAGCAGGGCTATACCCCAGAAGGGGTGGACTCAAAGGGACTTAGCCAGAAGGCTAAGGTCTGGTAAGTGGACCCTGAACTGGAATTTGGCGTGTCAAGAGGTGGAGCACAGACTACATGGAGGGGACCACTTAAGCTCATTCCCCAGTGTCATCATCAGGAGGCGCCCTGCAGGTGGGTCATGTTCTGCCAATGCCTTATACGTGGTGGAGATTGTGGGCATCATGATCGTTCCTGATACAAGGGGCAGGGCAAGGGGACCATGGAGGGACTTGCCCAGTACATCTGGGGGGGAGAGGAGGGTGGAGGAAGCAGAGTAGTGATGGAGCCGCCAATTATGAAGATGTTGTTTGTGGAAAGCAAGAAAGTCCTCCTGAGTAGGGGTCATTGATTGGCTGACACCAGTTGAGGCCAAGGACCAGCAACTGCGGTGGATAAGGGTCCAGCTGACCCAGGTCCTTGTGAGCCAGCAGCACCTGAAGGATGTAAATTGATGCCTTGAGGAGCAGGTGCGCCAGCTGGTGGAAGAGTGGGACCACTTGAATTGAGACTGGTGAGAGGACCAGCAAGGAGGAGTCAGCCCCAAGTCCAGAGACAGAAAACACAGGACCAGTGTTTTCTTTGTGTCCAGGTGGGCCGCTGCAGATGGATCTGCCTCAGTCAAGATGGTTGGAAGGACCTGTGGGCGAGACCTCTAAAAGCTTCACCTGTGAAGGTAATAAATTAGAGAGTGACTTGTTGGACATATGGGGCCAGAGAACATTTTAAGAGAGAATGCCCAACCAGAGCAGTTAGGACTAGTCCAAGGGGATGGGGCCAAACTGGAAAGACCAGTGGTAAGCTGGAGGCAGAAAAAATGTTTCAGGTCCCATAAGGAGGACCACGTAGAGAGGCATTACCTCCTGCAAAAAAGGATGGCAAGAAAAAAAAATGCTTCATAAGATGGCCAGATCCAAACTGAGGACTGGGCCCCTCTGAACCGAAGAGGGAAACCACGAGAAAATTACTGGGACTGAGTAGGCCTATGTGGAGGTGGGAGTCCTGGTGAGGTCTAATCGGGCTAAGGAGGGGACCCAGGTCACCAAAGATAGAGTGGACCAGGAGACACAGCTGGGGTGCAGGCCACAGCTGAGTCAGGGGACCCAGACCCTGAAGAAGCATTAGCCAGAGGATCCCCAGGAAGTGTGAGAGAAGCCAGTAGAATGCTGAGCCTATGGGGAGAAAGGGCAAAACAGTGCCCAGGTACTGAACCTTCCATGAAAGCTCTCAAGGAAGGAAAGATTCAGGAACCCCGATAGGAGCAGAGATCCTTGGGGGCTTAGTCCCCCAGGAGCGAGCATAATGGCAGTCAGGGGAAAGATGGAACTCCAGGCACCAGGCCTGAGGTGCTGTCTCTGTAATCAGGAGAGACATTGGGGGGGAGAAGTGCCCCTACCTAGGAGAAGAGGATGAATACCATCCAGCAGTGGGGATCCTGTGAGACCAACTCTGGAGAGCAAAAGGAGAAAAGTTTTTAAGGGGGGGGGGGGGAGGAAGGAATGTAGCAGTGCGGTTGCTCTGCTATGGTGCATGCAGGGTTAAAGAGGGCCTGTCTGTAGCAGCCAATGTATGTGTCCTCTTCCCATCCCCCACAGAATGCCAGGTGTGGCCCAGGGCTCGCAGGCCATTTATTCTTTTAATTAGTGGCCAAGAGTGAGGCAAGCAGAACCGTACCCCGGAAGGGGTGGACTCAAAAAGTCTTAGCTGGAGGTCTAAAGTCTGGTAAGCAGACTCGGAACCGGAATTCAGCATGTTAAGAGGCAGAACACAGACTACATGGAGGGGGCCACTTGAGCTCATTCCCCAGTGTCATCACCAGGAGACACCCTACAGGTGGGTCATGTGCTGCCAACACCTTACAGGTGACTTTAAATATACAGCTGCAGGAGCCATTGCATTTAAAACCTCTTTTTCATTCTCTTAAATTTTTATTTTTAAATCCTTTGGTAATGAAATTTATCATACTCAGATATCAGCCCTAAGGTGATTGTTTGACGGGGATGATTTGAAGCAAATCAGGACAGCTCTTTTTTATTTATAGGGCTGTGCAACTATTTCATGTTTCAGCTTTCAAGAAATATTCTCACTTATAGTTTGTTTTTGATACAAATCAAATGGCTTGGTTCATATCTATTATGGATTCAGTTCTCAATGGGGAAATGCACATGATATACTTGAACACACTAGGTTCAGCTACATGTGGGTGAATTCCATTAGTCGGTGGAGTTGCCTGAGTGTTAATTTGGAGTAACTGTGATCAGAGTTTATTCTATTTGATTTAGAATTTTAGATGAGTGAGCTTCAGAAGTTTATTGAATGCTTTCAACTCCTACTCTGGCTACCTATCCAAAACAATAAAGCTCTTACTTAGACTGCAAGCACTTCAGGGCAGGGAGTGGTTCTACCTCAATGTACTGAGTCAAGAAAAATGAGGCTCTCATTCTGATTAAAGATGCTCTTGAATGTAAATATTTATTTTAATTACATACAAAAAATGGCAAAGAATGTTATTTAGGTTGCAAATCAAACACCCCAAATTTCATAAATGCCAAATTTGTGGCTGCTTGTGAAATCTTAATTCTGCACCCAATGCATCCATCCTGGGCACTCAATGATGCAAGAGTCCTGGGGGAAAAATATAGGACACAGTGGGTGTCACGTCTCTATATGCCAATACCCATCACAATGATGGCATCACTGTGTGTCTCATATATTTATAAGACAATGGACAACCCTCAGCTAGCCATATGAAACATATCACCCATCTCATCCATTTCATCTCACCTATAAAAACAATTTACATTCAACAATGTACATTGTGTAAATATGGGAACATCCATGTGTCTTAGGCTGGGAAATCTTGATGAAGAATATCTGGACAGTGCACCATGAAACCAATGATATATCTGAGATGCATCAATAATATTTTCATCCTCTGGAATGACAACTTAAACATGCTTCTAGATTTGCATCATAAATTCCATAGCTACCACTCCTCCATTAAACTCTCACTAGAATATTGCCACTGTAGGAGGAAGTAAAAGGTTAAATTACAAAAGAAAAGTAGAAATGGTCAGGAATGAGGATTAAGGCCTAGTGAAACAAATCAAAACAGCAGGCCTGAGGTGGGTAAATGGTCAGGTTGACAGGAGCAGTTTGACATCACAGAAATTGGCAAGACATCATTTGCAGCTATGGTGAGAGTGAAAGGTGGGAGGTGTTGGGTCAGCCTAGCACCAGGGAGATAAAGATGATGTTTCAATCAAATCTGAAAGTGATGTTTCAGTCAAACCCGAAGGTGATGTTCTGACCAAATCTAAGTGTGATGTTTTCATCAAACCTGTCACCTTGATGGATGGAAATGTCCAGTGATGCGTGGACCTATCAAGGTAAATTCATACCCCAAAGGGGGCCGAGTGAGTAGGTCTGAGCAAGGTATAGAAGTAGGAGCCCTGGAGGCCAGATTTCATGCATCCGAAAGGGGTGATGGAGAGTCTTGCCATCAGTTGAGCTATTCCGTTGCACTGAGAGCACGAATGCTGCCAACAAATCTGTTGAGATAGATTGTTTGTCATTGTGTTACATTGCAATAAAGTCTAGCCTGGTACCTTTGTTTCTACAAAGATCCCTGTTTGTGTTGGTTTCTTCGATCGTGACTGTTGCCTCAATTTACCTCTTACACACAGGGTATGACTAGGCTTAAGGTTAATGAGCTAACTGAGTCCTCACTAGACACCTAAACCAAAGGTAACACAAAGTGTTAACCAAAGGAGCACCTGGGCTTAGGATCACCAAACTAACTCAGTCCCTGCTTAAGATCCAAGCCAGGCTCTAGATCACTGGTCTAATGGAGTTCCCACTTAGAGATCTGAGCCAGGGGTAATCCTGAGGGGACAGGCAGTCAGAGACTCACGCATGCAGCCAAATAGACAACCGTGTCAGACGCATAACAATATTAATAAGAACACCTGCCGCCAGACATATCACAGCCGCATTATCATCAACTTCCTAGACACCATGATCATCTTCAACAATGGAAACAACTATATATAAGAAACCCTATAGATCACAGATACCTTCCTCACAACACTGCAAGAAAAAATATTCAACGTGGACTCCTCCTGATGGTCGGAATAACAGACTAGACTTCTATATAGATTGTTTCTGCCACTGTGCAAAGGCTGAAATCGTGGACAAACAACATCCCTTACACCATAACCTCAGCCATGCAGAATGCAATGCCATCCAGAGCCTCAGAAACAACTCTAACATTATTATTAAGGAGGCTGATAGAAGGCACTGTTGTCATCATGAATAAATCAGATTATGATCAGGAGGCTTACAAACAACTCTTCAACGCAACGTTCTACAAACCACTTTTCTCTGACCCCCCTGAGGAATACTAAAAGGAACTACACCACCTACTCACAGAAACTCCATGAAGCAGCACAGGAACAAATCAAGGCAGACATACCACCAGAACCTCAACCAGGGATATTCTATCTACTACTGAAAATCCATAAAAAAAGGAAACCCTGGATGCCCCATCATCTCAGGCATTGGCATGCTTACAGCAGGTGTATCTGGCTATGTGGACTCTCTCTTCAGACCCTATGCGATCAACACTCCTAGCTATCTTCGAGACACTACAGACTTCCTGAGAAAAATCCAATCCAGTGATGCACTTCCATAAAACACCATCCTGGCCACGATGGATATAGAGGATCTTTTTACCAACATCCCACACAAAGACGGATTACAAGCCATTAGAAGAACCAGCCCAGATGATGCCATAGCAAACCTTCTGGCTGAACTTTGTAACTTTCTACTCACCCACAACCATTTCAGATTTGAAGATAGTTTATACCTTCAAGACAGCGGCACTGCTGTAGGTACCCACATGGCCCCAGAATATGCCAACATTTTTATGGCTGACTTAGAACAACGCTTCCTCACATCTCATCACAAAGCATCTCTACTTTACTTACGCTACTCTGATGACATCTTCATCATCTGGACCCATGGTAAGGATGCCCTTGAAGATTTCCACAGAGATTTCAACAATTTCCACTCCACAATCAAACTGAGTCTGGAACACACCACACAGGAGATCCGCTTTCTGGACACTACAGTGCAAATTATAGATGGACACATAAATACCACCCTATACCAAAAACCTACTGATCGCTATAGTTACCTACATACCTCGAGCTTTCATCCAAGTCATACCACATGATCCATTGTCTACAGTCAAGCCCTAAGATATAACCGCATTTGCTCCGATCCTTCGGACAGAGACAGACACCTTCAGGATCTCTATTTCTGTTTACTTTCAGGACTAGGGGTAGGAGGTGCTAAAAAAAAAATGACCCTACTAGCACCCACAATCAGTAAAGTGAAACTGTGATTTGGGTACATAACCTCACATTGGCACTAAAAATGTTAATGGGAGCTAGAAAGCCTAACTGAAGTAGTTGATTATATTTGTAGGGTGAGCCAGGTCTAACAGAAGATGGGTCCCAGCTAGGGGAGAAGATGTGTGATGAGCATAAAGGGAGGAAGCTCAGATGAAAAGCGGGTTTTGTGGAGAGAGAGAGAGAACCCTGCATTCCCTTTCTGGTTGCTAGACAATGGTGGAAAGACCTAGAGAGAGAGGCAGAAGTAGTGTAAGCCCAGGGATGAGGCCTTGAAGAAAGGCCAAGGTAGGAAGAATCCCAGAGAAACAGCTTGGAGTCAAAGGGAATGTACCATAGTTGCTCGCCCAGGACTGGAACTAAGTGAAGTGGGAGGGACTGAGTTCCCCTACTACAGGGGTTGGCAACATTTGCCATCCCCTGTGCCAGCCCCACCCCCCACACCCTTAGCAGGTGCTGGGGTGGGAACAGGGACTCCTCTCTGCTGCCCCTGCCCCTGCGTGTGGGGCTCCTCTCCCCTGCTTGCCACACTCCCCAGTCAGAGTGGGGGAGTGGAGGGGAAAGCACAGCAAAGGATAGGACCTGCGACGTGTGCACGGCTCTTGTGGGCCCACGCCCCACTGGGGGAGTGGGACCAGCTCCAGGATAGGAGCATGTGTCAGGTTTGGTACGCGTGCTGGGGTCGCCAACCCCTGCCCTACTGGTTCACTCTAAAAGGTGGTGTGGAAACACTCTACCCAAGGCTTTCTCCTTGGAGGCCTGGTTCCAAACTCAGTAATTCATTTTCTTCTTGGGAAGTGCCACTGTACACAAGAGTGTTTGGACCACCCTACAAATCCCAAGAAGGGTGAGACTTTAAAGTTATGAGGGCAAAAAGGGCTAAGACCTGCAAAAAAGAGAGACTACTTCAGGGACAAAAGATGCTGTCAGCAGTGGATACTAGATGATTTTTTCAGTCAGGCTGTTTTAATTACATTAATGAAATCCGTAAATTCTAAATAAGTCCTACAATCTATCTTTGTTTCTGCTAGACAGTGTTTTGTTTTTCCCTACAACTGTATATTTCTGACTGTCTTGGATTATTAAGAGTAATTGATAATAAATGCCTTAGCTCACAAGTAATATCAATAACAAAATTAACCTAACCCTTGGGCATGGTTGTACAGATCAGCTCTCACAAGCTTAAATGCCATTAATGGCCTGAAATAATATTGATCGGTATTGTCTGAAGTCTTTTTTCACAAGAAATGTAGACTCTACCCTTTAATGTTGGCTTGAGAGATTCTCAAAAAGGGAAGTTTTTATCCTTCCTTGATGAGTCCTTGAAAAGCATAATACTTTAAAAATGGCTTGTTTTAAGCTGAAATTAAATATTCTGACTTTTTTTTTCTCACAAAATGAAAACCTGAAAAATTGTACAGGACAAACAAAATATTTCATATTTTGATTGGAAATAATTTTCTAAATGAAATGTCAATTTTAAATATAAAGACAAAACTGATTTATTTAAACATATTCAAAATCTTGGTTTTCAGTTTCTTTGGCTGAAACTATTTGCTGCATCCCAAAATGCATTTGTTTCAGTTAAAACGATTTTGTCCAGCTCTACTCATCACAGATGGGGAAGTGCTGAAATTAAATTTATTGTAGTTTATGCTTCCAGTCAAAGCATCATTAAGAATATTTGCCAATGATAAATAAGATCTTTTCCTTTATGCCACTTTTCCTTGTGAGGGTCATGGTGGCAGCATGGATAGTCGGGTTGACCAGATCTCCCTTTCTTCCACAACAGGTTCCAGCTCTTCCTGGGGGATTCCCAGGAGTTTCAAGGCCAGCTGAGAGATATAATCACTTCAGCTTGTCCTGAGTCAGTTTTAGGGTTTCTTCCCAGTGGGACATGTCCAGCATAGTTCCAAAGGAAGCCTACCAGGGGGCATCCTTATTAGGTACCCAGACCACCTTAGCTGGCTCCTCTGGATCTGGAGAAGTATTAGGTCTATTATGAGGCTCTCTTGAATATCTGAGCCTCCCCACCCCCGCCCCCCATCTCAGAGAGTCATCTTAGATACTCTGCAGAGAAACTTTATTCTGCTGCTTGTACTGGCAACCTTATCCTTTGCTCAAATTTCATGATCATAGCTGAGGATGGTGATGTAGATTGTCCAGTAAACTGAGAGCTTCATTCAAAAAACTAAGTTCTGCTTCACCACCATGGATTGATACACTGCCTGCAAAACTGCCACCACTGCACTAATCCACCAATCAATCTCATGCTCCCAGTTACCATCACTCATGAACAAGACCCCTAGGTACTTAAACTCTTCCCCTAATAGCAGCAGTTCTCCCTTTACTTGGAAAGAACACTCCATTTTCTTCCAGGAAATTGGCTTCTGATCTGGAGCTGCTGTTTCTCATCCCAGACGCTTTGCTCTTGGCAGCAAAGTGTCTGAGTACACATTGGAGATCACAGCCTGAAGAAGCAAGAAGGACAAAATCATCTGCAAACAGCAGAAATGCCACATCCAAGTGCCCATACTGATTCACTCCTCAATATGACTGTGCTTTGATATCCTGTACATGAAGATTTCAAATAGGAATGAAGACGGAATGTATCATTGGCAGAGTCCAGTGTCCACGTTGGATGAACTCAGTGCCAAAAAGGAAGATACAACTCTCATTCCAGGAATATAGGTACTGGTAGTACACAGCAGCAGCCCTGGCACCTCATAGTCCCACAGGATGTCTTGGGCAATGCAGTCATAAGCCTCTCCAGATCTACAGAACAAGGGTAGACAGGGTTAGCAAACTCTCACAACCTTCTGAATAACTGTGAGAGTGCAAAGAGCTGGTCTATTGTTCCACATCTGGGAGGGAAACTGCATTTTTTTCTCCTGTGTCTGAGGTTCAACTGATGGGTATACCCCCTTCTCCACCACTCTGGCACAGACTTTGCTGGGAAAGCTGAGAAGTGTGATTCCTTGTAGTTGGAACCTACCCTCTAGTCTCCTTCCTTATAGAGCGAGACCACCACCCCAGTTTACCATTAATGAGGTACTGCACTTGCTTTCCATGAGACATTGAAGAGCTGCTTTACTCACTATACTCCACTTTGTGCAGTGATTTCAACATCTCAGGGAGAATTGCATCCACCCTGGTACATTATCACTGCAAAGGCACTTTATTGCCACAGAAAGCTAATCAACAGAAATAGATTGGAACCCACCATTGGGTTCCAGCACAACTTCCTGAAAAGAAGGCACATCCACCAGGTTGAGGAGTTCCTCAAAGTGCTCCTTCTACCTCTCAAGAATGTTCTCAGTTGGGGTGAGCATTTCACCACCCTTGCTGAGAGCAGCCTAAGCAATGTCCTGCTGACCCCGCCCAAGGTGGCAAATGGTTTGCCTGGAAACATTTGAGTTTGTTTGGTAGTCATTCTCCATGGTCTTTTCCAGACTTCTCCTAGTCCCAGGCTTTTGCTTCAATACCACAAATAAGATCAATGTTTCCAAACATCATCTTCCATAATACAGAGAAATGTAGATTAAAGGATTTTTACATAGACAGAATGAGACTTTAAAAGTTAACATAAGTAGTAAACAAGGCAAAGGCAATGAAGGAAGTTATATATGAGTATCAAGAAAGTGTTCCTATCAAAGTGCACACACACACTACTAAAAATGTGCTTAACAGTTTTAGTTGCTGGATGTCAAACAAATAGCATAAACTAAAATCTGCAAAATATACTAACTGGAACAAATATTCACTCTTCTGTTAAACAATGTTTACACAGAAATTAACTCCTCTAACTCAGAGTGGATGGATTTAACTTTACATTTTAAAATAGGTCTCAGAAGAAGGGAACATAATTTACTGAAATTTGTTTGTTACGAAGATGAGATCCAAATAGTGAGGGATGAAAAAAAACCTCTTCCTCTTGTCAACTTTGTGAGTCAAAGAGATTTATATCGTCTATATTTCATGTTTCTCTTTCACAAATGATTAAGAAACACAGAAAACAAGCGCTAATGTAATTCATGACATACTGTGTTTATATTCATTTCTGAAACACTTTAAAAGGGTATTCAAAACTTACTCAAACATACCAGTATTTAACTATCAAACTTCACATTAAAATGATCGGAGGCAATCTTTTTCTTCTCATAAAAAACTTACTAGGAATATTGTACCAGAACTCCTGGGTCTTTAGTTCACAAATATTAACACCCAAATATATCCCTATCGGAAAGAAAATGGGGGAGAAAATGGAATAGCTGGATAGTAAAATAGATTTTTTCAGCATTTAATGCATAGACATTACCCTAGTCTAACCTACCAAATAGAACAACAATAATAATGTTCTAAAAACACTTAAATGCGGCTCAAAGATTCTACATCCATATCTTCCCCAGGTCATATTTATGGATATTGAAAAATCTTTTTAGCTATACATATTATCCCTCTCTGACTTATGAATTTATTTGCATAAGTTCTTTATAGCTCAAAAAATGCCCATGTTTAATGTAAGACAATCAGTTTACATCTGTTCAATCTATTAAAGCAGCAACCATGCCAAGTAATATGACAGCAATATTACTCAACATCATTCCAGGCAATGACATATGGTGGAACAGAAGGACAAAAGTTTTTTTTATCAAAACCAGGGCATTGTCTTTGTTTGAACAAACCACTTGTTAGCACAGCTGTGCTTAAACAGCATATTAACCTCAATGTTAATTTTCATGCAGAATTTTTGTAGTCATGCTGGTCCCAAGCAATTAGGTCTGGTCTACTCTACAAAGTTAGAAAGGGGTAACCATGTTAATCTAGGTCAGCAAAACAAAAAAGGAGTCCTGTGGCACTTTTACAAACTAACAAATTTACTTATCACATGAGCTTTCATGGGAGAAAATCCCACTTCGTCAGACGCTTTGAAGATGGGGAACTTACAAAAAGGGAGGAAATTAAATGCAGGAAAATGTATGACACAAGATAAGGCCAGGCTGTAACAGCAAATCAGACTAGCTGTTGGGATTCAAACACTGGGGAACAACATTGTTTGTTCTACAAAGTTAGGTTGATGGAAGCAGCCATACATCAATCTTCTTGTGCATGTGTCTGTGGTTAAATTTGCCTTCCACCAATTCAAGTGCAGAGACACAGCAACATCACCTCCCTGAGCAGCCTAAAGCCATGGTTAATATACTGAGGGTGATGCAGAGTGAGTGTACATCAAGGGTCGGCTACTCACTGGGGAGTGTGGCCAGCTAGAAAAAGAAGCTGTGGTGCATGGGACTCCTGTTCCATGCTGGCTCCATCCCCCAGCTGCGGAGTGTGGCCAGCAGGGGACAGGAGCCTTGCACGTGGGGGTGAGGCCAGCAGGGAAAAGGAATCTCTAGCTACCGCTCCTGGCACCTGCTGAGGGTGCAGTGGGCGGGGTTGGACCAGCAAAGGTTGCTGACTCCCGGTGTAGATATTTTGTTACTTCTGTTGATACTAACAGTCTTCCAGCAGCTGTTTCACATTGACAGCTCTGGTCACATTTGTGAAATCCAATGCCTAGAAGTCATGGAGATCAGAAGGCACCCATCTTCCCTTTAAAGCCCCAAAAACTTTTGAAATACCTTTCCTGGTTGTCCGTCTTGATGATCACAATTATCAGCTATCCATTGTTGTGTGCAAGCTGACCATGCTGGCTGCACGTTTCAGGTATGCTCTAATATGCAGTAGACAAGAGATATTGGATGTCCTGGGGCTGTGCGGATAAGATGCTGTTGTTATATGGGGTCTCAAGGGGAATAAAGACACTGGACACCATTTTTCGGTGTTAACCAATTTTTATGTAATTTTTTATTATATGAAGGAGAAGTACAACAGATTAACTATTTGTTCAAACCGAAACTAAATGATTTGGTATAAAAGCAAGTTAAGCAATGCAACAGACAATAGAGCATAAAAAGCAGAACATCAGACATTTACACATACTCTCCAATTATATTTACCTAACCTAACTAATGGTGGTCAGCCCAAAGTCATTTTAGGTGTGGCAACTTGAAGGGGTGAGGAAACTACGGTGTGCAGCGACCCCAGTTGCAGTGGAGATGGTGGCGTCCTCCTTGGCTTTTGGGACCAGGCCCCTTTATTGATAATTTGAAAGAAGGGGGCAGCTCAAGGGGTGCCCCCTCTTTGTCCTTTTAAGTTGTTTTTGTCCTTTTACTTCTCCTTTTCTCCATTAGCACCAACTCACTTCTCCTTTTTGGCCTCACTCTTCAGCCATCTACTCCTTTCCTTTCTTGCTGATACCCCTTTCATACTCCCATGCACCTGTTTTTTTGACAGCATATCTTAGGTAATATCTTTTTTTTTTAAAAGTATAATATTGAGCCACAGCTGATAATTATCGAAGGGACTTTCTGCACCCAATAGGCCTCAACCCCTTGGGGGTACACATCTTGTGAAAGCAGTTAATCACAGGGCCATTTGTTTATGCAGGTGAAACTAAAAAAGTTGAACTTGGCTGATTGCACTGTATAAACATAGATTAGAGCGAAAGTGGAATTTTCCTTGCCTTCCCAGATAGGCCTTACAGTCTTAGAATGACTGGCCTGCCTTTGGCCAGGCCTGATCTGATATTTTCTGCGCAGGCTAAGGTGTAAGCACTGCTAAAGACAAACTGTACTGCTTGGGAGAGGCAGGAGAAAACAGGGAACAGCAGCACCCTGTGTAACTGAACAGACTACTTCAGGCATATCAGAAGACCAGGGAGGCCAACAATAAATCCAGTGCTGAGCTGCAGACTGGCTACTTTTACAAATAGCTGCATGCCATACTTGGGAGAACCCATCATCACATCACAAACCAGCAATACCTCTGAGGAGCCTGAGTCTCAGGCTGCTGGTGTGAACAGTGAGGATGAGGTGGAGCAGAAAGAGGAAGGATGGGGGACATGTGATGGAGGTATCCAGATATGCCATGACCAAGGAATTATTTCAGAGTACACTGCAGTCCAGTCTGTTGAGAATCGGCAAGCCTGGTGCATGGGAAGGATCCTCAGCTAAGTATGTACATTTATTTCCCATTACAGCGATGGTCCCCCAACTTAACAGGGTACAGTGATTTTCTTTTAATTAGTTTACTCATATTAGAAGTGGCCGTGGTGTTACTAAGAGAGCTAGCATTATTACCTGCTTTCCATTCCCCTGTAGAGTTAGGCAAAGGGGATATGTGGAACAGTTTGTTTGTGTACACAAGGATGTCCATGAATCCTGCTGAAAGATCTCAGTGAAATTTTCATGAAGGTACACTGAATCTTTCCTCCAGGTTTCTAGGGAGGGTTGACTTATTTCTTCTTTCACAGTAGGACATATTTCCCACTCCAATCAGCAATAATTTCAGCAAGCACCATTACAGTACACAGACAAGCATCATATGGGTCTGGGCAGCTTTGGGATGCCAACAGCAGCTGTGCTTTCTCTGCCTTCTGGAAATAATGGGATTTTTCTGGCAGCAAACACAGATACTGCAGACTCTTAGGGATCTGCAGCTTCAATAAACATGGGCTTGCCTGCACTTGCAGTACATAGAGAACTCCATTACAGCACTCGCCAGTATCCCACCCCACACCTCAACAGTTTCATCTGGCATCACGGCCCCATCCCTTTCCCTGCCACTTCACGCTGGAGGAAAAACAGCTTCACACATATTGACCAGCCAAACTGCAGTATGTTTAGGTAAAATGAAGATGAATGTTCTTTCCCCTTGATAAATTCAGTCCCATTCATTTATTAAGTTTTTAATGTATTTGCTGTTAAATTGCACAGATTTTTTTGGTGCTAGTTTTGTTACTGAATAAAGTTATACTATTTAGACTATAATTCATCTTTATGAGTTCACAACATATGCTGCAGATTGCCTAGCAGTTCTGAAAGCAATCAGTTATTTGTTACTGTACTGAGTGGTACAATTCATGAGATCAGTGACAAACACAATGCAATTATCATAAATATACAGCAAGCAGTACAGAATTGATAGGTGCATTGATAGATAGCATTATAGTTCTACATGCACCAACCACCACACAATTCCTGACAGGCCTCAAAACAGCAGGGCCAGGTAGTGCACAGTACACCATAATGCATTATTTTGGTTCATTATTAAGATGCTCTTTCAATGCCTCCCTGAGTCCTGTAACTTTATGTTGCACCCGTCTAATGTGCCTGGCTGTTCAAGCTGCATAGAAAGCTATTTCACTTCAGCCTCCACCTCAGTGGCAATTTCCCCCCTTTGCTTCACATGTATTATTCAGGACACAGCAGACAGCTTTAACTTCTGGGATGTTTTTTCACTGAGAGCCAATCTTGTGAATAAATGCCAATGTCTCTTCAATCTACCAAAAGTGTATTCAACTCTCATTCTTTACTTGTTGAGCCAGAAGTGAAATCTTGCTTTGGTGCTGTTGAGGTGGCTGATTTCATGAGGCAGGGGAACAAGGGGAAGGCTTGGTCACCCAGGGTCACTCTTGGCATTTCAACATCACCAGTGGTAATCCCTTAGTTGGGAAAGAAAGTCCCTGCTTATAGCTTTCTGAACAGTCCTGGGTTTTATAAAGATTCAAACCATTTACCTTCCCTGACCAGTCAACCCTAATGTCCATGAAAGGTCCTCAGTAATCCAGCCTTTTTCGTTAGTTATATTTGTTCTAAATGAGCAAACAATAGATCCTGTTGTAAAGTGTGTAAAAAGATTTGCAAAGTGATATGTTCTGAAATGCAATGGCTCATGCTGCACATGAAAGGGTTTGACCCTGCACCACTAAGTCAGTGGAAGGTTTGCCAGTGGGGACAGGGGCAGGCATTAATAATAAGGTGCACAGTGCACATAAAATAAACTTGTTCTCAATATACAAAGTTTCATGTAATATTGGTTACTGTGCAAATAAGCCACAGCTACCTAGAAATATAGCTATTACCATTCGAGTAGGATGAGAAACTGTCTTCCCAGTTTGTGAATATTTCTGAGAGTTTGGACACTTCTTAATGCCCCAAATCAGTAGAAAGGTCAAAATGCTGAAAGCTTTTGAGAACAGAAAAACAAAAACAAATTTGCTGGTGTTAGTGTTTTTTTTCTCTTTTCCAGCCCACTAACCTTACATTTCAAAATAAAAAGCCATTTTGAAAGGGAAAACTTTTTATTTAGAGAATATCGATGAGAAGTTTTTCAGTAATTTCCAAACTTTGTCAAAAATCTTTTGAGCTGAGAGGCTTGTAGCTATTGACCCTGTTTTACATGAAGTTTTGTTTTTGATGAATCAAAACTGTTTTATGGAAAAATATATTTTATTACAAAATTCCTATCCAGATCTAATTGCCACAGCAAAAGGAGAATGAGCAATTTTGTAAGGAATTAAGTTTCCAACATGGCCACCATTAATTTGTCAAATCCATAATGAAAATAGTAGATTATGAATAGAAAGCCTTTTCTTTTTATTTTGTGTTCCTGTAATTTTTATACTATGAGAGAAGATGGATTGGAAAACCTGGCTGAGCCTTGCTATATAATTTAGGTCACATCTTATATTAAATTTCCTTTTATAAAGTATTAATGATCTATAACAATTGATTTGGCCATTTATTAAAATATCCATTACAAATTTTAATGATTTATAAACTGTTTGTAATTAAAATCTAAATATAAAGTGCAATGATGATTTATTATTTTGTATCCCTCTATATCTTGATCTAGAGAGCTTGTAGGTATTAGATTCAAGTAATTAATATCTACAAAATATTGTGTGTGCTTATTTTTTAGATTTTGCAGGTTGTGTCAGGATTTGGAAGGGTTTTGAAAGACTATTATGGACACTGTGAACAGGCCTATAATGTACATACCAACATAGTGCAAGAATTTGCTATACTTTTCAGGTGAGGGCGCTCAAGAAATATAGGGCTTTTGTGACACCAATATTCTAGTTCCAAGCTTTTACATATACCAGGCTTTGTGTAAAGAAAAAAAAATAATTACAAGTAATAATGAGTTTTTTCCACAAATCAAAACAATCCTTGCTGTCTTTTCTAGAACAGACCTTTATAAGTGGTGTGCTTATGCTTTTCCTCCACTTTAGATTTACTTCATATTTAATACGTGATGAAAATAATTGCATGTAAATGGATGCACTAATAACACATTGATTAAAATGCTTTAATTTTACATCACCAAATAATCATCATTAATTTAAGTCCTAATACACCACAAAATGGCTAATTCTTCAGCCATTTTGCATTTAAATCTATAACAGAAATTAATATGGCTTTGAACAGCTCATTAACCATACCAAGATATCTTGTCAATTAATCTAATTGACTGAAGGGACAAGCCTTTATATAAATAAAAGTTCTGATCTTGCAATCCTGAGGATATACAGGTAAATTCACAAGTCAGGAAAGGAAAAAGGGGATGATTCCCACAATCACATTAAGTCTCTCACATTGAACATGCTAAGCTTATGTCACCACACACTTTAATTTGTATTTGCATACCTGGGCACTGATTTTACCTTGGAGGAGAGCAAGTGGTGGCAGGTGAGAGTGACTTTCATTTATGACCAGTGCTCTAAGGAGAGCTCCATTAACAAAGTCTGCCAGGAAGTGCCATTTTCTGGGCTGCAGCAGTGAACTCCAGGCTTTTTGTGAAGCTGTTTGTAGGCAGTTACACCAGGATGCTCATCTGGACTTTTGATCACCAGGCCCACAGTCTGTGTTCACTAGTGGAATCAAGACCCATTGTATATTTTCAAGTGTACATTTTTAGTAGCCTTGTTCTTAATAAAAAATATTATAAATGTTTAGTGTGGCTGAGTTAACATTACTATAAGAATCTTAGAGTTGATTGTCAATAGAACAGAACTTTAAAATGTGACTCCCATGATCCTGAGCTGACTGGGAGATGCAACTGTCCCTATCAAAATTTAGAGCATCCTCAGAGCTTCTCAAAGTGCTTAGTCTGCAGGCAGGTGATGTGCCAATAGAAAAGTATGCTCTGTCCTGACCTTGTACCCACTTTCCTGACTTGACAAACCCTCCACGTGGAGGCAGAACAAGTAGCACAGAGTTGGCTGTATGCCAGTCAAGGATTCCTCTTGGTTGTGGGAATCTTCATTTGCTGCTTTTGAGCAGCTTTCTGGTGACTGTGCACCAAGCAGCTGGAACAAATATGAAGATTCATCTCTTTTCTTTTGTAGCTTGGCTTTATCTTCTATTGTAATACAAAACCTTAATGTTGCATTAACATAAATAATTGCAGGTAGGCGTTGATGTTCATACTTATTGAGATGAATGAGGAACGGGGAGATAGACTGAATCCACATTGTCTTAGAATAAACCTAGACAAATGGTGGTAAAAATGCTTATTCAGTCTCTGGATTACAGTCATCATTGACATGAAAGTAATGCAACCATAACAGCCTGAGACAGACTGACTAAGTGAAAACATTATAATTATAGTTTAAGACACATATTACAAGCAGAACTGTGAAATTTTAACTACTGTTCATTGACCAGATTAGAGTCTGTGGTATTCATATTTACTAGGCTTTTCCTAGTATATGTTTAGTTGTGCAACACACTGAGATTTTAGAAAGATCTTAGTCTTACATTGAATTGTCTGAAAGTGTACAATTTTTATAAGTATGTTTTACATAAATTATACTTAACCTGTTACATCAAGAAGTGTCCTTTATGTGTAGTCCAGATAATCCAAGAAAATTTATCTTTCTTGCCCCTCTACCTTCCACTCTATTTCAAATTGACCATCTGTCCAGATGAGACCCATACTAGTTCTTCTTGATCTGTTCCAGCTTCATTTCAACCTGATGATTTTCCCTGCTCCACCTGCCGACTCCTACCTTTCTTTCCTTAATAACTCCCACCATTTTGTTAGCCACTAGCTATAACCATGAACCACAATCCCAGCATCCTTAGCATTTATGATAAATGAAATTGTATTAGTAGGTAAACTGTATGAGCTCTTGAGTAAATGTAAGAACTGTCAGAGATAACATGTACACTTTCAGAAGGCCTGCCAAATTGCACCATGTACTGTTGCAGGGTGAGAAGGATGATAGATTTGATGTCTTTGTGTCCTGAAAGATATGTTCAAAACAAAGGTAAGAAACTGGTAAGAACGATTTTGTATGTCTTGGATAATACATGAAGTCATCTATTTATTATAAACATGTGGGATATGAATATAAGTGAAATTGAATTCATTCTTTGTAGTAGTTTTGAAGATGCTGAGGAGCTGTTTTCTGGACTGGTGAGATACTAACTCTTGCCATTCTGTAGTGTTCTGTTCTGTCTTTGATTGATTAATAAAGATGATTGAGCCTATGTATCTCATTGATAACTTAAATTAAACCCTAACAATTTGCATAGTAAAGTAAGCCTTCCTGTTGTGTCATTCTCTAAATGGCTTCCATAACAATCATTTACTAATATGGCAGGTAACTGCCTATATTTGTATTCAAACTAGTATAATAGGTTTATGATTTCTTTCTTACTGCGTGTATTTAACACTATAGTTAACATATATTAAAAGTATCCTTTCACCACAGTTAGGAATCTACGCTTCTTCAAAATTTATTTCAGTACCATCCCTTTAAGAATCAGGCAGAGTGCACAGCACTGGATTTTGCATGATACACAGGGTCTTGTATTAGTCATGCACTCAAAATGGCAATGAGAGGCTTTAAACATGCTCATTGTCCCTTTCTCTAGATTTTGTAAGTGAATATAAAAGTAACCATTTTCCGTGTCCTGGGTTTTGGTTTGTTTTGGTTTTTTCCTCCAAATTTGCTTTTGTTGCATCAGAGGAGATGCCTCTGCAATCTAGGAATAAATAACATGGAAGTGTGTTCTGGTTCCTATTATATAGGCAGGCAGGAGCTACTTGCTTTTATTGTAGATCCTATGGACATAAGTAAACAAGCAGAACTTGGAATGCAGAAAACAGTACATTGTAATTTAAAGCTGTGTAGAATTTTCAGTATTTGCTTTATTTTGTTTTGTGAATCAAGATTTTTTCAGGAGTACTTGTATAAATTCCACAAAGATTGGTAATTTATGAAGTTTCATCTGCCTTGGACAAACAGCTTAATTTTACTTCGCCAATGGCAACATTTCCTCCCTGGCCACAAAGAAAAAATGACTTGCTCTTAAGTAAAAATTAGCTTAAAGAACTTTCCTCAATGGAAATTTCTCAAAGTGATTCGCCCCCCCCCCTTTTGTTCAGGGAGAAGCATTTATAATGGAAAAAGCATAATTTCCCTTTGAACAAGGAAAAGGAAGTTTGTCACTGAAATATTTCTTCTGAGGAACACTGATGTCTTTTTCCCCCAATGAAACTGCAAAGAACAAACCAAAACAAAAAACTCCAAACAAATAAATAGAAAAACAAAATAAAAAGTCTTGTTTTCAACAATATTCTGAGATTTCACCATTCTTCTGTTGCTGAAATTCTTGAAAACCTAGTTCTATATATGCTGATTTTCTTTAATTTTTTCCCCTCTGTCTATTCACTCATTTTATAAGGTCTTTGGCAGCAGTTTTCTGTAAAAAAAAAAAAAAATGTAGTAAAACTATAGACAATAGGAAAAGGGACTTAACCTTAAACATATCTACAGAAAGCATTAATCTCTTGATTGAGTTACGCTGAAGTGCCATGTGACTTTCATCAATGTCCATAATGATGAAATGTACTGTATACATCCATAGAACTATCCCTTCTTTTGAACTTTCAGTGAACAACCAAAGGAAATTTAATTTAGTTCATATGTAATCAAAGAAGATAAAGGATATTTAAAATCCTGGGATGTTGCTACCAATTAGAAAGATCCATGAACAGCAACATCTAAATCTGACCCCAGAAATGTATATATAAAATAACAAGAAAAACAGAGTTTTGTAGGCAAGACAAGTTTTCTATTTTCACTAATATATATTTCAAAATATAAGCATATGAAATTAAGATAAAATCATCCAAAGCCTCATTAAGAATTCATCTTTTGTCTTTGTAACATCTGTCATTATCAGAATGATATTCAACTGTCATTATTGTAGTCCCTGTTGCTAGAAAAAAATTACTTTGTACATCCTAATATGGCAGTTAAAAATCCCCATGGGGAATTTAATTTGGATCTTTTATAGCAGCAGCATAAACTAATATATTCTAAGAAAGTTAAATTGTCTGTGACTGTTCCAACAACACATTAGATAAATCCCAAAGTGCTACCATCATAAGAGTCAAATGTCATGAGTTGCAAAAATGGAGTTAGAAAAATGGATTAAATGATCTGTAACGGTTGAAGCATGATAACAAATTATGAGTTTGCAGGGTATTTTCATATTTACTTCATACATTCTGCTGTTTTGTCATATACAGGAAAAATGGATCCTCATTACTAACATGTGGTAAAGAATGGAAATATATATTACCCATTTATACTCTTACTTATTATATAAATATCTTGATGGGCAGTAAAGGTCAGGTGTTTGTACTGTTATTATTAGATGTATTAGTTCTACTCAATGTTATTGCTCATGAGGAAATGTTGATGCAGACCCTCTCAGGTGCAGGTGGTGCTGACTTCTGAGGTTCTTTTTTTTCTTTTGGATAGTACCCAGAGAATAAATTTCATTCTGATCTGAGGGTATTCTCATATGTACTCTGTTAAAGGAAAAAAAGAATTCTGCAGGCCCACAAAGTGCTGTGAACTACAGTAAATCATAAATTGTGTGAGGAACTCCAGGGAAGGCAGCCTGAGAGTCAGCATTCAGTGACAGCTGGAAGGACTTTGAAATAGTCCAGAACAAGTGAGAGCTGGGCTCAGAAGGTGGGCTGAAGAATATCTTGAAAATGGCAGAATCATGGTTCACTTGAGTGTTTTGTTTGTTTAATTAATTGGATTTTCTTATCTTGGAAGAGGACTAATCTTTATGTGTGAGACCCAGTGAGAGGGGTGCAGAACCTGACTGGCTAACAAAAGGGGATGGTGCTATAGCGGAAAATTGCCTGTAACACCACATCTTGGAACAAGGGCAGGTCTCTGTCAATGAGTTCCCTCCACAACCCAATAATGCTCCACCTTTATTCAGGTGAACTTGAAAACCATTAACACTTGTTTATTGTTTACAATTTTAACTACACTTCTACACCTTGTGTGTGTGTGTATGTAAGATATGTAGCAAATCTTTAAAGTGCTTCTTTACCTTACATGTTATTGGACGCACCATTTTGAGGATTTTTCTTAAAATAATTATCCTATATGGATTTAATTAGTGAAAAATAAAGTAGGAAGAAAATGTTAAAGTTTTCAGGATTAAATGGTCAAATGCATTAGTCTCTACATTTGTTTGTTTCATATCTTTGAACTGAATATACCCTCTTGTGTTTCTAGTGAGATGCATAAACCAGCACCCTCGTTCCCTGATCAGGAAATGTAGAAAGATTTGGCCTCATCAATAGTTTATGCATGGGGGAAGAGAAGGGCTTTGAAAATTTGGGATTGGTATATGGTTGGAATGGGATAAAATTAAGGATAGAGCATGAGTGACATAAGAAACCTTTTGTTTGGATATCTCAGAAGAGGATTAGGAGAAATGAGGTCTTTGAGACAAGATTCTCTCATCTGTCTCTTAAAACTGAGAAGACATCTTTATGAAACCATTTTTAGGCAGCCTCATCTTACTGTCCAGGAAGCACTGGGAAACAAGTTCTCTTTCCCATTTTGCTTTTTCTTACAACAAACATTGTGGATGGTATTTGCTGTGGCAAATCTGCTTACCTGTTTATAGCAAATGAAATACAGGATGTGACAATTTATTCATGAAACAATTTAAGCATATGCTGAAATCCCATTGACTTCAAAGTTTTTAATTAGACAAAACAAACAAGGAGTCTGGTGGCACTTTTAAAGACTAACAAATGTATTTCTTGCATGAGCTTTTGTAGGAGGACAACATTTTATATAAATACATTTGCTAGCCTTTAAAAGAGCCACCAGACTCCTTTTTTGTTTTGCTGAACTAGACTAACATGGCTACCCTCTTTGGAAGTTTAATTAGACATAAACTCATGCTCAAATTCTGTGCTGAACCAGGGCTTCTATTAACAAAGCAGAAGTGTAAGATTGGATCCCATCGTTTTAAATTTACATTATTCCTTTTTCAAGGGACCTCATTGTGTAACATTTATTTAAATTGGTGAACACTGGCTAACATGATGTGTCTTGTAGATTTTAATGGGATAACTTGAATTACAAATGTGACCTTTGTTTTAGCAACTATTCAGTAAATGAGTACAAACACAAAATCTCTGATAAATTGGTAATTGATGCACCCCTTCAAAAATGCAAATTTAAAACCTTACTGTCCACTAGAGAATAACTGAATTGATATAGGCTGTACTATCTGGTAACCCTTCAGGGGGTTCAAAAATTCACTTTACCATAAACTGAAATAAATAAAGTTCATGGAAAAGCAATTCATAACAATGTCTTCATTTATTAACTGTGGCAGCATTTAACAGAAAAATGTCCCAAAGATATTATAATGAATAAATCAAAACTTACATCATAAAAGAGAATATAAACTGAGCATACACTTTATAATTTTGAATGAATATCAATACATTGCTGAAACAGCATATGACATTGTGTTATTGCTAGAAATATACTAGTGATGTACAGTTAGAAATAGAATGTGAATTTTTGCTGTCTCTCTGATATCTGTTATTCACTCCTCGTCTCATATCTCCCTGAATAGTATCAATTGTCACTTCTTTCAGATTTAGTCCCTACAGTGTGCACGTGCACTTCTCAATTTAGCCCATTTTTCCAGCTGTTTTTTATGTAATGCCATGTGTAGATTTAGAAACACTTTACTGCAAAGGCCTTCATCATTATGGAATGAATGGGAAAATCAAATTTGAAAGAATTAGAATAGAAAAAAAATCTTCAGTACTAGCAGTGACTGACTTGACTTTTAGTGCACTGCTCGAAGATAGTATATTATGTTACCATGCTAATATGTCTTAAATGTTTAAATCTTATCAAAAAGCTCTGTAAGCCTGACCTTTTTCCTTTGAGATTTGTACTTCCTGGAATAATACTTCCTTTGGTGTAATACATAAACTGATAAAACAAGTAAGTATAAGAAAAGACAGTGACATATATTTCCTTATCCTGGTTTGCTATGTATTCTTTCTAAGGAAACTTGTAATTCTTAAAAGCTTTGGGCTGAAAATCTACAGGCCAGGTTCTGATATTCTTACTCATGTTAAGTAGTGTCAATGGAACAAAGATATTACTTAATATCAATAAGGGATATCAGAATACCACCCTATGATTTTTTTTTTTTTTTGAAATTTTGAAAACAAATTCAATTGCTTAATTTCTCATATTTTCATCTCATGGCAAAACTTTTATGAATCAGAATCATACTATTTATAATTTATCAACTTTTAATATGCATTTCGTAATGAATTCTTCAAAACAAAAATATTCCTAAGGATAGCTAACTGTCTCTTTTTACACGACACTGTTCCAGTGTAAGATAACAGAAACATATTATATGCTATGAAGTATGAAACAGGAAGATCTAATAGGAAAGTAGGATGGAAGGGGTCAGTTTAGTTCAGTTTAGAATGTCGAGGGAGTGTTGTTATTTAAGCTTCTGTGAAAGTTTGACATATTTTATCTTGGAGGGGTTATTTTTTGTTTTGTTTTGTTTTTATTTTCCAGAACAGAACACATTTTTTTATAGGAGCTGAAAGTTACTTTTGAACAAATGTCTGAACTGAACCAAGACAAGACAGTTAACACTTGAGCTATGCAAATAACTGATTTTATGACTTGCTGGAGGTTCAGAATTAAAAATAATGGTTCAGGTTGAACTAAAATCAATTTTAAAAAAATTCAGTTATTTGAAAATGTTGGAAAAAACACGTTTTGGGACTGCATTATGTTTGATCCCAAATATTGCATTTTGAGCATTATCATTTTTAATAAAAGCAACGAAAATGAAGGGTTAGATTCACAAGGCAGTGCTGGCATTGGATTATTGGGTACTGTGCAGTGAGGCTCATTTCAATCACTCCTGTTGAAACTGTTCTCCTTTGTAGAAATAAAATATTCATTGGAGCAGGGACTAGAACCAAGGTGTCCCCACTCACTGTATTTTATAAAATAAAACAGGGACTAACTAGAACCAAGGTGTCCCCACTCACAGTATTTTATAAAAAGTTGGACAGTTTTAACAGGAGAGACTGAGAGTGCATCCACCACAAAATAATCAATAGCTTTAGTTTAGCAAACCACTGTGAAAAAACAGAGAGTGTGTTTAAATCCCAACCCCGGAGGAATTTCCCTACACACACTCCTCAGTGGGTTGTACCCCCACTGGGTTTTCCCGGCACCCCCCAAGTTACATGTAGTGTTATGAATTTAGTTATTGGTTAGAAATTCAAAGTACAATTGAAACATTAGTACACACTTTAAAAGCATATACAGCATACAAAAAATACTTGTATATGAAAAAGTGTAATAGGTTTGAAAAGTATGAAGAAAGACAAGCTTCCTCACACTGCTGTGTTGGGTTTTTTTTAGAAGAATGTTGGGGCATTTATTTAGGTGATGTTGGCCATCTTTGTAATTTAAATTATGATTTGTTAGCAAGGTCTGAATGAGCAATCTTCTGACAGCTAGTGAGGGTGAAAGGCTTCAGGGTCAGGCTGAGTTTACATGAACACAGGAGACACCTACTCTGCCTAGGTATCCAGCAGACAGCTGTGTTGCCCAAGTGATCAATTTTGGCTGCTGTTGGGTGGGTTGCAAATCACTTTAGTATAGTATGCAGGGGTAATGAAATTCTGTTATCCTTATTGTATTTGTAAAAGGTCAGCAGACTTGTTCTTAGCCTGAACTGATTGAGGGGGGTCATCATCAGTGGTTAAAGTATAATTTGACGGGCCCGGAACCCTCCTAATCTCCGGGCCCCCTTCCCATATTGTGCGGGCCCCAGCCTAGGTAGGCATTTGCAACCACTTCTCAGTACCATATGCATCGGTTATCGCTCCATAAACATATTTATAATTTTATATGGCGTTTATGTCTATAGCAACTACAGCCATGAACTAGCAAACACTGCATAATACAGTAAGTATTGTGATCTTTATAGTCCCGATATGCACATTTCACTTCATTAAATGCAATGCCAAACTTGGAACACAAACATTTTATGTCACTTTCACCAAATTCCGGTGGCAGTTCTGTAGTGAAATGTGATGGGTCAAGTGCTTCAACAGCACGGCTTAGACATTTTTCTGAGTTTGGCAACAATCTAGCATTCATACAGTCCACTAGGGCCTCTTAATACTGAGGCTTGTGAGGCGATGGCTGAGGTTGCTTTAAAGGTGTATATGTAAATATGTCTGTGAATGCTGGCAAGCAAATTGAAATACAGTTGATGGACCTATTCTCTATGAACTTATCTAATTCTTTTTTTGAACCCTGTTATAGTCTTGGCCTTTGCAACATACGCTGGGAAAGAGTTAAACAGGTTTGACTGTGCATTGTTTGTTTGTTATAAACCTGCTGCTTATTAATTTCATTGGGTAACCCCCTAGTCCTTGTGTTATGTGAAGTATTAAATAACATTTCTTTATTCGCTTTCTCCATAACAGCCAAGATTTTATAGACTGCTATCAATTCCCCTCCCCCACACCTTAGTCGTCTCTTTTCTAAGATGAAGTCCCAATTTTAATAATTTGTCCTTAGATGGAAGCTGATCCATACCCCTAATCAATTTACTTGCTCTTTTCTGTACCTTTTCCCATTCCAATATATCTTTTTTGAGATGGGGCAATCAGATCTGCAGACAGCATTCAAGATGTAGGCATACCATAGATTTACATAGCAGCATTATGATATTTTCTGTCTTGTTACTAATCTCTTTCCTATAGTTCGTAACATGCCACTAATTTTTGTGCTTGCCACTCCACATTGAGCAAATGTTTTCAGAGCACTATCCATAATGGACTTCAATGTCTCTTTCTTGAGTGATAACTAATTTAGACCACATCATTTTATAAGTATCACTAGGATTTTGTTTTCCAATGTGCATTATTTTGTATTTATAAACATTGAATTTAATCTGCCATTTTGTTGCCCAGTCACCCAGTTTTATAAAATCCCTTTGTAACTCTTGCAGTCTGCTTTGGGTTTAATTATCTTGAATACTTTTGCATCATGAGGTAAATCTAATAAAATGGTTGTGAAACACTTTTTAGTTTTTACTATGGTGCCATAAAGCCCACCTTCACTTCAGTGTCCTCTCATTGCCCCCTACCCCACCCCCATAAATTCAAAGACACACACCCACTTTCAGTTCCTGGAGAAAATACTGTCCAGGGTAGAGATCTGCTCCCAGGTCTTCAACACCCCAGATTCAGTCCTTAGTTACTGGATATAAGGGTAGTAGTACCACCCCAGTCCTTCAACCTCTTAGAATTGGTATTAAAGGCAAAAGGTGTACCTGGAACTTAACCCCCAGTCAGGTCTCAGTCAAGTAGGGCATGGACAGGCATGTTCTCACCAAGGGCTGAGGCAGGCAACTCAGGAAGAGGACTAAGTTGGTAGAGGTTGTCCTGCACAGAGCAAATATCAAACTAGGCCTTGACAAAAGGGATAATTTTATGCTAAGGACACAGGGCCTATCTGGGCAGGGCAAGGAAAATTCCACACACACGTTACTTATGATGTGCTCATAGAGCATGAATGGTGAAGGGATTTTGGGGTTGTTGTTTTTTTTTTTTTAAGCTTCTCTTCTCTGTTTACCGCTTAAAACACTGCTCTGCAGATAGCCACTTTGGCAAGATATTGTACCCCTGAGAAGTTGTGGCTCCCCAGGGGCAGAAAGTCCCTTCTATAATTACCACTTGTGGTTTAACATTGTAATCTTCCAATGAGATATCACTGGAGATATGCTTGTTAAAAATATCCAGTGGGCAAAACACCAAATGACTATGATTAAGAGGGTGGGTGAGCTGGACATGAGCCAATGACTGAAGAATTGGGCTGGAAAGGAAACGTAAGTCGGTGCCAAACAAGAAAAGGAGAAGTAATAGGACAAAGTGGGGGGGGGGGCACCCCTCAAGGTGTCCAGTGTCCAGTGTCTCTAGCCCCCTGAGAACCCACATAACAGGGTGCAGGTGACAATGAAATGCATGATTCCTTTAAAGGAATATATAAAACACAGAGCTAATAAGCCCATGTGGAACAGGAAAAAGAAAAGCTATACATTACCCAAGAATAAATAAAGTGTCTATGGGACAATTCCCAGAGAACCAGTGAAGCAGAAATTTAAAAACGTTCAAGACAATATTTTAAATAGTAGGCCCCTTTATGTTCAGCTCCTACTGGCATATTTTGGACTAATTGAACACTCAGTTGTTCCCATTTAATGAAACTACTCACATGTGCAAACTTACACATGTGCTTGAGTCTGTGCAGGATCAGAGTCTATAAAAACAAAGCACCTTTAGATGAACAAACAATAAGATTTCTAGATTAATTTAAAGTAGTAATTTGTTTCTGTTAGCAACCTCCCAACAGGGCTAAAAACTAACTAAGACAAAGTAGGAGATTTTCTCATTGAAAGTAAATGAGCATTTTATGTCTTTGAAAAATGTCTCCTAATAATATAAATTGAACCAGTAATTGTGAGATACTACAGGATGTGAATACAGAGTAAAGCAGATAGTTCTGCACTTCTTCCTGTTCTCATGTCTTATAACACAAGGGCAATTCCTGCATTCCTTGCACACCCAAAATGTCCCCTGAAGTCAATGGGAATTTTAGGTGCAGAAAGAATGATGAGCTCATAATTCAATCAAAATGTGGCAGCATGTGCATTTCATGAAAGTGTCATGCTGTGAGCAGTTAATTGATGTGGCAAGGGACAAAGTTTATTGAAAGCATAATACTGTTGTATAAAGTATGGATTGGCAATCAAATCAGAAATAGAGCTACCTTAGTTACAGAGAAGAAATTTTAAGTGAAATCATATTTTAACCAAATTAGACCTGAGTTACATTATTAGTTGTGATGAATTTGAAAACTGAAATGTCATGTCAAAAGACCTATGTTTCCATTCATATTTTCAGACTGGATATTGAGAATAAGGAAGTCATTTAAAACTAAATTTAGATGCTGACACCCATTGTTACATCTGTAGTGTATTTGTCAGCTGCTCACATTCTTTCCTTTATTCTCATAGCAGTTGACATGTTGCAAGGGAGAGGCCCAAGAAAGTCAGCGTGCTACTGAAGTAGGAGAGCAGATGATAATCTCATGAACACAGAATCAACAGTAATTCCATGGCTTTTTTTCAGCACTGTTCTAGATTACTGTGGCTCTGCTTCAGCAAATAATAAACTCCTATTTTATCTTTAGATTCCCACAGTCAGAGTCTAAAGGTGAAATCCTAGCCAACGGAAATCAGAGAGTTTTGTCATTGACTTCAATGGATACAGGATTTCATTGTATACCAGGAGCACAAACTTTGTATTTATCTGTGAAATATAGGCAATAGAGCTGGCTGTTTTGAATTTGAACACTGGAAAATAAGACCTTTCAGGTCAAATGTGGAGAACAAGAGGAAAGAGCATTAGGCCACTCAGTTTTCTGAGAGATAAGGTTGGAGAGAACAGAACTGTGCAGTTGTTAGTTGCCTGTGGAAGTTCACAGAAACTTATTTAGTTAGATCAGATTCTAAGTATCTAATCCAGCATCCTGTCTTCTACAGTGGCCAAGAGTAGATGCTTCAGAGCAAGGTCAATAAGTCTTCAAGGTAGATGTGGGATAATCTGCTCCCCATTTAGTTTCTGGTCCTTGTTAGTTGGGGTGTGTGTGTGCATGTCAGTAACAAAGATGTCAGGCCAGTTTTATCATAGACAAAGCACGGTTCTGGTATCCCGCAGACTGTACATAACCACTAACACACATATGCTTGTTACACTGGACTAGCTCAATAAATGACAGGACTTTCCACTTCTGCCTCAGCAGGACCAAAACACTCCCTTTGAAACCATCCTTTATACACTGACACAAACAAGTTGTATATTGCCCTCTAACATGTGTAATTGATGTGGTAAGATCCGACTGTTTTTTGCCTTGTTCAGCCAGAACATCTCTATCTATCATATTGTTATTCTCAGGGGTCAGTATGCCTTCATTATCTTTGAGGTAGTGGGGTGTTTTTGCACCTTTCCAGAATGTGCTTGCATGAGTGTTCTGTACCTAGTATTTCTGTGTTTTACACCAGCTCCATTCTTGCCAGTTACTGTGAGCCTACCAGAATTTACCACATGAATTCCTCTAACTTTGTTTTATAACAGCAAGGCTTGACCATTATTTTAGCTTCGGCCTAAGGCCTCATACGTGGCCTGTTATACTAGGCCTCATGTCTCAGGTTCTCACATCCTACTAGAGTTCTCTCAAATCACTAACGAGCACAGCTGGCCTGAATGGTGCTAAAAATGAGTTGTCAGTTATATGAGAGAGGACCATAGTTTTATATGTTTAATTGCTAGTACATACTTAGGTATAGATGTTGGTTGTTAACTTTTGTTTCTAAAAAGCAAACAAACTACATCTTGCATTTTTCTGGTTTTTTTTAGCTCCTCTTTTTCTTTAGTTTCAGAGTTTTTAATTGTTGTCCTTATTTTTTACCACCTTTTCAGTGCCTACCATATTTTAGATCCTCTGGGCTTGCAAGCTTTTACAAGCCTTTTTATTAATATTAAAAAACAAAAAAAGTTTACTTGCCTTCATGCAGAGTTTCCTATGGTCTCATTGCCATAATTTACACTTAAAAGGCAAGATAAAACCTTCTTTCTATTGCTAATAAGTATTAAACAGAAGACTCATAAAGAAGGCTCTGGACTTGAAAACGTATTTCTTTTGCCTAGCTATTCTATTTGCAACCTTGAGAAGATTACAAAAATAAATGTGGGAAACTGTTGACTGTAACAGAGTATCATTAAGCTTGTCTCCTTACAGAAAAAGCAGTCAGATCACTACATCTCACATCTGTTCTTTTCAACCTAAAAGCATAAAAGAAAACAAGACATTAAAAAGTGAGAAGGGGGGTGGGTAGGGGAAGAGGTGGGTGAAAATTCCCAGTGGTTCAACATGCTAGTACACAAGACTGTTGATTCTATTTTTTTTCCTCCAACTGTGAAATCCCATTCCATTTAGACTTAGAAATTATAATATATGAAGCAGGATTCTAAACATGTATTTAACTATAAGACCAAAGACAAGCAAACTGTCCTGGGATTGCTTAGTTGAATAAACATTGTCCTCAGAATGCTTCTCTGAAGAAGACAAAGCTTGTTTATAGCCTAGTTACCACTGGTTTTGGAATTAAATATGGATGATGGATGTTGCATCAGAAGACTTTCAGATCCTCTTCATCTAAGAATTAATTCAATGTAAAAGGCAGTCTAATTGTGTCACTGTTTGCCACTTACTTATCTAGAATGTTAAAAAGAATCAAATAATCTCACCTGATTCGTGGGTGCAATGAAGAACCAGTAGAATTCTCAAATCTATTCATTCATTCATCTGATGACCCTTACGCCCACCTCATCAGAAGGCCAAGTTTGCTCTTACTGTTGAATGGTGAGATTTGAGTTATTGAACATACTGATCTAGAATTCCTGAGCAAATTACCTGCAGAGGGCTTATATACCTAAAAATACTTACAAATGTGTTCTGAACTTATAGGCAGCTTGTTAATGGAGGACAGAATCAGAAGAGCACACAGATAGCCTAGCTCAAGAGAGTGATGATTAAGTGATTTTCAGGTTATTTGAAGATAGTTTTGCCAGGGGAAACCATTGTATATTCTTTGACAGGACAAAGTTCACAAGGACTGAAACAAATAGCGTGAATCTTTGGAAACGTTCATGTTATAGAATTCTTCATGCTAGGGTCAAATAGAGTAACTTCCTATTTCTGTCATGCTTTCTGATATACACTACAATATATGGTACAGAATTATTATGCAGTATTCAGATTTTCATGTCCATCAAAAACTTTAGTGCCACTTCTTAGTCTTCTACATGTTTTATCAATAACACACTCTGAGTTGACCTTCCTTAGTGATCCTACTACTATTTAAGATTGCACATCTGCTCAGATAACTTACTACATTCTTTCTCTTTTCCATTAATTTGACCACAAAAATAAGACCAACATTACTCCAGCAGCTAGAAGGCATACTCTATGCATACACTAATATAATGAGGAAGCAATTAGTGTTATAGTGTCACTTAAAAAATACCTTTTATCTTACCTGAAGTTCTAAAAACTCTTGATATAATAAAAATTGTATTTATTCTTTAAAGGATTTTAAAAGAAATCATCTTTAATCACTATCAAAGAAACATTTTGAATCTGGAGTCACCCCCAACAGCTTCATATTCAAATATAAGGTGAATAATTGTCTAAAAGACAACTAACCCCCAGGTAAAAAAAAAAATAAATGGAGAGTAGTGTTGTTTTTTGTTTTGTTGTGTTTTGAAATTGATTTACACAGTGGGTTACCCTGATTTTTCCAAGGGTAACTACTGAGGCTAAACAATGCTTACTTTGAGCTCCAGTGTTTAACATACTGTATCGATTGTTCTTTTTCTCTCACTAGCAGTTAAAGAAAATTATGATACACTTTTACTAAACTGCTTTAACTGTTGCCTGGTAACTTATTCCATTAGCTCTAAAGGAGACATTATGCAAAGTATATTTTGTTTTTTTAAAAGTTATTATTTTGAGACAACACATTATTAATTTCAGTAATTTTTCTTAAATTATAGGCAGACAGGTATAAATACCAGAAACTGGCCTCTTATGCACTAAGACACGTTTCAATATATTACAATAAAACTCTATTTCTCTCTCTCTTTGCCTTTTTTACAATTCTAAAAAATGTGATGGTATGAGTCTTCTAAAATGAGAGTTACTAGCACACAGGGGCAATATATTTGTTGCTTTACCTTCCATCTTATTTAGCAGGACTGTTCCAGTGCAAATCTCAGGTAGCACCCATTGTATATCTGAGGGTGAATGTAAGACCACCTCCTTTTAGATTAGAAACAAAAACCTCAACATCTCCCTCATCTGTCTCATCAGTAGGAGTGGCCACACAAGACATAGTGACCCATCCCCTCCTCAAGTATTGTATGCTATGAAGGAGTGCACTACCCCTTTAAAGGGCAGGCTGGAGCTGATAGCTGGGACAAATGAGTGCAACAGAGGAGGCTTTTCCTTACACTGGGATAGGATTTTTAAGCTGGAACATGAAGTTGGCTAAGAGAGAGGGGAAATAAAAGCTATGAAGGCTGCAGTGCACAGGGACTAGCCTAACCAGACTTAGAGAATTTGTTTTGTGGGCTTTGACAAAGGGTCCTGAGGTGAGGTCCTTATTAATTATTTATTGTATTTGTTCCTTTCCTGGACAGAAACATGTGGGTAGGGACTACCCCCATCTTTACATCCACCTAGGACCAATATGTCAGTAGCCCCTAGTGGTACAAGGATCTCAATCAGCTGCTTTCTAACCCACCCAAGTCATAGCAATTATAACTTAAACCCCAAGTCCAGACCACCTGGATGCTGGAAGAAAGTGGAAAAACACCACACAGAATTTTGCCATGTGGTAAACTCCTTTTCAGACCCCAAAGGCAGCAAACAGTCCAGACCTGACAAAAGAAGAGGTCCAGCAACTGGATAAAGGGTGCATCAAAACAGAGAGTGTACAATACCTATTGTGCTCAAGTGGCAAACTAACCTTTCCTTCACATCTCTGCCACCCTGGCAGTCAATCATTTGTTGCAGCACCACCCTCAAGGGCAGGAGTGTTGGGTGGGAACAGGCCCATTCTAGGTGTAAATGCATTATGTGATTCCTTTCTTTCCCATAATCCCCTGCAGCCAAGAGGTGGGGAGAGAAAAGGAAAGAAGTAGTCTTTACCTGTTGAAAGTCAAGGCAAGTAAGGAAGGATGGAAAGGAGAAGGGCAGGTGGATTATTGCCTCTGGAGCTCTCAGACAAAATGTTCTTCCTGTATATGAAGGTGTCTCACCAGTTTTTCCTCTCTCATGTCTAGTGAGGTGAGTAAGTTTTTGGTTTCTGCTGTTTGAAACTAATTGACATTCACTTATGTTCTACTGCTGGTGTGATGATAGGTTCATAATATGTGTTAAAGAGCAGTCTAAATCAGCAGCTGCTACTAAACTTCTGGCTGTTTAAGATGTGAATTGAGAGGCTTGGGTCAGTCTTTAGTTATCTATGTCATGCTGATGGTATTGAAATAGATACATCTCTTCCTTTTACTATTAGGGTATTGCTGGCATTGGTGTATGCTTGGAAGGAAAGGGAAAGGTGTGGGGACTCTTACTGTTAAAGTAGGAAAACTTAATTTTACTTTTAAAATGGTGGTGCTGCTAGGTTACAGGACTGGGTCCTGAAGCTGATGCTTTAATCAGGAAGATTAATTAATCAGGATGAATTTAGTGCATAAGGACTGTAGGTTGCAGTCCCTAATAGTGACTTATAATTGTGATACTATTACTGTAATATGTTTCTGCTCCAAAGATGAGCAAGATCTGAAACCTGCAACCTTCACTTGCATTAGAAAGCAAAGGGATTACATACTGTGGTAAGGACTATTCATTAAAGGAAATGTTTGCTGAAGAATGCTGTTGTATGTAATGCTGATACACATATGTCAGAAGTCTATATGCCAAACATATACTAGGGTACTATGCTCAGCTTTCTGACAATAATTTGACTTATAACAGAGTACCTTGGTGTTGCATTTCTACAACTTAATAGCTGCCTTTCTATAAATTAAATGGGATGTCAAAGTAGGATTGTCATCATGTTCAGAGGACTTAATTCTTAGGACTATTGAGCACCTAGAGCTCCAATTTACTTCAATTAGCATTGTGGATTATTAACACTTCATTAGAACAGAGCATTGGGATAAGGGTTCTGGTTTCTATTCTATTTTCTGTTCTTCTAAGAACTGATTTTCACACCATCAGAGAGTTTGTGGGAGTCTGCCATTGACTTCAGGGGAAGCATGTGGAAAGCTATGTGTACACCCAGGGCTCAGTAAAGGGCTTTAACTCTTTGAGCTTCCTCTGATATGTGCATCTTCATGCCACCTCCAACACACAGGAGAATCTAGTGCTAAGCTTCAATTGTACCTCAGTTTACCTATCTGCAGAACAGGAATAAAACATCATAGTGATGGTTACAATTAATTAATATCTGTAAAGTACTTAGAGATCCTTGGCTGAAAAGTACTTTATTGGGTGCAAAATATTACTATATTTTTCAGTTGTTATATCTATACATACAAAAATGTTGCAGACTGAAAGCTGTGTCCTAATCTGAACCTGTCACCCCTCACTCCATAAATTAGTTACTCCTGAATTCTATCCGTGTTAACCTTACTAGATGACTGTTAGCCACAGTTTTTAATAACACTTACAGTGCTATGTAATATTACCTCTAACTCCCATTGTAGCTTAATAGATGGCTACTGACTTTGATGGGAATAAGCTCAGATGTCTTATTCACTTTTATTTTTGTATATGACTCATTGAGGAGCTGCCCATACATCTGTCTTTCATATAATAATTCTTCTGGAAATACCAAATAATGGCATGAAATACACAAGAGAAAATTAGCTCAGGGTTATATATTTGTGTATTCTAGGTGAGTGTAATTTGAGTAAAGCAGAAAAGCTGTAATATGTATTTATCTAGTTTTCAGAAAATAAATTCTTAAGGGAAAAGGGAAGAATGAGTGGATAGGAGGAGAACATAATCTAGTGTACTTTCTCAGAAACTTCAACTTCTGATCCTAAAGATGAAAGCTAAAGAGAAAGCCAATGGTCTGTCTGAATTGATGCTTGATCATTGCTAACATAGGGAAAAGAAAGCTTGGTAATTCATTTTGTTGAATCCTTTTCCAGTTACTTGTTGCAGAGATAGCTGCCACATCTAATTGTGTTTGTGTAGTCCCTTAGTTTGCATGAAAGAAGATAATATAAATGGAAAAACTAAGAGGAAGACAAGTTAGATTTCTAGCAGAGGCAAGGTAATTTGTTATTCATTAAATTCTAATGAACCTAGCACCCATGTTTTATTTGTTTCACTCTGAGATTAGAAAGGTCTTGAGACAGAGTAAAAGTTTATGATAAAGAGATACGTTAAATTAAAGGACAGCTTTCCTTGGGTTTTTTTGTTGTTTTTTTTACTTGAATAAGTAGAACAAAGGAACCTAAATATGTATGTATGGAGCAGCATCCTTAATAGGGCACGCCTACACCGATTTGGGAGGTTGCTTAAGATAAGCATTCAATTTGTAAATGGTCATATGAACTGTAGTTGAACTATTTCATCCTCTTGGGACAGACTGCTGAAGTTGGTGCAGTGGTTCTAGATTAGGTTAGATTCTGGCCCCTTAACTTTACTGATCTCTGCCCCTGATGAGACTAACTTCCGAGTAACTGGAATAGCTGAGCACTCTTGAAAATACAATATATGTAGGTAAAAGCACACCCACAATGCCCCTCTGAAGTGCTATAGTTTAGGGGCACTCAGGGATTTTTAAAAATGAGAGTTATTTGCACCCAATTTCTGTGCAAACCGATAAACCAGGATCCAAGTAGCTATTAGTGCTCCTGTATGTTTTGAGCATTTTGACCTTAACTTCTCTGTTCTCTAGCTCTTTAAAGTGTAGATAATAAAAATATTCATTAATGAATGTTTGTAAGGCATGCTGAGATCCCTGGAATGACTATTCAGTCCACAACATGCCTATCGTGAACAACAGTTTTTTAGTTTATTTTCTTCTGGGCAGATACTTGTATCTTGCTAGAGATTACTTATAGCATATGTAGAATGATGCACAGTAGACTTAATCTAAATAGTTTAATTAGGAGTGAAAATCAGGTGTGTTTTTATATATATATATATATATATATATATAGCAGGAGTGCAGGATGAAATTGAAGTTATAAGTTAGTCCATCAGGATTGCTGTTTCATCTTCAAAAAAAGTTCTTCTTTCTTTCCCCTTCTGCTTCCTTCACTGCACACATTCATATATTTAGAGATCAGGGTCAGGGAAGGGCAATAGACGCAACCACACATAGCACTTAGAATTTATCTATAATTTTAAAATGTTGAAAAATGGTCATAAATACAGATAAACTAATTACTCTTGCCTGTGGTAGGTACAGCTCTTACAGCAGGGCTTCATTAGTCTTCCAGCTATCAGGAAATAAAGGTTGGGTTTGAATTTGGAATAACAGTTGTACATAGGCAAGAGAGGACAAGGTAACTTGATTCTGAACACTATTCATTTAGCTCAGATCAAGATTAAAACTGATATTGTAAACAATGTACCAAAGTGGGGATTGTTTATAACATGATTATGTTTTGATTTAGACGGAATAGAATCATAGAAACTGGAAGGGACCATGAGAGGTCATCAAGTCCAGTCCCTTGCACTAATGGCAGGACCAAGTACCCTCTTAAACCATCCCTGAGAGGTGCTTGTCTAACCTACTCTTAAAAACTTCCAATGATAAGGATTCCACAACCTGCCTAGGCAACTTATTCCAGTGGTTAATTACCCTGACAGTTAGGATTTTTTTCCTAATCTCCAAACTAAGCCTCCCTTGCTGTAATTTAAGCCCATTGCTTCTTGTCCTATCATCAGTGGTTATGAAGAACAATATTTCTCCCTCCTCCGCATGACAACCTTTTAGGTACTTGAAAACTATTATCCTATCTCCTCTCAGTCTCCTGTTTTCCAGACTAAACAAACCCAGCTCTTTCAATCTTTCCTTATAAGTTAAGTGTTCCAGACCTTTAATCATTCGTGATGCTCTTCTCTGGATTTTCTTCAATTTGTCCACATCTTCTGTGAAATGAGGTGCCCAGAAATGGTCACAATACTCCAGCTGAGGCCTAATCAGGGAAAAGTAGAGCGGAAGAATTGCATGGAAATGTGAAAAGAATTTAGTGTGTTTTATATCTGCAGAAATGAGCCAAAAACTGAATTTGATGTATTCTAATGATCAATGTTATCTTTACTGTAACTTGTTCAGAGCCCCAGTCATGGACTACTACCCAGTGTGCTATTATTACTTTAAATGAATTGTCATAGGATCAGAAAAGTGCCCAACATTTCTGTTGTCTTTCAACATTTAGGTGTTTATCTAATGTTTATCCAAATTCTAATGCTCTGTGAGGTATGTACGACTGAACTGAAGAATTCGTGGAACATTTCTTAACCAACTTCCAGCTGAGCCAGCATTTCTTGCAGCCTTCTCCAGCCATCTTGTTTCTCTCTCCAACCAAACCTAGTAAATATAGAGACCTATGAAAATTAAAATATTTTAAAATAAAACACTAAATATATTTTTAATCTTACAAAGAGATGCAAGTTAGGGATAAAGCTTTGGTTTATTTATTTGTTCATCCATCCCTGTCAAGGAACAGGGATTAAATTAGCAACTAAACTTGAGGATTCACCTCTAAACACTACAATTGTAACCCCTATGCCTAAAAAAGGCTATCTCTTTAAGAGATCTACTGAGGGTGGGTTACTGTTGCTGGGCTGATTAGATACCCACAACCAGAAACTTCTGGAAGCAGGGAGTGGTTGCATTTTGAACATGCTCCACAGGGTTCCCTGCTGGTGTGATGTGGTGTGGTCAGAGTCAGATCACATGAGAGCAGCAGTCTGTGCAGGCAGCAGCTGCTGTGAGAAGAGCCCATGTGCTCAGTTTTCATGAGAGAAGCTGAGCCAGGAGTGAACAACAAGATGTTTTCTCCCTCCTAATGGCTATGTCTACACTTGTTAATTTGTCGACTTAACTAAGTCAACTTTAAGTTGACTTAGTTAAGTAGAATTAGTGTGTCTACACTTAAAATTAAAGTCGACTTAAAGGGGAACTTACAAAGTCGACCTAGAACGTCCACACTGGATGCTCTAGGTCGACTTTGTGGGGCTAGGGAGACCTTGGGCAGGTCCACGGTGGTGGTGGGGCCCCCCTTGTGTGCAATGGGGAAAGGGGGGGCAGGGACCCTGGCAGAGCATGTGGGCAAGGTGTGACGCTGTCTGGATTTAGGGAAGCATTTATGATATTATTTTCTATCCATATATCCTAAATGCTATAATCCATAGGAGCTATGTCATGTTTGGTATCAATAGAAAGGTAGTAATTTTCTGGGAATGATTATATAGTTTGTCTAGGAATTCTATTTCAATTAGAAGTTAGTTTAGTTAGGAATTTGGTGTTATATCTATACTTTTAACTTGTATGAATCTGTATAAATACCTGAGAGAGGCAGGTATGTAAAACCATTGTGTCTTTAATGTTAAGGAATTTTCCACGTACAATGGTCCCAGGGAGTAAACTGATGAGCCATTAAGGACATAAGGAATACAACCACAACACAAGTCAACTTAGGGCTACCCCAGGGCTACACTGGCTTAATTCGACTTGAAAAAGTCGAATTAAGCCTTAGGTCGAGTAGCAAGGTGGTTTAATAAAGTCGACTTATTTCTCATTGTCGACTTTATTTTCCTTAAGTCGACTTAAGCAAGCTGCTTAAGTCGACTTAATTTGCCCTGCATTTACACTACACTTTGCTTAAGTCAACTTAATTTACCAGTGTAGATGCAGCCATGGATGTTCTGCAATGGACTTTGCACACATGCATAGGGGACTGAGGGCTGGTTAACCATTGAGCTGACCAGATGGCGCTGGTTCCAAAGGAGAAGGAAAAGCCTGCATGGAATTCAACAGAAGATTCCCGCAATGAAAGAAGAAGAGGAGAGCTATTTCTTGCCACTCAAGCCTCTAGACTTGAACAAAGACTGTAGCTGAGAGTTGGGTGAACTCCACCTGGACTTCAGGACTCTTGGGTATCTTTTGTGCGGGATTTCTGTAGGGATTGTTCTGTTTAATTGTATTTTATTTTCTTAGGATAAGGTTTATTTAGTTAGTAGTTAATGAAGTTTACTGTTATGTTTGTTTTTAGTAGTATTTTAACGTGGGAGGGTAACTTTGAGCAATCTTTGCTGTGAGTCCCATACAGACTGGATCCTGGGTCTCTAGCTGCTTTCTCCATAGGGATTGGGGTTTATTTCTGCGAGGCACTGGAGAAGGCAATTGAATGAATTTTAGCCCACCTGAAAGTTACACAATGAGTTGGTAACGGTAAAGTCTTAAAGTAAGCAGGAAACACCCTGGCAAGTAAATGTATATCAAGACTTGTGACATGTTTTTTTTATATTCTTTACGACTAAATTATATTGTATAAGCACGTTTAAAGGCCAGTAATGTTAGGGCCTAGTGAAGTCAGCAAAGCATGGGCTGAGGCAGTTTACAGAGCTGAAAAGCCACTGACCCCTCATCTGGCTGCTTGGCCTGCTTCACTTATTTTCTCTCTGATAAACAGTGTATTCCCCAAAGATATTTTTTTAGGGTCTGCTTCTGTGACTGGTGTAAACTTCTAAAATAAAAGTTTTGGTGGCCACTGTTCTTCATATAGCTGTGGGTTCTGTATGCTCATATCTACTAAGAGGATCTAATAGCCTGATTTTTTACCTCAGTGAATTGAAAACCCATTTCTAAAAATAAAATAAATGGTGGGCATGCTGTTGTGCTCGTTTAGAGAGCAAAAAGCTGCTGTTATCTTTGCAGATTCTCTGTGCCATGCAGCCCCCTTGCAGAATCTGTGCAGGTGTCTTTGTCAACAGTCCTAATAGCTGTGTCCCATAAACATTCCTGAGCTTGGTCCCTTGGGTTGATGCACAGTGTTCATATTCCTTGCACAAAAGCTGATGCGACAATTTGTATCAAATACCGAACAGTAACTTCTTTCAAAATCTCTTCAAGCATGAACTATTGATATTTTACTTAAATCTTTGGGTTTATTTGTCACATGTTTGATTGGAGTTCTGCTCTTGAACCTCATTGCTTCTGAGAATGTTAAAAGAATGACACTCAAAATAGTTAAGTGCACTCATTAAAATGAGTATGTAGATAAATAAAGGGTTCAGTCTTGAAGGCTGTCAGTTCTGATATAAGTATACTACATTGGTGAAAAATATTAAAAGAATGAAGAAATACTCCTTTCATGTCACAGTTTAATAAATGCATCCCTTCAAACTGACTTAAAGCAACACTTTTCTAAACATTTTGTGCTTAAAGCCCTTTTGCATAGGTGCCCTGTGACCAACTTCCACCTATACAATACCTTGTCACAATTGCCACTGTCTGCTTTCTTCTGTTCATTTCTCTTTCTCAGATTCTTTTTGGTCTTTTCCTTATTATTTATTTATTTATTTATTTATTTATTGAATACTTTGTTCCCCACTCCCCCATGTATTCTGCTACCCATCAGGTACTCAAATGCTACATTGGCAGCTCTGAGATCAGATGAGATGAGAGAAATTTGGACCAGAGTCAACAATTTTAATCTGCAAATCTGTACACAAAGCTCTAACCATGACCAGTTCATTAGGGCCATTACAGAAGCAGAGAGTAGAATAATGGCTTTCAAAGAGCCATCTTAACATCACTTTCTGGACACTACAGTGCAAATTAGAGATGGACACATAAACACCATCCTATGCCAAAAACCTATTGATCACTATAGTTACCTACATCCCTCGAGCTTTCATCTAAGACATGCCACATGATCCATTGTCTACAGTCAAGCCCTAAGATATAACTGCATTTTCCCCGATCCTTTGGACAGAGATCCTTCAGGATCTCTAACAAGCCTTCTTAAAACTAGAATACCCACCCATGGAAGTGAAGAAACAGATTGACAGAGCCAGACAGGTACCCAGAAGTCAACAACTATAGGAGAAGCCCAAGAAAGAAAACAGAATGCCACTGGTCATCACCTCCAACCCCCAAGTCAGACCTCTACAGCACATCATCAAGGATCTACAGCCTATACTACACAATGATCCTTCACTCTCTCAAGCCTGGGGAGACAGACCTCTCCTCGCTTACAGACAACCCCCCAACCTTCAACAGATACTCAGCAGCAATTACAGACCAAACAACAGAAACATTAAAGCAGGAACGTATCCCTGCAACAGACCACGTTGCCAACTTTGCTCCCATATCTACACATTAGACACCATCACAGGACCCAATCAAGACGGTTACTCCATCAAGGGCTCATTCATCTGCTCATCCACCAATGTGATTTATGCCATCATGCACTGAAAATGGACCTTCACCTTATATATTGGACAAACAGGACAGCCTGTGCACAAAAGAATAAATGGACACAAAGCTGACATCAGAAATCACAGCATTCAAAAACCTATAGGGGAACACTTCAATCTCTCTGCTCACTCCATTAACCACTTGTTAATAGTGGTGCTCAAACAAATGAATAAGATATAACAGCTTCAAAGAGAAACGGCAGAATTGGAATTTATATGCAAATTTGACCCCATTGCTTCAGGGTTAAACAGGGACTATGGATTTTCTTCTCACTACAACAGATGATTTGACCTCACCTTCCTCTATATGCTGTTCCCCTGTGTTTGAATCTTAACACATATTCTGATTTGCTGTTAGAGCCTGACCTGATCCTGTGTCATACATTTCCCTGCATTTAATTTCCTCCCATTCTGTAAATTCCTCATCTTCAAAGCGTCTGACGAAGTGGGATTTTCTCCCACAAAAGCTCATGCGATAAATAAATTTGTTAGTCTTCAAAAGTGTCACAGGACTCCATCTTAACGCCAGTTTAGGAAGTATGTTTGCAATATGGGTATGGGAGCCATGAAAGTGGATCAGCCCCCTTCAGTGGCTCCTGACCAGAGATGGGTGGTGAAGGTGGGCCACCGCTCCCCAGTGGAGGGACAGCAGGGCCAAATCTGAGCAAGTTGCATTCAGATCTGGTGCACAAGGTTGCAATGCCATTCAAAATTGCAGCAGGCAGTCCAGTAGCCCAGCAGAATTCTGGTTGCACCTAAATGTCAGATGGATAAATCTGGGGGTTTTCAGCTTTTGAAGCCTCTAGCTTTCCTTTCCATTCACCCCATGGATTAGCTGGCACCTTCAAACACTTCTAGAAACAATAGTTTAGGGGTAGATAAAATGTTGCATATATTCTGGACTTTCTCTTGTCTCTCTTATTTCTTTGTGTGAGTGCAAGATTTTAATAAATGTTATAACATAGAGGCCAATCCTGCAAGATCCTGAGTATATCTTGTGAGACAGAGACTACTTGAATTCCAGTGCATCCTAGGGAGATGAGGACATGAAGTATTTTACAGGCTCCGACCATAGTTTCTTGTCCACTAGCTCACGTTTAGTAATTTTCCATCATATCTTGTATCTCAGTACTATATTGGTTAATAAGCATAATCCTATTTCTAGTGAACAATCTAATGTGTAATCATATTAGCATCTTGCAGATCATATCAGCAAACATTAATACTAATATGGAGAATTAATAATACTTTAAAGTATAAAGCTTTCATTTTAGATTAATAGAGATGAATTATTCCTGCCTGTTGGCACACATTTAGTATCATGAAAGAAAAGATACTCGAGACATAGTAAAGCCTCAAGGAAATCTTCTCTGGCCACCAAGACACTCTTTGGACTCTGATAATTTGTTTGTCTGGAGCTTGAAAAAAATTGTGGGCTGGTTATTAATGCCCAAATATTTGGTTACATTATTTTTTGTCTTGTTCCTTGCTGTAGAGGACTGGGGAATGGGATGTTTCAGAAGGGAAATACACTTTTTCAGAAGAGATGTGACCTATCTGCTAGCAGCCAGATCTAATCAAATTTTATCTTTTATCAAAAATAAAAGATTTTTAATTAAGAAGTAAGATGCAGCGGATACAGTTAAAAGCTGTATTCTTTTTCTGCTGTATTACTAGTCCTAACATCATTTAAAGTATAGGGAATATTCTTGGAATCACTAATATATTTAAAGCTGAAATGAACTTTTAATTGTATCCTCTATTTATCGCAGAGAATGGGTTCTGCAAACCCAGAATTGTGAAAAACAGTCTAGTGAAGGTCTATGAAAAATGGCTTCTGTGAGGTTGGAGAAAAGTGGTCAGCATGATGTGGAAGCAACACAATGCCTTCCATGCTCTTTGGCATAGAATCCATAGAATCCACATGAAGAACTTGAGGGGAACATAGGAATCATACTTTGAATGTGCTGAGGATACAGTAATGCAGCAGTGGTATTAAGACACAATGGATTACACTATAGAATCTGTAATATTATTCATTAAATTTAAGTACAGACTAGCAAATCTCTGTTATAATACCATACTAGACTTCAGAGGTGATGTTCTTTAAAACAACCCCCAAAATTTTAAATAATTTTAAAGAGGTTCAAGATACCATCTGCCTGGGTGGGAAGTGTGAAGGGGAGAATTTGGTTTTGTTTTCTTCAGTGATCAAATTACATCACTGTCTCTGATATATCAAGTTGAAGAGATCCCTTTTTTGATTTATTTAGTTAACCTAGTCACATAACCTATGAATGTTAGCAAAACAAACAAGGAGTCTTGTGGCACTTTTAAAGACTAACAAATTTATTTATCTCATGAGCTTTTGTGGGAGAAAATAAATAAATTTGTTAGTCTTTAAAAGTGCCACAGGTGTTTGTTTTGCAGAATTAGACAGACATGTCTACTCCTTGTGGAATTTAGGAATGTTGGGTTTAATTTATGCCTATCCAGGTATCTGATTGGATTGCTTAAAAAAAAGGACTGACAGACCAGGTAGGATTTCGGGATCAGATAACAAAGGAAAACAGGAAAGTGGATTTCAATATTGTAACATCATCATTCCCCCAAACCATACAATTATGAATGACTATCATGTAAGCCTTTTTATCTAATGGTCCCAAGCTTTTAACAAAGTGATTACAAACTCTGGCCTCAGTTCTGTAATCACATTCGTGTGTATGAACCACTGAATTTACTCTGAGTCCTACTGAGTTCAGTTGGATCCACAGGGGTCTGTGTTTGCCCATGAATGTTTGATTGCTGCCCATGAATGTTTGATTTCAGCAATCACTTCATCCATCAGAGGAATACAGTCCCTTCAATGGTGAAAGCAGCAGTCTTTAAGACTCCAGTATTACCCACTGTTTTGAGATGTGTTGCTGGGATTTTGATAACCAGGGTTCGTTATGACTGGCTTTGCATATCTGAAACCAGCATAAGTGATCCATCGGAAAGCTATTGCAGCCTTTTTCATTAAAAATACCCTTTTTTTTTTTATAATGGCAGAATTTTACTTAACAAAAATAAATCCACAAAAGAACTCCTGTTGTCCAAATCCTTGGCTGCGTCTACACTTGTAAACTAAGTCGACTTAATTTCCCCTGCACTACACTTTTCTACACTACAGTTTTCTTAAGTCGACTTAAGCAGCTTGCTTAAGTCGACTTAAGGAAAATAAAGTCGACTTAAGGAAAATTAAGTCGACTTTATTAACCTAGATTTAATTCGACTTAATGCTTAATTCGACTTTGTAAAGTCGAATTAAGCCAGTGTAGATGTGGGGTAGCCCTAAGTCGACTTAGGGCTACCCCAGGACTACACCAATGCCCTCCCTGCCACGGGGGGGGGGTCACAGGGGGAGCCTGACATGCCCCCCAAAGGGCAGGGCAGAGCCCTGTGTGAGGCTGTCTGGATTTAGGGAACCATTTATTGTATTATTTTCTATAAATATCTCATAAATGCTATAATCCATAGGAACCATGTCATGTTTGGTATCAATAGAAAGGTAGTAATTTGCTGGGAATTATTATATAGTTTATGTATAGGAATTGTATTTGTATTAGAAGTTAGGAATATGGTTGTTATATTTATACTTGTGTGATTCTGGGGAAACACCCCAGACAGGCTGTCTACAACCATTGTGTCCTTGATGGCTCATCAGGTTTCTCCCTGGGCCCATTGTACCTGGGAGCTTCCTTAACATTAAGGACACAATGGTTGTAAACATCCTGTCTGGGGTGTTTCCCCAGAATCACACAAGTTAAAGTATAGATATAACAACCATATTCCTAACTTCTAATACAAGTACAATTCCTATACATAAACTATATAATTATTCCCAGCAAATTACTACCTTTCTATTGATACCAAACATGACATAGTTCCTATGGATTATAGCATTTATGAGATATTCATAGAAAATATCATAAATGGTTCCCTAAATCCAGACAGCATCACACCCTACCCACATGCCCTGCCAGGGTCCCTGTCCCCCTTTGCCCCATTGTACACACTTAAAGTCAACTTAAAATTGCAAGTGTAGACATAGCCCTTGTGTTACCCAAAATTAGACTGCCTTCATTGCCATAAAGGTGGTGGTGTACAGTGACATAACTGTAGTTATGTTTTTTACCTCAGTTTTTACTCCTCTGACTGAAGGGTGACCTTGTCTAGCTATATTAAGGTGAAAAATTTAGCCTTATCTCCACTAGGATTTTGCAGTGAATAGCTGACTCACATTGTATCTCTCACTGTAAAAACACACTTTTTTGATAGTGAAGCCATAGACTAATGTTATTGGCTAAAGCTGGTTGAAATTTTGCCACCAGTTTTCCCCCTACCCTGATTTTTAATGGGAAATTTTGAAGTAGAAAAAAACCCTTAATTTTGTCTTCAAAATAGAAAAAACTTCTCAAATTTTGGGTTGTTTATGTTTCCTAGGTTTTCCCCTTTTTTCCTGTTTTTCTGTTTTTGGAAATAAGAATACTTTCTAGGGTATTTTTCCCCTATTTTTTTTTATTACCTCCTTTCCCGTCCACATCCCCAATGCATACACTTTCAAAGTTTTCAGAAATTTTCCATTTTTGCAAAAGTTAGTGACAAAACAAAAAATGTAATTATAACTTTGCCACTCTAACTTTTCCAGAGTTTTAAAATTTCATTAAAAATTTCCTTTTAACAATTTTTTCATTCAAAAATACTTTTTCTTATCAACCAGCTCTTTAATTGGTGAGTCATGCAACTCTTGCTTATGTATATATTTCTCACTAATGTAACCAGTTCCACTAGAATTAACAAGACTACTTTTGTCAATAGAGTATTTGTACTAATAATATAATATTTGAGTATTTGTATGAATAATATTCTGATAGTCATGTGAAAAATTTCTTTTTATCCAAAATTACTCAGTGAATGTCACCTATTCCTTTCAGGGAATTCTACTGAATACAAATATGATTTGGCACACTGTAAAGCTGTTTCTAACTTGCAATGCTTACAGTAAAAAGCTCAGAGGATATAACCAGTCCACCAAACTAGAGCGTAAAGAGTATGCTGAAATCTAGCATTTCTGAAAAAGTATTCCTTTTCTGCATAAATCAACTATCGAAGTGAAATAAATCTTAGATAAAAGAGCTTCTTAGAATTAAAATCATGCCCTGGAAAAGTGTATTTTAATTGTATAGGCATGTGAACATGAATTACTAGGGATAAAATGTAGGAAAGGAGCACTCACAGGTTTTGAAATATTCCCATCGCTGGAGATGTTTGAGAATTTCCCAATAACTTTTTTTAACTGAAAATGCCTTATCACGGAAACTGAAAAAAATTGCAGAAATTTTTCCTTAGGGTCAAATTTTTGCCTTTTAAAAACAATTTCTAAAACAATATTTTGAACTTAAAAAAACCCTATTTTGTTATGATAGAGGGAAAAAAAACTTTATCTCAAATGCTTTTACTTAGTCCCCACTCCATTTTCCCTTGGGGGAGAAAGTAAATGATGAGTACTTATTTTGCCAATTTAAACTAATTTGTCTAGAAAATCACATGCACACACACACACAAAAAGGTAATGGAATTTTTTCAAATAAACTGAATATTTAAAAAAAAAATCACAATATATTCCCCCACTCCCCATCTTTACATGTCTTTGAAAGTACAAAGCAGTATAAATGAAATTCAGAGCTTTTACATCTTGATGGCTGCTTCCATTGCCTTTGGTCTGTGAGCCCTTTTATTTGTTTAAAAAAAAAAAAAAATTTCCACCTCTTTTCCCCTCAAACATTTTCTTCTTAAAATATAATGGAAACACAAAAAGAGAAATAAATTTACATTTTTTTTCTTGTCACAGTGCATAAGTGATTTAGGTGCAAAGTTTACTAGGATAAGTTGTCTTTCAGTGTCTAAGGCCTTGTACGCACTGCAAAGTTATTGCGCGATAACGCTCGTTATTGCGCAATAACAGGGGCAGCGTCCACACACAAATCCATGTTGTTGCATGGTAACAGCCATCTTATCGCGCAACATGTAAACCACCAAAACGAGGGTGGTAGCGGCTACTGCGGAACAGTTCGTGTGTGTACGGTTGCAGCGCAATATGAAACCTCCGGAAATGTCCCAGAATTCCAATTCCATCCCTTCTGCACTTCCTTCTGCACTCTGTCGCTGTGATGTGACTGTACCCGCCCTCCCATCATTCCCGGGAATTTTTGAATTCTTCACTCTTCCTGTTTGCTTGGTGTGGAGTGCAGCTGCAGCTGTGTACTCCAAGAGCAATGGCGGCTCAGCACAGCAAACGTGCTCCCCTCTGGACCACAGCTGAGGTGCTTGATCTCATAGGCATCTGGGGAGAGTCTGCTGTGCAGGCACAGTTACGTGGCAGCCAGCGGAATTTCGATATTTTTGGCCAGATTTCTCGGGCCGTGGCAGAGAAGGGGTATGAGAGAGACACTCTTCAGTGTAGGTTGTAGGTGAAGGAGTTGCGGATTACGTACCACAGAGCCAGAGAGGCAAACCGGCGCTCCGGCTCAGCGCCGGCGACATGCCAATTTTACAAGGAGCTGGAAGCAATCCTGAGCGGGGATCCCACAACCACCCCAAAAGCTCCTGTGGACACGTCAGCGCCCCCCCATGAAAACGATACCGGAGCAGACGGTGACGAGCAATTCGTCGACGAGGACGTGGAGGTGGAAGATGACCTGGCGGGTGAAAGCGGTGCAGCCGACCTAGGGAGCCAGGAGCTGTTCTCCATGCCACCTGACCCGTGCTGCCCAGATTCCTTCTCCATACTGTCTTCGGAGGCAGTAGAGGGGAGCTCTGGTACGTTTCATAAGAAGTTGCTTCTATGCTAGCTGGATAAGCTTTGCGGGCAAATGAAGAGCAGGCAGGAAATAGGCGTTTTGAGTTTCATCCTTTCTTTTCTTTTTTGGATGGGGGGGGTCTACCCCGCATTACATGAGCAGTGCATCAATGCATGCTGTAATTGTCAAGAAATCCTCTCCATTGAGATCACTGAAGGTGTCCTCGATGTACTTCCACAGCCTCCTAGTTAAATTCGATGGGAGAGCAACTGTTACCCCTCCCCCATAGAGGGATACTCTCCCTCGCCAGTTGCAAAGCACAGCAGCGGGAACCATGGCTGCGCACAAGCCTGCTGTGTACGGTCCTGGCTGAAAACCAGTGACATGCAGGATATGCATTCTGGCTTGCAAAGGCACTCTAAGCAGTGAGATTTCGGCTTCCATGGCAGTGCCGTATGTGAACTAATCGCCCAAAGCACTGCAAATAGTTCACAGAGCTGTGTGTCTTGTCTCGGCAACCCGAACCTCCCTTTGCAAAAGCCCTTTGAGTCCCCGGCAATGCCCTGTCCCGTGGGCACAGCGGAATGTGGTGGGAGAGCATATTACCGGCTCCTTAACCAAAGTGAGAACAATAGCACTACTTATGATGTTTCATTTTTCTTTAGAAATGACCTTCGCCGGTCGGTGGTCTGTGCCAGCTGACTGGCTGAGACAGATAAGGAGGAGGCCTCGCAGGAGCAAGGAGGATATCTTCCAGGAGCTGATGCAGTCCAATGAGGCATCAGCAAGGGAGACTAGACAATGGAGGCAGGAGTGCCAGCAGGAGCATAAAGAAAACAATGTGAAGAGGCAGAAGGAGAAGGATGCCCTCATAAGCATCCTACAGGAGCAGACCCAACTGCTGAAGACCATGGTTGGTCTGCAGACCCAGCTGCTCCAGGCTCGCCCCCCCCTGCAGCCACAGCAACACTTTCTGTCCCCCATACCCCATTCTCCCTCAAAGCAGTTCTTTGAAGCCCAGGGACCCTCCTGGTACAATGTTACATCCACTCCTGCACCAAGCTATGGCATTGAGACACGCACCTACACGCATCTATAGCCCCTTTTGCAGGCACTGCTTACTGTAAATATTTAATGTTTTATAATAATAAAATTGAATCACTTGAACTTTGCACAGTGTCTTTATTGATACACAATAAGATTAGTTGTTGCATGTTTAGTATTCACTCACTCGAACATAGTACAGTACATGCCCACTGGCACCATCCCTTCACCCCCCAATGAGCACCCAATAGTGCTTGGAAACACTACCGCACAGTGATGCAATGCGTCCTATGAGTCCCCATCACTAAAATGCACCCTAAGTGCCTCCCTTATGTGGAGAGCTCTCAGCTGTGCCCCCCTGATACTCCTAGTGGCTGGCTGCTGGAAGGCAAACTCTAGCCGCTCAGCCTCCACATCCCATGAAGGGGAAAATTTCTCTCCCCTATTTTCACAGAGGTTATGCAGGACACAGCATGCCGCAATGACGGCTGGAATGTTGTCCTCATTTAAGTCTAGCCTCCTGTACAAACAGCGCCAGCGGCCTTTTAAGCGCCCAAAGGCGCACTCTATGGTCATTAGGCACCGGCTTAACCAGTAATTGAAGTGCTCCTTGCTGGGATCCAAATTTCCAGTATAGGGCTTCATGAACCAAGGCATCAGTGGGTAGGCTGGGTCTCCTATGATGACTATAGGCATCTCCACATCACCAACAGTAATTTTATCATTGGGGAAGAAGGTCCCTGCCTGCAACTTCCAGTACAGGCCTGTGTTCCGGAAAATGCGAGCACCATGCACCTTACCCGACCACCCCGCATTTATGTCCGTGAAATGCCCCCTGTGATCCATGAGTGCCTGTAGCACCATGGAGAAGTAGCCCTTCCTATTAATATACTCAGTCACAAAATGCTCCGGAGCGAGAATAGGGATGTGCGTGCCGTCTATTGCCCCTCCACAGTTCGGGAATCCCATGGCCACGAATCCATCGATGATCTCCCGCACGTTGCCCAACGTCACTGTCCTCCGGAGCAGAACACGATTAATGGCGCTGCACACTTGTGAAAGTGCTAACCCGACGGTCGACCTGCCAACTCCAAACTGATTCGCGACTGAGCGGTAGCAGTCTGGAGTCGCCATTTTCCACAGCACAATTGCGACACGCTTCTCCACGATGAGGGCAGCTCTCATTTTGGTGTCCTTGCATCGCAGGGCAGTGGCTAGCTCCTCACACAGTTCCATGAATGTGGCTTTCCGCATTCAAAAGTTCTGTAGCCACTGGTCATCATCCCACACCTGCAAAATGATGCGGTCCCACCACTCGGTGCTTGTCTCTCGTGACCAGAACCGGCGGTGCACCGGTGCAGATGCTCTGTGAAGGAGCTCAGCAATGCGGTGCTGTTGTTCTGCATGGCAGTCACCAGCCCAGGGTCATCCAAATCCTGCTCTGATTCAGAGCTGAATGCATACTGTGCCACCAGCTGAGATGTATTCATTATGCTGAAGGCGACAGTCGAGATCAGACCTGGATCCATGTTGCTGCTAAAGGACTTCCGGGAAGCAATGCACTACTGTTGAAAATGGGCGCGAGTTGCTAGTAGCAACTCTCGTGATGCAAGGGGAACAGAATGCACCATGGGAAACCAATTCTTTACCCATGGTGCTCAGCGCTACTCTCCTTCTACCCAGGATTCTTAGCACCAAATCAGGATGGATGGAACTGTGGGATAGGTTCCCACAATTCAATTGGATTTCTTGTGAAATCGCGAATTGCGGGGTGGGCTCTGTTCTGTCACAAGTGGCAGAGTGTGTACACGATCCTGCGCTACAAAACCCACGTGACTTTTAAAGCGCAACGGGCTTATTGCGCGATTATTCCTTTAGTGTGTACATGGCCTGAGTTGTGACAGTGTCACATGGTCTATGAATCATTTAAACTGGAAGGAAAGACAGGCAACTAACGGTAAAGAAATTATAGAACATTTTTTTCTGTCCTGCTCTCTTTTCCCTTCTTCCTCAGAAATAAGCTAGGGAAGGGTCCTTGTTCTTGACTATTGTGGTGTAAAGTGGGAGTTTGTCATGATGTGCTTCATTGTTCTGCTTTGTCTCTTGCACAACTAGTATCCTAGAGATACCCACTTGTTTTCTTTTCTCTTTTAAGATGTTTCCTTTATTTTAATCCTGCTTCTGTCTCACTACCAGGAGATATATGACTTGTGTCAACCAGTGGAATAAGGATGGAGAAATAAAGAGATTCCTCTGTATGCCTTGTGGTTTTGGCCTGGGAAAAAAGGCCGCAAATGGGGTCTCTGATCTAACTTCTTATAAACTAAAATAAAACTCCAACATCTTAAAACAATACTAATTATCCTTATGCAGTACACACCTAAGAAAACAAATGCACAGACCTCTTTATAAGGTCCTTGTTTCTAGACTTAACTTAGTTCAAATGGAGTGTTATCTTTAGACTTCCATTTAGTAGCTTCTGTTGGTTTTTACCATGATTTTAACACTGTTTAAAAATAGAATAGTTACATTTCATGTTTTTTTCCAGCAATGTTTGTCTGTGTTGGCTATTTCTTGAGTGACCTTGTTTGAGCTCTTGGCTTCCTTCACTGCTAACTGTTGTGATGCTTGTAGAAAAGCCTGCAGTTCTGGTGACAGATTTCTAGGACAGATTTCTGATGAACTAGTTTGCCCTTCTGGATGTCTTTCCCTTTCACTCTCTTGCTAGAATAAAAAAAACATCAGTGTTCTAATGAAACAGCAGTTCTTCTAGGTCTATAACAACATGTGAAGTTTCATTATAATAAAGAGAACTTACAAATTATATTTAAGGAGAGATTTCATGTACTGTTTTAGCATGTTAAGAATAGCCACTATGTTAGTACCCTGGTACTGAACAAAATGGAGGTCAAAAGCCCAAAATGTGATTGAAGAAAACACTGTTTATGCAACACATAATTAACCAGTGGAACTCATAGCTACTAGATATTATTGAGACAGTATTTAGTAGGATTCAGAAAGAATTGGATATTGTATGGATGCTGAGAACATCCAATTACACTCACCAGAAGACAGACATGTATTTATTTTTCTTCAAGGATAAGTAAATCATCATCCAACAGAGTTTAGAAGAAATTTTCCCCTATGAGAGGCTTACTCTGCTATGGGTCATGTCCATTCTTTTAAAGCATTTGATGCTGATCACTATTGGAGATAAAATGCTGATCTAAATTAAACATTGCTACACACTGATACTGGCCTGGCTCATGTGACCCCTGTGTGGATGTAGTTAAAAATCAGATTAAATGTGATTTCAAGTAGTTTTGTGTTCTATATCAAATATTTACTGAACACCAAGGGCTTGTCTTCATGAACAATTAGTTCATGGCAAGCAGGATGAATCTACCCTGCATCAGCTTGGCAGGGTCTAATTCTCCAGCAGTCTAGCTGTCCATGTGCATTAATAGAGACAATCCCACTTTGTCAGACACTTTTCCCATGAAAGCTCACGTGATAAATAAATTGGTTAGTCTTTAAAAGTGCCACCGGACACCTTTGTTTTCCTTTTCGGTTATATATCTGAGCAATACTGCCTCATGTTTTTTGCCATGAGATGGCAGTATTATGATGTTGCTTCCTTAATTATTTCATTTGTTTTTGATCCCTATTCATTTTTAATGATTGGTATTGTTAACTAATTACTCACTGTTGGAATGTCTCTACTTTATATGTATAAGATTGTATACCTGTATAGGATATATTATATGCACAATCTTTAACTTGAAACTAGTTAAAAGAAACAATGACAATATTTTATGGGTCTGACCTCACAAAAGGATTGTGTGTCATGGACCTGGCACTACACCTATGAAATATGATTTTCAAAACGAAATTTCATCCAGGTTTCAATAGCATTTTTTTAAAAAATGGATCTTCAAAAGCATTCTAGATTGTAAAATTGTAATCAATCTTATTTCAATTGGTATCCAAGATTTGATTAAGGTAGCACTTTTAAAAAAAATAAATAAAGCAGGTGCGAAGGGAAGAGAAGGTCTCTAGGCGGGCCAAAAGGTTAGTGGTGGTTTTTTGGGTTTTTTTTAATATTGGATGCAACAAAAATCTTGGTATGCAGCTCAGGGCAAACAGCAAGATATCAGTTTTCATAGCCCATAATCACAGATAACAAATTACTTTGAAATTTTAAGAACAACTATTTGTGAGTTTTGGTTTTTTTTGTTTTTTTAAGGGACATGGGGTCACATTTTTATTGTCTTTGTGAATGTTCTCTGTAACCTAGACCTCCTGGGATAACCACCTGAATATGCAAAGATCAGAGCGAGCTGCAAAAAGGAGAGAAAATTCTCCCAACACTGGTGGATTACCTGGAGCCAAACTCCCCCGCCAGTCACGAACAATGCTTCCGATCCCCCACTCTGGATATCAAGAAGCCACCATAAATTATACTCAACCCCCTTTACTGCATTTCAGCCACCGGTCCCCTAATACAGCCACTGGGTCTGGTAAAGAGAGAAATTGCTTAAAACTACAAGCTCTTTACCCAAAAAGGTTTCTCCTGACCCCAAAGGGTCAGCCACATTATACAGAACAGTATAGGTTTGGATCGTACCCAAAATACCATGATGCCAGCCAATCCTTTAGTAACTAAAACTAAAGGTTTATTGTTCAAGGAAAGAAACAAACTATATGTATATATACTGTTAAAGGGTTAACACACAATGATTGAAAGTCCAATATATCAGGTCTCCAGGAGAATTTGAAGTTTGCAGATTTTAGGCTAACATCCAATACCTGGATGGGTTTAAGTCCTTGGTCCACAGCTTCAGTTGTTAGAAATCCAGTTCAAAGGAATATAGACCAAATAGTCCAAATATATGATTTGTTCTAATTCTCTCATGAGAATTAACAGGGTGATTCCAGGCCAGTGCTGGCTGAGATCTCAATCCTGGGGCCCAAACTTTCCCTGAGAAGCTTGGACAGATGTGAGATAAAGGGATTATGTTCCCAACTTCCTTTTATAGCTGTAGCAAGGTGGGCATTTGCAGGTCATTTCTTCATGTGGGCTTTGATGACAGTTCACAGAGACTTTCTTAAGTGGAGAATAATCATGTATATTGTCCTTTGAAGTAAAACCTTCACCTCTTGGGCACCACAGGTAATTAGCTGCATTAGCACCATTAATAGACAGTTTACATTGGTACATCAAAGCTCCATCTAGATGTTAATGTTCCCTTTTGACCTCTTCTAATAAAACAATAGTCAAATTCCAAAGGGGTAGCCGTGTTAGTCTATTGTAGAAAGACAACAGAGCCCTGTGGCACTTTTAAAGACTAACAGATTTATTTATTGCATGAGCTTTCGTGGGAGAAAATCCCACTTCATCAGACACTTTGAAGATGGGAAACTTACAGAATGGGAGGAAATTAAATGCAGGGGAGTGTATGACATAGCCTTAACCTACCTGTAACACTATCATATACTTTTGAAGGTTAGAATTGGGTCATGTATTTCACAAGATGGCTTGGCCTTCTCAGGCCTAGCATGACACTCTCCTTCAACTCTACAAATCAAATTCTAATGATGCATAGTGGGGCACACAGATCCTGTCCAGTGGTAGGTGGGGAAAGGGGTTAAAGCCAAAGGAAGGCCAATAGTCGTCTGTCTTAAAATGAAGGAGTTTTCAGGATAGAAGGCTGTGGAATTAATTCCACCCAGTTTATTCTTAGAGCTCTGTGCTATGGACAGTTTCAGGCTTGAGTGTAGAAAGACCCCTTTGAAGAGGGCAGAAGCTGTTTTTTTCCTCTCATTCCTTCAACTTTATTACATCTGAAACCTTCAGAGTTAGCTGAAACAAGTCAGATCTTATGAAGACTCTTGCTGAAGGAAGCCCTGATGCATAATATCGATGTTCAGTCCTTAAAGGAATAGGCCTTTTATATTTTACAATAAAGCAAACCAGCGAAGTGCTTAACTTCCACCTAAACATTCAGGATCCTTTCTTGCTTTCCCCAGGCACCATCTCATCAAGTCTCCTGAATCCTTTTGCCAACAAGCTGGTATTTCCTGCACAGGATTGTGTACATAATGTCTTACCCTCAATGACTAGCCAGCTTTGAACATGGTATAATTATGTTAACATCTCAGGTGCCTATCAAAATGTATCTGTAATGTTTATTTTCAATGGGGGGTGAGAGGGAGGGAAGGAACTTTTAGAAATATGGTGAAAACAAACTAAATAGGAGGAGAAAGCTCATGCACCAGATGACAAATGTCAAGCAATAGTTTGAAATTGAAACTTGCCAGAACCCCTTCATATCACATTGAAGTCCAGTATTTGTGTTGGATTGGGATCCCATACAAGTGATATCCTGCTGCAGCTGATTCCACTGACAGCTTGGTCCTAGTGCATATGAGATGTTTGGGAAGCCTTGAAAACTCATTCTTCAGGGAATAGAACTGAAGCCAGAATTGGAAAGAGGTTGGACTTTTTTAGACTTATAGTTTGTTGGATACAGGTAGAACAGTCTGAGTGGGGAGTAAGGCATTCCAGAGTGAAGTAAAATCTGGGAGGGTGAAACAATGCTTTGTAATATTTTTAAATCTAAAGATCTAAAAATGCCTTGCAAATGCTAACTATTTAAACCCTGCAACACCCGTCTGAGGTAGAGTAACTGGGGACAGTACTCATTGTTCTTAAATTTGAAAAGTGCATGAATGCCAGAAAATCATGCTGGAAAAGAGAGAGGAGTCAAGATATCCTGCTGAAATGTGATGTTCCTACTTGTCTGTGATATATCTTTAGTCAAGGCACAGAGAGTTGGCTGAGCTGATGTCAATGAAGCAATGTCAGTTTCTGCTTCCAGCAGCTCTTCAGTCCCTCCCTGTGGAGCTGTTAACACCGACTAGTCTGAGCTGGAAAAAAAAAGTTATTAATGCCAAGCAGTTTTTCCATGTTCTCTAAAAGGCATTGTTATAGACCCAGAACAGAGATGCCCCCAAAGGTGAGAAATAGAGTGATAGTTCCATGAGTTCATTTTCTAGGAGTATCAGGCAAAATGGCTTTTAGTCTAGGGGATTGCAAGCATTTTGGTCCAAGAGTCCTAAAATTCTATTTCTAGGAAAAAGTTTTTTAACGTGTAAATGAGTGAATCCAATTGGGTTCTGTAGAAATGACTTTTAAAATCCATGGGATATAGTGGAGTATGTATCTTTTCTGTGTTTTTGTTTTTGTTTGTTTGTTTGCTTCCTTTTTTAAAACCATCCTGTAGAATTTTACAGCAGGTACAAAATCCACTGTTAAATTCTGTGAGTTGGTCCAAATACCTTATAGAAAGTCTTCTCTTTATATTAAATTCTCTAAAACTTTTTGATAAGGGATAGTCTGATGTGGATTTAACTAACACGTATATATGCACAGAGAATTCTACAGTGATGTGACATAATTTCTGAGTTATCAAATGCTATTTCACCTAGTTTTTGCTGCTTTTGACTGGAAACAACCTAATTTACTTTTATGGTAAACCAGCCCCTGCCCCCTCTCCCCCCCCCCCCCCTCCCGCTCCCAACCCCTTACATTGATCATTGAGCTTTGTTTTAATGTACTCATAAATGCTTAACCTGAACAGATTTGGGTTACATACTGCAGGTGAATGTAACATGGATATAGGTAAGTAGTTTACATTACAGTCAATGGGAGCAACAAATGATTACATATGGTTGGAATTTTGCCTTTCAATCCAATTTCCTTTTTTTTTAAAAAAAAAAAAAAAAAAAGGAAGACTCTTACAGAATTCTTTACAGAGCTTGTTTCTCAGAGGCCAATGTGCAAAATGAAATAAAGTTGCATATAAAACTCTCTATGCGCTGGAGTGTGTGTAATTTATCATGAGTTAACCTTATAGTCTCTTTTACTTAGCCCCCTGATTTTACATGGACTCCGAGGCCCACCGTAGAAATTATCTCGGGGCTTTTGCAGTATTGTACAGTTTCATCCACATGTGTCACTGTCTGCATTTTATTCTTTCATAATCTGGGGAATAAAACCAACATTCCATGCCCAGAATGCAACAGTTTAATAATAAATTTTAAAATAAGGTCTGTTAGTCCCTATTAAGTTCTTGTTAATGAAAAGTAAAAGTTTCTGTGGCAATTGTGAATGCTATTGAAATCTACTTTTGCATACAGAAGAGGAAAAACTCCTTATTAAAAATTGTAAGTGCCTGTTGGCCATAGGTTTTCATAGTTCTCATATACAGGCTTGGCAGCTTTTTGCATTTTATTAAAAAAAGAAACCCTTCAATCAGGAATCTTTATTGATTGTGATTAAGCTTTATTAATAAAATTTAAAAGTCACCAAAACTGTGGGAAAGCATTATTGAAATTCACACAACCACAAGTGCTCCTGAAGAAGAAAAATGTTCCTTTTGAAACTGAAAGTTGCAGAGTGGCAGTTTAAATGCACTTCATGAGAAACCAAATACATTTTCTCCAGCTTTATCTTTCACTCTTTCGTTGGTGCAATCACACATCAAAAGTCTATAAGGTACTGATAAAGGATGCCTGAACTTGAAGGCGATGCTGATACAATTTACTTGGAGATGGAACAGATACAGAGATCTTGTTTGCATGGCTAGTTAGTGCATGGCAGGCTACTTAATTGTACATTCACAACCTGGCTTGCCACACATTAATTGACCACATGTACGTTGTTGCCATGCACTAAAAGTTGTACACAAGTTACATAACTTAGTGTGTAACACCAAGGTCCCTGGAGTTGGTTGGCGTGCTGCAGGCTAATGTGCTGTGTGTTCACACCCTGGCTTGCTATGCACTAACTAGCCAATTTAGACAGGTTTGAAATTTAGGGCTGTATTAGAACCTACCATGTAGGGACAGGGGGCATGGCTGATCCTAGACCAAATAATGCCCCTGATAACTAGAATCTTTGGTGCCCTCCACCTCTCTCTGTTAAACTTTTGAATATCTTACTTTTATTGAATTTGTAGCCCATTTCATGAATTTGTCGCATTAATGACACATGACAATAAATTTGCATGCTAGGATCTGTAAATCTGTATTCTGCAAAGGTCCAGAACGTTCTAGGGGGTTAGTAAAAAAATGAATCCACATATGGAATACCTGAAACATTTTATGTCAAACATTCTATTCTAACTTTTGTCACTAACAACTGAACCAACACCCTGAGTCCAGCACCACCTAGACTGGCACCCTAGGCAGTTACCTGCCTCTAAATTCAGCCCTGTGGGGCATCATGCATAGATTTATTCAAGAAGCTGTAGGCCAGACTCTGTATGATATAGCGCAGGAAACACAGCTCAAATTGTGAGAAAGTAGAAATGGCTTAGGCGCCTTTGTGATTTCTGAATTGTGGGCCTGTCCAGCACCTCCCATAAGACAGTGTAGCTCTAAAGAGGGGTGTAATCACCTGACTGGGCCCAAATGTGGAACAAGGTACATACAAATGCTACTGATTCAATTTAATTAGTTTAATTAATGAAATGATTAATTCTTTTAATCCAAATAATTCTTTCTAGAATCTTGTTGCTTGATTCTGCTTATCTGATGTAAATATAACTTTCACAAATAAAAATGGGGACGCCAAATCTGGGTGTAATGTAGATAACGTTGCAATTATAGCTCGTGATATCCCTGAAAATGAGTGGCATCTGAGACAGAAGGGCTTTGGGACTTCTCTCAACACTGAAAGTGAGGTATCATTTCCAGCTTGGACAGATGTACAAATCCTAGCTGTGTTAGCCAGAATGCTAAAAATAGCAGTCTGGCCATAGTGGTGAGAGAAGCTTAATGAGTTAGCTGCCCCAAGTGGAATCCAGCCTGAAACCTTAGGCTATGTCTACACTTGCTAAAATTAGTTCGAATTAATTAGTTTGAACTAATTTTAGTTAGTTTGAATTAGCTTAATTCGAACTAGGAAAACTTAGTTCGAATTAGCGATCCCCATTCATTTCAATGGCCGGTTAGTTCGAACTAAGAAATTAGTTCGAATTAACATGGCCACATTGGTTAATTCGAACTAGTTAGTTCGAATTAACCCTTTAGTTTGAATACCCTATTCGAACTTATTAGTTCGAATTAAGGAAGCCCTTAATTCGAACTAACTAAAGCCTAGTGTAGCCATGGCTTTAGTTAGTTCGAATTAAGCCTCCTTAATTAGAACTAACTTGCCAGTGTAGACATAGCTTTAGATTACATGGTTGGGGCAGTGTAAGAGAAACGGAAGATTTTGTGACGGTGGAGTATTAGTGGGCGGTGGGGGCCCCCCAGTCACATTTCCTCTCTGCTAAACTCTGTAGTAAACAAAGTAATCAAATAATAGTTCTAGTGTTAAATAGTTTGTAAGTTTTTGATAGTAGCAATTAACGCGCAGCAACAGCAGTCTACGTGACCAGGAGTAGTACAGGCTATAACAATAGCTCACTCCCAGGCTCAAACTGGATTTTGCCACAGGATCTTGGGAAAAGAGGCCTCAGACAACACACTACCCTGCTGAAGCCCGTATCACCTGGGGTCCCTGACTGCAGAAGGGGTGTAAGCTGTTTATCTTGCATCTTTAATTCTGACTCCAGTAATCACACTGGTATGGGTGTTAGGTGATCCACTAAATAGTTTGTTTGTTAATAAATCCACTTTATTCTGTCATTTGTGTCTCGGTGTTTGTTGCTGCTGAATCCTCAAACCTTGTCCCCCTGGGGAGGGGAATATTACAGACAGCTAGTCAGTCTTGTTCCCAGTGCAGCTGCAGCTATGGTGTTTGATCAAAGTGAGCAAAGATATGTCTCTCTGATCTGGAAGTTACACATCCAACTCCAAGGTAGACATACACTCACTGGTATACATATGTATAAGTGCTGTAATTTAGGTGGTAGGTTCCCCTCTGTGTCTGCTCTGCAGAAGATACAGGTCTGTAACTAATAGCTTTACCTAAAACACTTTAGCTCAAGTCATAACAACTCATGCTTTTAGCTTTGGAGTCCCCAGTTCATTCCTTGGCATGTGGTCCAAGGTGGTGACTGTCACATGTTGCTACCCTTGTACTGCTCTAAATCTCAGAACAGCCAAGTGCAGTATAGTTTACCCATATTCCATCCTCTGCCATGTTCCTTTGAATCCCCTGGCTTTCCCTAATCCAACATATATGCTACAAAATGTATATTCAGAGGGAAACTCATTTATGTGAAGGTGAATTCTGCAATAACTTATTCTCTTCTAATTCCATAGCAGTAAAATAAAAGGGACCATAAAAGAGGACCAAAACAGAACAGGAGAATTCCAATGAACAGATTTCTTTCACATCCTGGAAACTGTTTGTCCCAGAAGGCAAGGTGGTAAGATTGGGACTTGTAAAACTTCATTGGAATTGTTCTTGGCAGCAGTCCTTTGTATCCGAAGCAACCTGGTCTACCTGAGCCCTCTGATAGTTTTATGGCCTGTGATGGACACCTCCAGCCATCAAAATCTACAATAGATTTCTCTTAAAATACTACCTAAATATTATCAAAATATGGTAAATGACAGTTTCTGAGATAATTATGAGCAGTTAGTCACTGAAATTTTCAGAGGAATAGCCTTCTTGACCATATCTTCGTGACCTTACCTTCATAACCATATCACAACATTCTTATGTAATGTGAGTGCAATTCCAAATACAGTTTAGGTTTTGTTTTCCTTCTATCCCCTGTTCATTTTAAATAAGTTGCGCAAGGTTCTGGTCTCTTCTCTTTCTTTTGACATATACCATTTGTGTTGAAATACTTCATATTCTACTGCCTAGCATGATGGCAAGTTCCAAAGGTCTAGCCATGTCAGTCTAGTTCAGCAAAACAAAGAAGGAATCTAGTGGCACTTTTAAAGACTAACAAATTTATTTATCACATGAGCTTTCATGGGAGAAAATCCTACTTCGTCAGATGCTTGAAGATGGAGAACTACAGATGAATGGGAGGAAAATAACTGCAGGGAAGTGTAAGTCAGTCTGACCTGATCCTAAGACTTGCACTTCCCATTTACTTTCCTCCCATTCACGTAGTTCTCTATCTTTAAGCATCTGATGAAGTGGGATTATCTCCCAGAAAAGTTCATGAGATAAATAAATTTGTTAGTCTTTAAAAATTCCAATAGATTCCTTGCTTGTTTCATATTCTACTGAATTTGAGCACAGAAAAAGCTAGGAAAGGGAAAAAAAGGGCAATATATTCTAGTGGACAGAGCACAAAACTGGGACTCAGTTCAACTGGGTTCTATTCACGGCCTTCTGTGTGATTGGGGCGAGTTTATACTGATGGCAGCTCCATAACTACACCAACAGTACGCCAACTGGACGCCATTTCTGGTTGGCTTAGTGTTAGTGTGTAGCGAGGTTTAAGAAGTTGGCAGAAGGTACCTTGCATATCTCTCATCGACTGCTGCTGAAAACGGCAGCTAGTGTAGACTAGTACTTGGGCAAGTCGCTGTACTTCTCTATGCCTTTGTTTCCCCATTTGTCAAATGGGGATAAAGATACTGACCTCCTTATGTAGTTTTTGCAAGTTCTCACATGCAAAAACCAAACCAAACAAAAAGCTCCTCTTAACCCATATGTGTTTAAGAGCCTGATCCTTCTCCCACTGTAGCCAAAAGAAGTTGTACAGTTGATTTCAGTGGTAACAAGATTGGGACTTAACTGAGAAGTTATACATGAATCATATGAATGGGGTCTTGATATTTTCTAAAAGATGTGTGCTGTATAATTAAAGAAAAACTAAACAGTCACTTATCAGGTTGCTTACAGAATAAATCAAGCATCATTGATTCAAACAAAAATAACGGAGAAGGAACTCCTAAAAATTTGTAAAATGCTTTTATACTGCACCATATACTTTTATACTGCACCATTTTCAGGGGGTGAGAAGGAGAGTTAGATTTGTTTGAATTATCTGCATCTCTGACCAACTAGAAGTATCCAGAAGAAAGATGCAGCTTTTCATGAAGCCACCTAGCTCTCTATTGTTGGCATACACAGTGCTGCAACTATGTTGGCCCCAGGATATTAGAGACATATGGTGGATGAGGTAATATCTTTTTATTGGACCAACTTCTCTCGGTGAGAGAGAGAAACTTTTGAGCTACATAGCTCTTCGTCAGGTCACCTACTTTTTATCACTATTGTCGGTAGAAAGTTCTATGTGTCTAGTCAATGCTAAACCATACGGAGGGAACTGTTCCAAATATAAGAAGTCCTGAGCATTTTGGTGAGAGTGGTCAATTTTTTTATTTAAATTTTCCCTGAAGTATTGTGTTTTATTTGAGAGAGAGAGAGAGAGAGAGAGAGAGAGAGAGAGAGTGGACATGGCTCTTTGGAATATCTGGGTTTGATTATTAACCCAGAAAAATAAGACTCCACATTCCTCAACCTTCTTTCATTTTATTCAAACTAAATTGAAACATTTGGATCTGTTTTGTCTGACTGTTTCTCTCTCTCATCCCTTTTTCTTTCTCACCCTTTTTTTCATTTCTGGTTTCCATTTTATAGACTGAAACCAGAATTGTCAAAAATACTGTGAAAGTGGCTTTTTTCATGTGGCATTAGAAAGTCTGTGCATGGAACCCGTTCAGCCTTTTTTAAAGATTCCAGAAATTCAGAAAATTCATATTCAAATTTAAACACCAAACCCAAATGCCAAGCCTTTAGAATTAAAATTAAATATACATACTGATTTTCTGTAGTCCTGGGGAAGATACGATTGTCACTTGCACTGAACTGACATCACTGTATCGGGATTAATCTTGACCTACATATCTTTTAAAAACAGATTAGTAAAGTAATTCAAAGAAAAATTAGCAGATAAGCAAATTTTTGTTTGAAAAATGATTTGTAGAAGTTCAACAATGTCTTAGTGCTCCTGCTATGCATCAACATATTAAACAAAATATAGTGAACATCTGAAAATTAGGTTATCGTGTCCAAAGTAACCTTATTACACAGAAAACACCCACAAATTCATGCTTGCATAATATATGCTCCAGTAGTTTAATTTGTAAACTTGATCATTGCTCTTAATTGAGTTCATTAGTACCTTAAAGTCTTAAGACATTTAAATGATACTTGTTTTAATTAATATTTAATCTTTAATGCTGTTCAGAGTCTCCCAGACCTTGAAAATGGTCTTGTAATTGCTTTTCTAAAATTTACCAGCTGTGTAAACTTTATTGCCACAAGGACATTAGATTAGTTTCACAGATGCAGTATGACACTGAATTGGTTAATTAACCATTTGTTCTCAACTATGAAACTTGCAAGTCCTTTCTGACAAAGACTTGCTTTCATAATGATTCACAACGTTAAACATCTCCCTGTCTCTATATATCTATCTATTAAGGATGGCTAAGACCTAACTATTTTCAGGGAATTAAACAAGAATCTATGGCAGCTCCCCACATTTCCCCAAAGCAGCAGCAGAGCACTCAGTGAGCAAGAGCCAGCAAGCCCAGTGATGATGGTAGTTGTGGTCCCTCATTTCTTCTCTGTGAGCTGAGCCAGCAGGTCCACCCCAAGTTAACAACCAGCCTGCAAAACAACAGGAAAGGTTGGCCCAGGTGGAAGTGAGGGAACAAAAGTTGCCCTAATTAATTATTCCAGAGCAGATCTTATTAAGAAGAGCTGTGCTGACCTGCATTTGAGGCATGTGCTGCCCCAGAATTTGGCTAAATATGAACAGTGAAGTGGAACATTTTGTAAATAACTATCTGCCCTGTGGAGCCTGTTGATTTGAAGACTTAGTGATCACTGTGAATACCAGTAAGACACAGTATGCCTGATTTGCAGATCAAGAAGGTTTAATGTGCAAGGTTTTCTATAGATATACTAGTTACATACAAAGTCTAAAATTAACTACAATATATCATACTCACTAAGCCTGGAGAGCTAAGCAGTCACCTGGAGGCTGTATAAAGGAATGGCTTTCTTCAGGGGCCCCACCATGGAGCCAGTGGCCTCTGGTCCAACTGGTGGCATCTCCTACAGAATCAGGTGTCAATGGAGCCACACCCTTTTGTCTAAATAATAACTTTTTATAAAACTTCCATAAAAAGCTTTCACCTAATTATCTCTCTACTCATTATCATATATGCTAATTATCTAAATTGGGTTCTTACCCTTGATTACATTCCATTCTCATCATAACTGAGGTCATCAAAACAACATCTGGTGATATGTGGGGCAGTATAAAAATATGCCCTGTGGCAATAAAAAAGTTTGTCCCCAGACATTCAAGGATAACTTGCTGTTCCAATCACCGTTATCTATATGCAGCTGCAAGCACACATATTGTGTATTTCATCTTATGTCTGCAGTATGCACAAACAGAGATATCTACAAGGTTACTCAGTGATCCTGTTCATCTCTGGCAACTGGAAGATGTCATGCTACATTGGGCAGAACAGACATGCAAGCAACTGAAGCTATGGGAAGCCTGTACGACAGTGGTTAGATCTCTCAGATTACACCGAGCCTCCAGCACAGCCAATAATGCTGATTCTAAAGTAATCAAAGAGCCTTTGGGACACTATTTGATAACCTGCAACCTTGGTTTCTTAGGTTCCAATGGATTATGCAACAGCTTCTGAAAGAATTTATTAGTACTCTTAGGTAAGTTGCTGTGGTCTTAGGAGCCAATTTAAAAAAAAAAAAATCAGCAAATAGGTCCAATCTTGAATCAAGGAGTGGCAGATCGGAGATATGGTCATGTTCCTACTGGTTAAAGAGAGAGCCCGTGATCTAAGTTCAGTCTGGGCTGAACCTGTGAGACTTCGCAATAAATTCAGTCCCACTGTTTATCAGCTAGAAATTTGGTCAGAGAAAAAACTACATTGAAATAGGTTCATTCCTCATAGATGAAATACGGAAAAGGTAATAATTGCCCTAACCAATCTTAAATAAATTAAGATTATTGCACATGCGGATTCCAACAGAGGACTTGGAGCACTCTGAAAAGTTCAAGATACCATTCCAGAGAAGCCTGGGAGAACTCAGGCCTGGCTAGATCTAAGTACAAGTTAATACATGTTTAAAATGCTTAACTCCCATTATATAGGGAGGGGAAAAGTTTTGTGTTACAAATTACTAATTGCATGGATTCTGGAAGATTTTGGAGATGATACATTCCTAGGTGCTATATTTTGCTGGTGTTTAGATTGCAGACTTGCTCCTTTGGTGGTATGAATCCAAAGCCTGTTGTATTTGAGGTAATGGGGAGATTTCCCATGAATAACAAGTTCCAAAAGGGTAGCCGTATTAGTCTAGTTCAGCAATACAAACAAGGAATCCTGTGGTACTTATAAAGGCTAACATTTATTTATCGCATGAGCTTTTGTGAGAGAACATCCCACTTTGTCAGACGCTTTGAAGATGGGGAACTTACAGAATGGGAGCAAAACATAGATAACAGTGGAGTGTAAAGTGAATAACACCCTTGACATTACTTTTGATTCCAACATCTCAGGAGAACTAATTACTCTTTTAGGCCCCTCGGACAGATATGAACCCACTTTAGTGAAAGTGAAAGGCCTGGACTTGAACAAAATAAATATTAGCATAGAAATGAGCCAGTACTGGTAATGCATTATGGTTTGGACTGCAAAGGATCAATACTGGTGACTACACAATTCCTGCCACTTTTGTGGCAACATTACCATCCTCATGTATACACACTGGGAGTGATTGGTGGGGGAGCTGATTTGCTAGTGGGGTTGAATTGGAAGCTATCGAAATGGGTTCAGTTGTCACTGGGTGGGAACTGACGGGCTGCTATTTAATTGTAGTAAGCCCAAGTGTGTTCACTTGTGGAATGACATCCATAAAGGGGACATCTTTGGGGGGAAAGATAATTCATTTTAGTCTGAAATATTCCATTTTGGTCCCAAATAATATAAAAGAATATTTGAAAGAAGCAAAATTACAGATAATGGCATGATGAAGGGAATGGGGAGTTTTTTGCCTTGCACTTGAAAGATGCTGGATTCTCAGAAAATTTATAATAGGGATAAAGAATGTTTGGATAATATGGTGGTTAAATAGTGACTTGGTAAAATGATTATTAATATGCAGTCCAATATGGCAGGAAAATCACTCCTTCATGGATCCCATAGAGCAAAATTTATAGAAGTGTGGATATAATTAACCTATAATTAATTTCACTGGAAAATTGCTTAAAGAAACCTGAGATGGAATATGAATCTATCAAAAATGCTTTGCAGTTACAGGGTGTCTATTTAGAAGTAATAGAGAGAAAATATCATTTCTGCCATTAATCCATTTGCAAATAAATTTGTGGTTGCTTGTGTATGTAATAGTTGTGTATGTTTGGAAGTTGGTGCTCTGTGCTCATAATTAATTATGTACACAATATAATCCATAATCCCCATGAAAATAAGAGGCTTTGTTAAATTATAGTTATTAAGGCATGCAATTTTGAATTTTAAGTGCCTGAATTGAAATACAGCAAATTAAGAGTAAAATGCCCCTTATATGCTAATGTCATGTCTGTAGCCGTTGTAATGAATTTAATGATAGTAAAAATATTATTTGCGCATCCTCATTTAAGGAATTATTTTGAAAGATGCTAGGCAGGAGTTGTGCAGAGTCATGGTTATCATCCAGACCACGCTATTAAGGAAATTAAGCAAGTGATTGGGAAGGTTAGCAAAGATCATTGGAATGGTCCCCCATAGCATCAGGGCTTCTTAATCTGGCCTTGGCCAATTGTGGTGGTGATAATGTTTCAGGTGGCATTGGTTGTTATATTCCTAGCACTGACATACTGGATAAGGTGGAAGATGGATCAGTTGTAAAGTCAGCCATTCTATGGACGATGAGTACTCCGGTAGGAAAGTACATGAGGTCTGGTCTTTAACAAGGGAAAATCAGGGGTAAAATGTAAGAATGCCAGCAAGAAGACTTTTGCTCAGTCTGGGTTGAGAGCTTTGAACCTAATGTTGGGTCTTTATGAGTAACGGCCTTCATATGGAAAATATACTGGCATTAGGGAAGGGAGCGCTACTCCAGAACTTGATCAACTTAATTGCAACCATATTGTATTCAGCCACCATGAATTAATAAAGTAGAACACCATATAGTTAAGGGTTACTTTGAACAAGCAATGTTTCCTGAGACCGGGTCAAATTGCTTAGCTGCAGGCTTGTGGTTTTTGCCTATCAGAATGGCAGGAGAGGACCAAAAGAGTCAACAATCTGGGACGGAGAGAAAATAAGTGGATAAGACCTTGAATTTGTGTCTTTGATACAGAATCTTATTATAACCTAAGATTGTTAAAAATGTTTTGTTAATAAGTAGTTTACTGAAGTTAGGAGAAATGATGACCCAGCAGAGGTAATTCTGATCAACTTGTTTTTGTGGCAGTTGGTTATAAAAAGTTAGATACTAGAGTATGCTGTGGAGCAGTTCTCTGAAGCTATCCTGATGGAATTTTTCCTGACATTATAGACCCTGGCAGGGAAGCATACAGACAGTGCTGGCCTGCTCCAAATTATTCAATGCCATCTAAAATTCTAGATGATCATTTGGGGTGTTCTAGATTTATTGCTTATGTCTGGTGTGTGCTTAAATCTAATAAATAACATAACTTAAACTAATAAATTAATTAATAAGAGTATGCTTGCTTTTAATCATCTTCATCAGGTGAAAGCACTCCATTCCCATTGGTTTATCCCTGATGCTGTCTGGAGTAAAACAAATTTCAAAGGGGTAGCCGTGTTAGTCTATTGCAGAAAAACAAGAGAGTCCTGTGGCACTTTTAAAGACTAACAGATTTATTTATCGCATGAGCTTTCGTGGGAGAAAATCCCACTTCGTCAGACTCTTTGAAGATGGGAAACTTACAGAATGGGAGGAAATTAAATGCAGAGGAGTGTATGACATAGGATCAGGTCAGGCTGTAACAGCAAATCAAAATAGGTGTTAGGATTCAAACACAGATTCTTAGGTGCTCTAGAAATGAATGCCCTAGAAATATCTCCAATAGATATGAAATAGAGATTTAAAATTATTTTATATTGGGGCATGTAACAATAGTAAATAGTTGAAGTGGGCCAAATAAATGATAGGCCCCTGCCCTAAAAAGCTTTAAAATCTTAAAAACTTGAGTAGATACAAAAGAAAATAGATAATGATATGTGTTGTAGTCACAGTGCTTCATGGGGTTTTAGGAGTCTGTCATGTCAAGGCAGGATAGGACAAATCTGGAGATATAATAATGAGAAGACTTCTGTACACACATGGTTGAAATGGGGGAAAAGGAAAAGGAAAGACTGGAATGGTGCATGAGAGAGATGTCTAAAGGTATGCTAAAGTGAGTAAATGACAACATATTTAGAGTTTTTGTGTGTAGATTCTTAAAATACTTGAATTTTTAAAAAGTTGTTAGTAAAAATATTTTTTAACATATAAATTTATATGTTCAATATTTTAATAAGAAAATAGTTCTTAATCCAGCAATGTCAACCCCAGCTGTGGTATCTGCTGAGTGAAGCCTTTGAAGTAACTGCAACTGGAGCAGAACATGCCAGCAAAATGAACATTCAGAGCCTCAAAACTTTCATGTTTCAAAGTAGTTTCATCCATGCCGGGGCTAACTCAGTGGTTTTACTCAGCAGTTGTTGCAGCTCAAAATCACTCTTGCTTTCTGGTTCAACAAAGGTCTTAAAGAATTTTTCCCGCTGTTTTTGTTTTCATTTTCTTGAAGGGGATGTTAATAAGCCAATCTACCCTACAGTTGCACAATAAAAGCAGCACTGGTTGGAGCAATTACACAACAACCTCTTTGTTCAGCTCATCTTATAAGCAACACTGTAAAATATGCAGTCTGTCTAGAACTCTATTAAGGTAATTCTAGGAGCATAAAATACAATTGGTTTCTCATATCACAGGAAGTCTAATATGAAAAAGAACATATGGTTATAAATGTTTGATACAATTTAATGTTTAGATGTAGCTCAAATATTCTCTGCTGGTATAAAATAGCACAACATTTTCATAAGGTTTTTCCAAGGTTTTGGGCATAGAACTGTGCAACTGACTTTTTGGTTTGCTGGGTGAACTGAAAAATTGAAGAATATTGTTCTGAGTTGAACTAAATGTTTTGTTAATGTTTTGATTTATTTTTGAAGTATTTCTGAAAAATACTGAAAGAAAACATTTAGACTTTTTTTTCAGATTTTTTTTTTTTTTGGTTATCTTATTTGACTGAAGCAATTTTGACATTAATTTGTAAAATGTCTGTCAACCAAAATCTGCATTTTGGGTGAGGAGTGGGCAAAGATGATCTGAAAAATCTTTCTCTGCTCAGTTAGGAGTCTAACTCCTGTTTGCAAAAATGGGCACCTAAATTACTTTTTGAAGATAGGACTTAAAATTTTTAATCATTTAGGCACTTTCAAAAATTTTTAGGCAATGGGTTACCTAAAGATGCATTTAGGCATCTAGGGCCAAATTTTTAAAAGGTATTAAGGCACTTAACTCCCACTGAAATAAGTTACATGCCTAGATGCTTTTGAAAATTCCATGAGATGTCTATCTGTATCTGCTGCATATATGACATTTTCAGGTTTGCTCAGCTGCTTTCGGATAAAGAGAAAAGTGCTCATATAGATCTCAACTTGATGATTTTTTTTTAATATACCTTACAAAATCTTACCACTTCTATGTTCTAAAATCAGTGAGTCAATAATTACTCTCATTCAATTCATAAGGAAGATTAAGGTATTTCTGTAGACTGCAGGCTTGGAACCATGGCCCATAACATTACATATTATTTTCAGATTGCAACAATTTTAGGGAACATTTGGGGTAAGTATAAAAACAGAATAACAACCTTATCTGATTACACTATAGAATCCAGGCAAACAAGTGTATCATCCAGAAATGTGGACTGTTTATGATACCACAAATCATCATGTGTGTTCTTTTAAATTTGATCCATTAGCATGTAGGGATTTATGAAATAATAAAGCTGTTCTCAGGAGATGGTTTGTGGTAGAGAGGTAATGAGCTTTGAAAAAAAACAAAAAGAAAGACAATTGGGTTGAATCTGCCGGCATTGCAGTGGGTGAAATATTCTGGATGAAACCTAAAATCTTCTAAACAAACAAGGAGTCTTGTGTCACTTTTAAAGACTAGCAAATGTATTTATTGCATGAGCTTGACAAAATCCCACTTTGTCAGACACTTGAGATAGTCCCTGTCACTGGTCCATCTTCAAGCACCTAAAGAAGTGGGATTTTCTCTCATGAAAGCTCACATGATAAATTTGCTAGTGTTTAAAAGCGTCATAAGACTCCCTACTTGTTTTGCTGAACTAGATTAATGCTGCGACCCCTTTGTAACTGAAGTATTCTGTGATTCATCTGAGGTCTTCATGGAAAATTAAAATATATTGTTACCTATTAAACTAATTTTATACAGAATAACTACATACTATCATCTCAAAAGGAAAGCAAAAGATTGCCAAAGTGGATTTTTAAATTTGCTGATGAGTTGAATTGATGAATATTGAATAATTCCTTGGCAGTTTAAAAGATTATCATTCATTCTCTTTCTTCCATAGACGTAAGATTTTTAGTTTCCTGAAACAGAGTTCTAAGTGTTGTATTCAAGGTTGTTGAAAATAGCATTTTATTGGCTAGCCCAGAAGTCTGGTAGGAGCATGATGAATTGACATGAAGGGAATTCAAACTCAGGATATATTAGAACTTAATTGTTTTCTATTATTAACAAAGAATGTGTTGAATTCTAAGGCACAGAACCTTACTGGTCCTTGACCAATAAGTAACCCTATTCAGGAATTCTATGTTTTAGACTGCACATAATAATGCTGGGTGCCTCTGTGTCCATAGAGCTCCTGATAGTGTGGGAAACCATTATCTTAATATATATAGTGCCTACACAAGAACATATAAACCTGGGAAATGATAAGAGATCATTGTTACAGCTGATGCTTTTTGTTGTGGACTTAACAAGAATGAATGATTATGGGAAGAAACACCCACTGAAATATATTATCTTGAACTATTATTCCTTTCAGCTGTAAATAATGATGACTTCCCACATAAATCAGGTACACTGAAAATGAGTAAAAGCAACATCAGAATATATGTTTCTTTTGGCAAAGAGGGTCTTCTTGTTTGAAATCCCTGTCTAATGACTGGAACTTAGTTGGGGAATGAATATGCTGCATCTCTCTAGTTACAGCAAAGAAGAGAGAGAGAGGGAGAAAGAGAGACAGTTCTTTATCAGATCATCAAACAAAGGGGCCATGTATCTATTCTCTTTGTATTCTGTAGAGTGCTGTACTAATCTCATATTGATAATCATTGATTAAATAATTCCAATTGAGGATGTTATTCAACAATCTTGAGTTATTAACTCAGCCATGCAATATCTCTAGGCATTGCTGCAGTAAAATAATATATAATAAGAACATGATCATAGTGAAATAGTTAACATTTAAAATGCCACATATAGGTATCAGACTAAAAACTGTCACCCACTGAAATGTTCTGATCTCTCCAAGCATTTGTTTGCAAAAGGCAGGACAGTGGATTAACTTTCCTTCACAACTATGAGAGAGAGAGAGAGAAGCAGTGATATTTTAAAAATGAAATATTAAATCAAGGAGATCAAAATAAGACTGGATTCCATGACAAAGTTAGCACTTCCAAAGTCACGAATAAGTGGATCCCTGTCCATATGCTACATTAAGTTTAATCAATAAGACTTTTAGGAAGTGAATCTCTCCATGTTCACAACAGTTTTTCATTATGCTACAGTTCATAGCTCTTAAAATAGAAGCAGATACATCACAACCCTACCTCTGTGGAATATATCTCTGTGCATCAATCCAAAGCACACTAGAAAATTAGTTTGATTTAAGTTCATTGGTCAGGGATGTGAAAATCCACACTTAAATTCCTATGTAGATGATGCTGTGTTGACATAAGAATTCTTTTGTTAACCAAGCTCCCACCTCTTGGAGAGATGGATTACCTGTGTGACAGGGGAATCCCTTCTGTCAGCATAGAGTGTTTACACTGAATCACCAGCTGTGGTGGCACAGCTATGCTATTGTAGCATTTTGAGTGTAGACAAGCCCTAATTCGCACAAATACATAGATTATGATGCAATAATATAAGAAATCATAGCCAGTGGTATCTCTTCAGGGGTGTACTGAGAGTTACTTGGAGGGAGGAGGGGTTACAGTCCTAATATGAAATTGATAGCTGTCCAGGAGCTCTGCTACTATATCTACTCCTAACAGTTCTTTGGGTATGTCTACACTAGAAAAACTTAAGTCCACTTTGCTAAGTCACCTTAATAAGGTCAACTTGAAGTCGACTTAAAGTCGACCTTATTAAGTAGACTTAGTAAAGTGGCTCCTTTTAAGTCGACTTAACATTGGACATAGGCGTCCACACTGGCATTAAGTCGACTTAATAAAGTCGACTTAAGGGTTACTCCCTATCCACACCATCTTTAAGTCGACTTAAGGATTCGACTTAAGACTTAAGTCAACCTAATGGGCGGTTGTTATTAGGTTGACTTAAGCTTTAATTAAGTTAACTTAAGGAATTTCTTAAGTCAACTTAATGAAAGTCCAGTGTGGATGGAGAGTAATTTAGGTCAACTTAAGGCTACGTAAGTTGACCTAAATTGCTAGCGTAGACATACCCTTTGTAAGTAACCCAGTATCCCCTATGCAGATCTGCATCATGGTTTTGCCTCCTTTATTTCACACACTTTCCTCCACAGTAATCAGTGTTCTTGGAGAAACAGAAGGGAATCTAGTTCTCTTCCTCTGAGACCGAGCTCCTTTGTGAGATATTGACATTCACATTGTTCTGGCCCACAGGCAGAATGCATAGGCCAAGTAGCTATCTGCCAGTTTGTCATATGGTGGTGTCTTGATACAGACATCATAGTATCAATGCCTTACACCTGTATTCCACCACAGAATGGAGACAGGGTCTAGGAATTGTCAAATTCAGTCTGAAATTATTCTATTAATGTAATCAAAAGGTGTGGGGGAGAAGTTATCTTCGGTAGGATGTCTACTACAACTAAATTACCAGCACTTTAAAGGTGAATTGTCTTTATTTAGGTGGCAGTGATTCTTTAATAAAAGAAAGAGAAAGATCAAAGAAGCATGAAATACAATTGTAAAATATGAGCATTGCTGGGAGCATGAGAAATTAGCAATATTGGTGCTTTTTTTGGAAACAACTATTTGAAACTGGTGTTTTTAAGAAGCTTTAAATCATGGTTTCCTGCTGAAATCATTTGGAATGCTCTACACCAATTGAGGAAAGAAAATCAGTTTTATAGGAGACACTTTTTTCCCCAGCTCATTACAGTCTGACCAGTTTAATTCATTGTGTGCAATTAGGACTAATTACAATGTGGTTTTTTTTTTCTCTCTGATTTGTAATTCATTTTTTTTTTTTGCCACTGTGTCTATACTTCACTGACAAAAGATCCTGTTGATTTAAAGCATTTCAATAAAATAACAGGCCAAATCCTCCTGTCCTTAATTAGTTTTTTTTTTTCTCTGACTCCTTTATTCAAATTAACTCCCAATGAACCCCATACGCTCTGCTTTATATGAGTGATGTCTTGTGCTCTGGAGGTCTATAGCAAGTAACTTTTCTTCTTATGATCTGAAAAAGGCAGGCATAAATTGGAAATACTGTATTTTAAAGAAATTCCTGTGGTGAACCCGCAAATCCCATCAGTTCTAAAAATAAACAACCCTGGTAAGGAGAATTCTCATCTGGTCAGCTTCTTCTATGACAGGGAATAGTGCACCTTTCATCTGAAGTATGTGTTGCTAGCTAATTGCATGATGGTTAGATGGATCACTAGTCTGATTTAAGCTGGCAATTCCTGTATTTTACAGTCAGGAAAGTAGCTAGCTAATGTGTTTACACCATTCCTGGAAGCAATTTTGCTTTTAGCTCTTGTGAAAGGCAGACAAAACAAGAAGAAAAAAGCAGGTTCCTGATTTACAGGTTGTTGAGTGGGGAGATTGTGTTTTGTCAGAATGCTGCTATGACAAGCCTTCTAACATCAGTAGGTCTGCACAGATCAGCACAGTACTTTTTACATTCCATTATGTGATCTCTCAACTGTCAGCAGTACAAGCCCTACGCTGGTAAAAATCCATATAACTTGCTTTTGATGTGCTTGGGCAAAACTTTCAAAAAGATGGCATTCTTTGCTGAATGCCAAAGAAAAGACATGGTTGCTTCGTTTAGAGATTGAAGAAAGGACAATAGCTGCATATACATGCAGAGAATACATGAGCAAAGAAAAGGCCAAGTCAATAGTCTGAACCAGAACAAGTGTTTTGCTGAAACACCAATGTGCCGTTTGATTACTGGAAAAAAATAGTGCAAAAAATGATATAGCATTGAGTAAACATAGCTTTCACCTTGGACAAAGCTATAATGGTTGATCTGGCGGACAGATAACTCTGTAATCATGTGACTGAAGGCAGCGAACCCTTTTTTGTCTATGCTCCCTGCTTGGTAGACCTTTGTAACAAGTTTAGAATAAAGACATTATATCAGCACCATTCAAGGAGATGGGTGAATATCTATTGCCCTATGTATACATTACAAATCTGTCATAGAATCTCTGTAGTGATTTAACTGGGAATTTAAAATCAGCAAATGGTCAGTTCCTAATTTGCCTATGGACAATGTGCTGGTTAGTTTATATCCTGTCTGAATTCTGGAGGCAGACTCTATAGAAGAACTAATTCAAAGAAAGATTTGTCATCTGTAAGACATTTTGGGCCCAACTGTGCCTTTAAGAAACAGTGCTCATTGGGGTGGTGCAAAGCACAAATGTTTGTAAGCCTCACAATGCTCAAAGACATGACATATTCCTACTTAGCTATTGTGTTTATTTTTGGTGGAGAGAAAAACCTATCAATTATGTATCTATGCTCAGAAGAATGTCCAAAATGTTTTCTACATAAGATCTGAATTCTGAACTGTTATGGCAATGGACTGTCTATACTTTTTCTAAGAGTTTGACCAAAAGATAAGTGAACAAAATAATGTGCAATCAGATTAAGAGATTTACAGAAGGGACCATTGTGATAATTTGGCCTGATTAACACAAGGTACAGAAGTTCCCTGATTTAATTCCTACTTGAACCAAAGTAGATCTTTTAGAAAATGTCCAATCTTGATTTAAACATTGCCAACAATGGAGAAACTATCCTCTTATAAATTATTCTAGTAGTTAATTATCCTCACAGTTAAAACAATTTCCAATTTACTTCGAGTTTAAATTTGTCTAGCTTCAACTTCCAATTATTAGATCTTATTATACATTTGCTTTGTATGCCAAGTTTAAACAACTCTTTCTCAAATTTCTGTTCTCCATGTAGGTTCTGATAGATTGTGATCACATCCCTCTTTAACTGTCTCTTTTGACAAGCTAAACAGATTGAACTCCTTGAGTCTTTTACTACATGCTTTCTAATCCTTTAATCATGCTTGTGTCTCTTCTCTGAACCCTTTCCAATTTGTCAACATCCTTCTTGAACTGCGGATAACAGAACTAGATCCAGTATTTCACAGGCGGTCACATCAGTGCAAAATACAGATAATATAACCTCTTTATTCCTACTCAAAAGTCTGCTCTTTTTACACCCAAGGATTACATTAGTCTTTTTTCGTTCAGTAATGCAGTGGGAGTTTGTGTACAGCTGATTATCGACCATGGCCCCAAACTCTCTTTCAGAGATGGTTTCCCAAGCTAGAGCCTGAAGATATAGACTGCACTCTTATTCTTAGATATATGAATTTTTATTTATTTGCATTGAAATACATAGTGTTTGCTTGCACCCAGATTACCAGGAAACCTAGATCACTCTGTATAAGTGACCTGTCTGTCTGTATTTGTGTCATCTGCGGACTTTATCAGTGACGATTTTATGTTTTCTTCTAGATCACTGATGAAAATGTTGAATTGTGTAGGGCCAAGCATTGATCCCTTTGGTAATCCACTAGAAATGCCTCTGCATGATGATTCTCTTTACAATTGCATTTTCAGACCTATCAGTTAGCCAGTTTTTAATCCATTTGATGTGTACCATGTTAAATTTTGTCATTCAAATTTGTTAATCAAAACGTCATCTGATACTATGTCAAATGCCTTACAGACATCTAAGAATATTGCAGCAGCACCTTTATTAACCAAATGTGCATTCTAACTGATAAAAAGATATCCAGTTAGTTAGACAAGATCTATATTTCATAAAACCAGATTGTTTGGCATTAATTTTATTACCTTCCATTAATTCTTTATTAATCAGGTCCTGTATCAGCTACTTTATTATTTTTCTGGGATCTATGTCAGGCTGATAGGCATATAATTATTGGGTCAACCCATTTACCCTTTTGAAATATTGGCACAACACTATTTATTATGAGATGTGAGTGTGTATTGGGCCTCTTAGAAGTGCAGCACAACACTCTCATCCAAGGAGATAGGAGCTGGCGTCACCTTAAACAACCTCTACATTCTCCTGGTTCCGAGGTGCTGGAGACCTCCAATATAACTTAGAAATCCCTAAGGGCTACCTAAATTACCTATGGTTAACCCAAACTCTACCCCTAACATGCTCTTTCTGATATGGCCTCTGTGTTTGGGGTTTAAGGTGAGACTTCCGCAGGGCAGCATAAGCTGCCTTGTGGAAAGCTTATGCCAACAGGTGGAGTTCTCCTCTGGCAGATCCAGGACTCTATGGGCTCTCTAATGTTGCCAGAAAATCCTAAGAAATCTGTAGCAGAATGGAGAATCCTTTCAATTGTTTTGGGTTTTTTTTTGTTTTTTTTTAGGGACTACCACTTATTTACAAAGAACAACACTGGGGAAAGAAGGATGGATGGTTTTGTTGTTAAGGCAGTAGAGACTTGGGATTGATTCCTGGTCCTAAAACAAACTTCCTGTGTGATATTTGGCAACTCACTGTATTTCTCTGCAAATGTGTTTCCCTCCCATAAAATGAGGAATAAAAGTAATTTTTCTCCCACCTTTGTCAGTCTAGTTTATTTAAATTATGGAGCAAATTGTCTCTATGTGTTTCATACATCACATAGCTCCGTGGGGCTGTGGCCTTATTTGGGGTTTTTAGAAATGACAATAATAATACTAAATATTTTATGTATCTGCAATGCTTAAAAACAGGCTCCTGCTTTCTAAAAGATTGCATCCTATTTAACCCAGTCTTAAAATTTCAATTGAATAGCCAAATGTGGGAGGGGTTATCATATAGTCTTAAACCATACAGCAGAGGAGAAGACTTGGACAACCTTGTGGATGAGTTCCCTCATGGATTTACCAGGACTCAAATGCCGAAAATGTTGGGAAAGGGCAAGTAAACATACTAATTCAAAGGTTTGTGGGGCTCGTTAGTTTTTATTGTTTGGGAGGCTCATGTTGCTATTTCGTTTGCAACACAAAAATGCTAAAATCAAGAGAGCATTCCCTGTGATGTGAGAGATAAACGACTGATCTCTATCAGTCTGTAAATGGGGAAAACATTGAACTTTCTCTGATGATTAAAATCAATGAAGATCAGAATTATTTTGAGGCTTTGCCTCCAAAAGACATGCTTATGATAGCAAGAAAAGCAACAACTGCTGCCACATTCAGCAGCACAATGATGAAACCATGAATATCCTTGTGTGGAGTAATTGGTATTGCTTTCTGTCTTTTTGTTCTGCTACAAAAATTACATTTAATAAAGATATTCAAGTAAATAAGATTTTGTGTGGCATCTGTAGAGTATGAACTACAGTATTAACAGAGTGCATGAAGGAGATTCTCTTTGATATAGAGGTGAAACGTTGTCCAGTTTAGAAGTTGATATGTCTACATCCTAGTTCTTGTAGTTTATTTTTTTTTTGGTTATGCCTAAGGACCTAATCAAGATCTAGATTCTATTGTGCTAGGTGTTGTGCCTTAATGGTCCCCATTGTGAAAGATCTTAATGGTCCCCACCTTAATAGCTCTTCTTTTAGATAAATGGTTATATTCGGGAATTCCAGTTTGCAGTCCAAGGCCCCAACCCTGCATGCAGATGGAGGGATCCCTGTGGCCAGATGATTCTCAAAGAAGGATTGTTATATATCTGCTGAGGCACTAAATAGCAGTTATCTTCTAGTATTGACGTGAAGTTAGACAGCCATTGTAGTGGCATATAGAAAGCATCAATGTAAAGACCTTATATTGTAGCTCTCATCACGGTTTCACTGTATCTCCCGTTTGTGGTGTGCTCCAGGGATGCCCTATCAGGTCTCAGGCCAATATCTGTCACCTCTCTTGGGGCATGGATCAAGACTCCTCTCCTTTCTGACTTGCATTTGAGACTGCAGCTTCCTGTGATTTATCTTAAATAGGTCTGACCCAGAGTCCAGTCATTGAGCTTTGCTTTCTCTCTAAGAGCTATAACCATAGAATGCCAACAGTAATAAATGACTACACAGCTTGTCCAAAGCAGAGACCATTTATTTAAGGATTAAACCATACAGACAAACCATATAACCCAATAAAAAGGTCTAAATCATATAACCTAATAAAAAGATCTAAATGTACACTAATACCAGAAGTCCCCTGTCTTCCTCAGAGGGGAGCCTGGCAGGTCAAAGTCCTACCAACCATTCAGCAGGCTTGTCCATTTGTTGAATCAAAAAAGAATGCCCTTCTGTCAGGTTAATCTCAGTTTTTTATACCAAAGGCCAAATCTAACTGGCAGTGAAATTCAGCAGCAATTGATTGGGAGGTACACAAGTTACACCGAATAGCTTGCGTAACTCCCATCAGCTTCTTAATTCTCCTTCAGCATGGCATCTTCACTGCTCTGCACTGACAGGAAATGCAGTCCTATCAATTTCCGGGCGGGACGGGGGAGCCGTGTTAGCCTGTGCACAGCAAAACAATGAGAGTCCTGTGGCACCTTAAAGACTAACAAATTTCTTTGGGCATAAGCTTTTGTGGGCTCCAACCCACTTCATCAGATTCATGAAGTGGAAACTGCATTAGTGAGGTGTATATATACACATGCCAGGATGAAGGAGGGCAGGTGTTAGCAAAATAAATTGATGGGAGATACACAAGCTACACAGAGTAGCAAAGTCAATTGACTTTGCTATCACCTGCCCTCCTTCATCCTGGCATGTGCATATATACGTCTCTATTGTAGTTTCTACTTCATGCATCTGACAAAGTGGGTTGGAACCCACAAAAGCTTATGCCCCAAAAATTTGTTAGTCTTTAAAGTGGCACAGGACTCTTGTTATTCCGATCAATACAGTGCTATGCCATTTGAGGGGGTGGTTTCAGTAAGTCAATCTCAGAAAGACTGATCTGATGGTGTCAGGGTAGGCTGGCCAAAAGCCCTTTCTTTGTCTCTTTAGGCCTCTGGTACGAATGAACCAATATATGCAAATCACCTCAGGAGGTGATACTTCTATGGAACTCTTTAGAGTCTAGGGACTGCAATAATTACCTCTCACTAATTTTATTTCCTGGAGGAACTGTGATAACCCCCCATCCCTATGGAGTAGGATAACCCCTCACCCACACTGATTCATATAACCATTATAAATTTAATGCAGGAGTTGCCAAAGAGACTGCACATGGTTGTAATATTTGTCATGGCCCTTAGTAACATGAGCAATCCAACTGAATATTGATTCTGGTACAAAGCCAGAGTCCAAACTTTGATAATTTGAAAGTAAATGTATGACCAGTCTTGGGTCATATGCATTTGACATTTAAAAACACTGTGGACCAGATCATTGGCTATTATAAATCAGTATGTAGGTTATTTTTTTAAAAAAAAAATGTGCAGAAGAATTACTGTGAGAGTACTGTATCTAACTGCAAATGACTTAGTAGCTAGCATACTGTCATTGCATTTAATGTTCCTTACTGTGAAGCATTACAAAAACAGTTAAATACTGTCCTTTGTTCACAACATTGCACACATTCATCAAAGACCATATCTGGTCTAAATGATAGATAATATTTCATAATTCAGAACCTCCTCAGCTGGAATCAAGGTTCACCACCTGAGAGGAATTTATTTCAGTGTCCCAAATGTTAGCCAAAAAAAAAAAAAATTGGGCTGCTTTCTGCTCCTTCTGTATTAACTCAGGTGATCAATTTTGTAACCTTGATACAATTTCTGGAATTGTTCTGGAATACTGGAAAACAAAAAAGGCTTTTAAAGAGTTCTGACACTTTAGGGGAAGTGAGAGTGGAAGCATAATAAATCTTCATTGTTCATATTGTATTCATTACATCAGGCTGGAGGTAATGGCTCAGAATTTGAGGGTCAGTGACAAGTCTCACAGACAGCCTCTGATTGATGCCATCAGCAGTGACAGTGGATTTTCTAGTAGGGTGGTAAAGTTTGGGGGGAGAGAGACATGGCTAGCAATGGCACATGTTGCTAATTCATCACTGCCAAGTGAGACAAGATTTTATCCAATCACTTCAATATAATGGTCAGCAACAATACTGCAGGGGTCCTTTTCTTACTGCAGGATGAGAGCAGCTAATGTAGTGGTACATTAAACTGGTCTGACCTGCAAAGAGAAAATGGGTTCGGGTAGGAAAGCTCACATTGCAGAGAAATGCAGTGGACCTATCAGCCTTTTATCTTAACTAATTGATCTCCTTGTTATTTTTCCCATTTTGTTTCCTATCTATAGTTTTAGTGTACTTCATCCAAGAGGATTATAGGTTATACTAAGAATGTTCTCTCTGAAACTATACAATGGGCCTTTTACTTTGGATAGCTATTTTAAACTAATTAGATTAATGCAAGCACATGGAAGATGCATTGATTTTTAACTGTTATAATGTTTCATGGTAGGCAATTAGACCTTAGTTTAATGGAGCTTCGTGTGTGTATATAGTCTGGAGAGCTGGAAAAATGAAAAAAAAAAAACCTTTGAAATTATTATTCAGATAGCTATCTAGAGCTTTGGACTCTATAGTACAAATGCAATTTGTACTTTAACATTGTCCTGATTTTTTTTCCAATTAGCTATTTATTAATCCCAAGAAATAATAGTTATATTGTAGTGAAAACTTTGCTTTTCCCCTTCTAAAATAATCATGTTGAAAAATATGTGTTAAAGTCAAATTTTTATGTGATATAGCATGTAATTTTTCTCCTATTTGCCTTTCTCCTAAATTCATTTTTACAGCTTGTGTTAGAAAAGACAAATGTATACTTAGCATTCACTGTTTTAGGCACAGACAAAATTCTAAATGCTGTAGCCTGAAATCTCTAGTGGAATATCATAGCAATTGAAAGATTAGGTTTCTGTTCCACTTCCTTAGCCACTTCTTAAATATATCATCTCCTGTCCAAAAAAAAGGAAAAAAAAAATCCATTGCTGAATGTTAAAAACCATTGCTTTTTGTGTTTATGTATCTATTTCTTTAATGTTTGATATCCTTTACCACCAATTTTGTCATCCTGCTGCAACACATTATTGGAAATAAAAATCATCAGAGTTCATACAAGTTAGCCATACTTTTGTTTTTCTTTTCTTTTTTTCTCTTGTCACTCATCACTTTGTATGTCTTATAAGCACTGGGGTCAAGAACTGTATGAATATTATGGCAAGCCTACTTCTGTCCTTAAGCTTTTCACAGACTAAATAGATTAAACCTTTATCAAAAGGCTTTTCTTTTTAGTAGAACTATAGAATGTTAAAGCATAATGTCAGAAAAATCTTGGAGGATTTAGTGTTCAGATGTGATAATATCACGTTTTCTTCACTATTAAACATCTTTAGGCTAGTTTTGACAAGCTTGTAAGATTTCTCGCTCTCTGGAGAATTCATCAAAGACATAAACAGAACAATATTTGTATGCATCTAACAGTGTTCAGTCTAAAAATGTTATACAGAAATCAATCATACATTAGGAATTAAACAAAAAAACTCTGACAAAATCATTAGGGCACTGCAAAGCATTTACTTGTAATAAATTACATACAAAACAATGAGAAACATCAAACCTCTATTACTCTGGTTTATTCAGATTGTGCACTGCAAAGAACCAGAAACATCAAATCTCAGTTAATGTGATTAATTAAGAATATGGTTTGCTACATGAACAGGCCACTGGTTTCCCCTCATGACTATCATTTACCATCGCTTACCCTTTACAGTGAAGCGTCATGCTTATTTTAGCAGCAAAATAGTTTTCAGAGCACTTGCATAGCCATATGGAGACCCTAACAAATAATCATATATGAGATCCTTCTTAATTATTACCTTCAGCCCCAGATGGAGGATTTCATGTGGCCATTTTAAAAGCAGTGTCTACGAGTGCTGTTCTGCAACTGTTGCCTTTATCAAACTCAGGATAGCCTGATATATACTCAGAGGTAAAAGTAATAAATTTCACAAAGGATTTAAAAGTAAACAAATCCTTTTTGGTCTTCATTTTAAGTTAGGGGACTCTAAGAATCTCTGTAGGAAAAAAAGGAATGCATCAATTTAGCATAACTTAATAAAGTAGTGTTCACAGATAGAAGAAAAAAGCAGTCCCCCTTAATGTACTATTGCTGTATGAAATATAGGGATATCCATTGTGATTTGAGTAGGGGTACTGCAGTAAGGAATTACAAAAGACCATTTGAGGAAAAAAAATCTTCATTGAAGCTACAGTGAATCTGGACAAACATTCAATCAATTTACCAAAATGCTCACAATTTCCACCTACTTCAAAACAGGTGAAATAAATGGCCTAGAACACTTCAATAAACACCAAAAACCTTATTCCATTAGTTCTTGCCAACTCTTTTTCTATTAGAGAAACTCCATTCCAAATATGCTACAATGCTGACATTTCTATTATAAATTCAAGGATTGATAAAACAGATGGCTGAGACAGGAAAAAACAAAGCAAACAAACAAAAAACCCCAGCTTGTCCTGTTTTGGTCCTTGTCCGAAGGACTAAAATAAGCATATTAAAAGAATTTAGAAAATGGCTATGTAAGCTAAACCTTCATGGGGGTCAGTTAGGACAGTGGTTTTCAAACCATGGGTTGGGACCCAGTACCAGGTCGCAGACCCTCAGGTACTGGGTCGTAGTGCCCCCCATTGCTGCCATCAAAAGATTGGAATGCATTGCTCAAAGATGTAATGTTGGGTTGTGGGCATAAATTATTTTTTTTCAAGTGGGTCCCGAGAAAAAAAAAATTGAAAACCACTGAGTTAGGATACACTATATCCTTAAAATAATGCATTGAAGACTTTCCTCTGGTGCTACCGATAAATAACATTTAAAGACTTTTTGAGGGGAGCATGGGAAAGGGGCATGTAGTTTGTGTTTCCATGTTCAGAGTGCTATCTAATAATCATGTGCCAACTTGACTTAACATTTATATAGCATTTAAAAAATAGCAAGATAGGTTTGCATATTTGTCAGAGAGAACTGAATATTTGGAAAACAGGATAATGGAGAAAGTGGTAGATTGGAGAATGTTTATTATTCAAGTGTACACGGCAATATTCTGATCTCAGTTACATTGAATAAGTATAGAGTAATTCCATTGATTTTTGTACTGTAGAGAAGATATCAGTGGCATTTTAAGGTTGAAAACATATGTCCTATACTATAAACATTTGTCTTGTATAGTAGTTTCTCAGAATCACAGGATAGATTAAGAATACTGAAGAGGGGCAGAATCACCAGCATCACAGTGAAGAAATCTCTTCTTCAGCACTCCACTCTCTCCATCATCGTCTTTCATCCAGATGTTCTTCTGGATCATCCTTTTGCAAAAAGTAAATGAGAGACTGTGCACTGTGATTATTAAATGACATCAATATAGTAGTAACAGCAGTATAGTAGTAACTTCAATAAAAGTCCTGGATGTGGGAACAATATTAAGATTCAGAGGGGTAGCTGTGTTAGTCTGTATATACCAAACACAACAAAAGCGGCCCCAAAAGCTTATGCCCAAAGAACGTTAGTTTTTAAAGTGCCACAGAACTTTTGTTATTTTTGAAGATTAACATTGGTACTAGATAATCAATATTTTATAGGGCTCCAACCAAGTAGTTATATATACTTCTGCTTACATTTTTATTATTTATGAAGCACCCAAAAGTGTGTTGTGAAACTCAAAGTATAGACAGATCTCTGCCCTTTTGGAATCTAAAAGCAAATTCTGATACCTTTCCTCATATTGAGTAGCATCTTACTACTAAACTGGTCCCACAGAAATTAAGAGAACTCGGAGTATATCAGGGGTGCTGAGCTAGCCCCTTCTCCACAGCCCTAATTAAGGTAAAAGTGAAGCCAGCTAGGCAAGTTGGCTGGCTGGGGTGCTGTTGAGAGCAGCTGGTGGGCTCATTTGGAAGACCCCAGAAAGCTCCCATGCAGGAAGCAGAAGAGGAGGAACAAGCAAGAACAACCAGTTAAGGGAGAAACTACCTGTAGTAGAGGTGTAGGTTCTCTGACTTTTGGCTGGGCTGATAGAGCTCCTGGGGCTGTTAAGCCTGTGTTTATCTGTAAATAGTTGGTGGTGGGTTACTGAACACAAATAAACTGCACTGGTAATACTTAAAGTCGGTGTCTGCTCGTGCCTGATGGAGGATGAGGAGTTAACCAATGGGGGGAGTCTGGCATGAGTTACTTACACAGAGTAAAGTACTTCTCAACATGAGTAAAAGAATCAGACAAATCTGGATAAGAGAAAGGAATATAACATAGAAACAAACTATTTGAGGGAAAGTTTATCACACATCAGGTTAATTCCATATTTTCCTTCTTTTTAGCTGCTCCCTCTTGGGGGTGTGGTGGGGGAGTGGGGCGACCACCCTGGGTCCTGCGGTTTGGCAGGCCCCATGCTGACTCTCCCTCGGCATTTTGTAGATGGGGGGCGCTGTGCTGCAGTGGCATTTCTGGCCCCACCCCTGGATCAAAGCAGCCAAGCACTGATCTAGAGGTGGGGTGGGGCATGGAGCCCCACCCTGCCCTGGGCCATCCCGCCTGCCTCTGGGGGTGGTCCAGCTGGCCCAGGGGCAGTGTGGGAGTGTGGAGGTTGGCCTCTGGCCTGGGAGGGGGGCAGGCGCCCCCACACAGGCCAATTGGCCCTGGACCCCACTAACCCCAGGGATGGTACTGCTATCCAGTTTTCCCTTCTAATGAGAGTCCTCCTACCCTATGTGTCATCTCTCTGTTTCTTTCCCCCATCCTAGATTAGTGGTTTTCAAACTATTGGTTGGGGCCCTGCTGAAACGCTGGAATGCATTGCTGAAAAATATAATTGTTCGGCCATAGACCTCATTTTTCCCCCCCCCTCAACTGAGTCCTGAGGAAAAATGTTTGAAAACCATTGTTCTAGACCCTAGGCTGAATGTGAGAAGTTAAAACATGAAGATGGTAACAAAAAGCAGGTAAGCAGTCAGTGGATATTGTATGTATAGGCACTGAGGGTAACTTCTCAGGGCTCAGTATAGACTTGCCATGCAGAATTTTAGCTTGTATTATAGCTCAGTAGAATAACTTTGGATTTTTTCCAGTGTGGGAGCAGAATCTAACTGATCATTAGCTCATGTTAGTATGCTACTGACAGCATCTTCCCTGTACAAATAAAATTTTAAATGACATCTTTAATTAGTTTCATGTCAGGCTTATCTCACAGTAAAAATGATAGTTCTCAAAATAGCTGTCACTGTGCCACTTTTTTGTAGATCAGAGAAATGGTCAACACCCTTTAAAGTATCTACTGTATTTCCAAAGATCACTTCTTACATCCCTAAGAAAGACTTAAATTGATTGCCCTCTGTAGGGGCACCGAACAAAGTCTTGCTATTTGACTTGGGGTGTGAACAGGATATGACTTCTACAAGCTAAGACTTGGTAGAATGCAGAATTTATAGTATCAAGAGAGAGCAGATCCCATTGTCAGGTTCAGGACTGCCTGCTGCAGTATCTTCTCCTCCATTTTAACAGCAGTGCATGTTTTTCCAGTGTAAGTATAGATCTTCTCTCCTGTTATACAATAGTACTCTGCTGCTTTGCTCTTGGAGTAGTAGTTTTTATATTATTGATGCTTATTGCTTTCACTGGCATTTAGTGGATGTATCTTAATTCATCCTTATACTCTATTAATTCTGTTTGCTTGGATTTTGTAGCACCCAAAACATAGCAATTCAAGGAAAGACACATATGTAGGCTATCAGAAAGCAAATGATTGGCATCTGCCTCATTGCTCATTATGTCAAAGGCTTGATAAGTCTTCAGTTTAAAAATCCAAAGGTAATGAATGTCATTCAAGATTTTCAAATATTGCATCAAGAGAGAAACTGGATTATAGCTAAAATAATGGCTTATGTGGAGGCCACATTTACACAATAAAATACATAGTCTCATTATCCTGTTGCTAGAAGTAGCGAGGGGGGGTCACGAAATATTTTTTTCTTGTTGAGTCATATAGCAAATCATGAAATCCAAAGCTGCTTTAGTGTCCAAGTTTATCAGCAATAGCTGATATATTTTCAGGGGCTATTGCACATTTGTGGTAGGCAAAAAATTATTTCAGATACGCACCAAAGGTTTGGATACTTATCCTTCCTACCCAGACCTCTGAGAATCTGCAAGCTTGAACTGGAAATCTTACGAGAACAAGCTTCTTCACTAGATTTCCAGCACTATCTGCTTTGAGTAGACCAAACAAAAATCCCTAACCTCCTTCTCACTCTTCATTTGTCCTCCTGCTTTTGGTTCTAGCTATGCCATGAAAAAGAAAGTAGAAATATGTTCACTAGTACAGGTTCCATTTGGGATAATGATTTAAATTTGGTCTTGGTATAGGCAAACTAGTTCATCCATTCTTATTACACATGTTGGATAAATATGTCTATATTGAATTGAGCCCCTTCTACCCCATTATACTGCAATATTTGACGAAAGCAGGAACATAGCATAATGGTATTTTACAAGTAGTTGTGACAAAGATTATGTAGTTTTGGGGAGTGTAGTTCTGGACATTTATAATTTGAGGCACCCTAAAATAGACCCATTAATTTATAAAACTTTAAAGTGTATTGAGTATTGTATTTAATAGGTTCCATTGTCCAGGAAGAGAGATCTGGTTGTCCTTTTGATGAGATGTAGATTTTCAGGGACCCAATGTCTGTAAAGTTTCCTATTTATATATTCTGCTTAGTTAAATCACTTGTTGAAGCATGGAAGATTATTCTCCATTTAAATATGACCCATAATCACTTAGCAAATCTCATGTGTCCTTTGAGTAAATCTATGCTATTTTAAAACAGTTTTGAGTGCTAATTTCCAATGACTGAGATAGGGGCCTGGCACTGGATTTTGAAAGGTTCCAAATTTATTTCCTTAGCAATTAAGAAGACTCAATTAGCAGTCTCCAAATCCCTTCCATGCAATTCAATTGTACAAACAATGCCTACTAGCATTAATAATAAATATTGCGGATCCCCTCCAATCAGATTAATATAAAATATCAGGATTAAAGTCCAGAAAGGATATGTCAGTATTTTGATGGTAACAGTTGGCAAATAGAAGAATGTACAACTCATATAATATTGCATGTATACAATCAGGTGTAAATGTCTTTTCAGAACACTTGAAGAATATGTGCATCCGGGGGATGCAAGAGTTCCTGGCCGTGAGAGGTATAAATTATGATCCTTTTGAAGTAAATGAAAAAACTCATTGGCCTATAGATCTCAGACTATGATAGTTTATTATTGTGTAACGCATGCAGAAAGAGACATATTTTAAGTGATGCTAGTACAATAATACCAGTTATACTTAAGGTTTTTCCCAACACTTCCCATTAAAAGACTGTTTTCAGTTGCTTATAAGTTTGCCACACTAATCATTCAGTTGAGTTTTTTTCATGTCAGATATCTGCCTCTGGCTTTATTTTTGTGCAAGTTTTTCAGCTAAAATGGTTTTTATTGCTGAGAATGAGGTGAGGGGAAAATTCTTTGTTCTACCCATGCTAAAAACAAAATCTTACACTGATCCATTGAAAAGCTCTAATGCATCTGTGCTTCGGAACAGAGGCTTGGAGTTTGATAATTTGTGTATCCGGTAGGGAATCAGCTTAGTGTCTGGAATATGCCTTTTGCTATCCCTGAGTAAATATGCCCAAATTTGGTCAAGTTCTAAGCTTCTGGAAAATCTCAGTTCTCACATGCTCTGTAGAGACTTGTTAGGGTTTGGCAGCTAAATTCTTTAAAGATTCCAGCTACACTAAGCATGTTTCATCCCAGGATTGTAGGTCATTGCAGTGACAGGTATGGGAATTGGAGTAGAGAGATTGTCTTTCCTGTACACTCTGAGCTCTCTCTGCTAGTGCCAAGTATGGAGAAAGAGGAAGCATCCTGACTGGTACACAGAGGGAGTAAAGAGTAAGGGAAAAGATGCAGAGCAGATAGAGACAGGTGCCTGGGGGCAAAGGAGGTTAGGAATAGGGGAAGGATCTAGGAGGGACATGGGAGTGGAGACCAGAAGGTCAAGGAGGGGATAGGAACAGGATGGGGAGCAGAAGAGGGGATATTAAAGTCAATAGGACTATGAAATGTAGGGAGGAGAAGACCAAAAAGACAGAGGGAGTTATTGAAGGAACAGATGTAGGAGGATCTGCATACACTGATGTCTGAGCTCTTCCCTCATGCTTTTTAAACCCTTAAATCTGGGTTTCCTCTTCAGTCAAGTGCTTCAGAAGGAGGTGGTTGGCTGCTTCCATGGAACTCAAGAAACCTAGTTTCAATTTCCTGCTTTGCCGCAGATGTGTGTGACCTTAGACAAGTCACCTAAAGGAAAGGAAAATCCTCAGCTTGTATAAAATGTCATAGCTTCATTAAAACCAGTGGAAATACAATTGAGCATCTCCTGTGCAACCTGTTTGTGCTTCAGTTTCTCAGGTGTTAAATGGGGATAATTAGAGTCCTGTATGGATACAAATATGTGGATCTGCATCCACAAGAAATAGTCCGTGGACATCGGCTATTATATGTATACACTGATTCTCTTCTGCACTGCGTTGAGTCTGCGCTCACATTTCCATTGTCCCTCACTCTTCTGATTCTGCTTGTGGAGTTCAGAGAATTGCATAACTTGAACCTCTTCATAACATTACAACCCATTCCAACAAGCTCTTGTCAGCAAATCTTAAAGACACAGTTCCCCCCATGGCAGCTGTCCATCTCTTTTCTGCATTTGCATGGGATCAACATAGCACCTGCACACTCTGTTTCTCAGCTTTGCTTGTGACTGTGTACTAGGTAATACTATGAAAACTCATCTTAAATATCTGTGGCATTAAAAAAAAAGTCAAAATCACACATTCTTGACCTTCTGTGACAGCATGACAAACACCCACCCTTAACCATTCTCAACAGTGCCTTAGGGTGCGTCTACACTTGTAAATTAAGTCGACTTAAGCCATTTATACTACATTTTCCTTAAGTCGACTTACTCAAGCTGCTTAAGTCGACTAAAGGAAAATTAAGTCAACTTTGTTAAACCTCGTTTAAAGTCGATTTTAGGCTTAAGTCGACTTTCTAAAGTTGAATTAAGCCATTGTGGACGCAAAGCAGCCCTAAGTCGACTCTAAGTTGACTTAGGGCTCTCCAGGACTCCCCCACTGCCCTCCCTGCCAGGGGGGGTGGCACAGGGGGAGCCTGGCATGCCCCCCCACAGGGCAGGGCCCTGCCCACCCTGCCTCTATGCCCTGCCAGGGTCCCTGTCGCCCTTTACCCCATTGTACCCAGGTACAATGGGGCAAAGGCTGAGCCCTCTGGCACTTGGTAAGGGGTGCCACCCCTGCCACCGTGGACCTCTCCCAGGTTCACCTAGCCCCTAGAAGTCGACCTAGGCATCCAGTGTGGACGCTTTAGGTCGACTTTGTGAGTTCCCCCCTAAGTCAACTTAAAATGTAGGTGTGGACATGCTAACTCAACTTAGCTAAAGTCGACCTAAATTAATAAGTGTAGACATAGCCGTGTAGACATAGCCGTAGTGTCTTTGAGCAGCTGTAAGCAACTAACCAGTTGGTTTCTTCTAGATAACTGCTGAAGTTTCTTTTCTAATCTTAAAAAAACAAAATAAAACTGAGTTTTTTAAACCATATGACTTTAAAACCAGTGCACTAAAAGGGATGAAACAAGTATAGAAGTAATTCAGATTGGTCAGACTTCTTGTATGAGACATTTTAAGCACCATGAATGCATTTGTTTGCCAGTCAACTTTTTGCTGGAGTGCAGTCTGGGGAGAAGGATGCCCCGTGCTCCAGCTGCTCGGCAGCTGGCAGCTGAAGCGTGAGTCTTTAGCTCTTCCTCCAAGCCGAGACCACTCGGGTCCCAGCTAGAAGGGTTTCCCTTCTGCCTGGGACCTGAGAAGTCCCGAGCAGAAGGGAGCCGAGTGGTCTGGGGGAGAAGGGAGGCTCCCTTCTCCCCTAGACCACTCAGGGGCTTGCTTACCGGGGAGAGCCAGCCCCATGCGGAGCTGGCTCTCCCTGGACTGAACTAGTCGACTTAGAGAGTCTATTATAGACTCTCTAAGATGAGTTAATAAGGCCCACTTTAAGTCGACTTAGGAGTCCTGTGTGGACTCTCTAAGTCAACTTAATAAGGTCGACTTAAAGTCAACTTATTAAAGTCAACTTATTTAAGTCGACCTAAATTCCCCAGTGTAGACATAGCCTTACTGTCCCCATTATTTTACTCCTAGTATTGCCATTGTCTCTCATTTCATTATGTCGATGTTGTCAGGTGTGAGGAAGCTGTTGAGTGCTAGAAGGGATGCCTTTTGAAGAAACAACACTACAGCAGACCTTCTTGTGATGAGCAGTGGCTGGGGTTCTATAGGTCATCTAGAAATTCTCCCTTGATCTGTGAGCAATTTGAGAATTCTAGGGCAGATTCACTCATTCTAACATCCACTTTTCTTCTGATTTACAACTCTGGGCTTATCTATACTGTAAATGCTGCATCAATCCCCACAGATCGACTCAGTGGGAATCAATTGAGCAATAGGTGTAGATCCACTCAATCGATCCCGGAAGTGTTCTCTTGTTGACTCAGTAACTCCACCCCTCCAAGTGGAGCAATGCTGCATCGAAGGGAGAGCACTTCAAGTTGATGCAGCCAAGTAAAGACGCTGCGATAAGTGAGAGGAAGGGTTGCTCCAAAGAGGAGGGAGCTAGGCTGTTCTCGAGGGTAACAGAGGACAGAACAAGGAGCAATGGTTTCAAATTACAGCTGGGGAGGTCAAGGTTGGATATTAGGAAAAACTTTCTCACTAGGAGGGTGGTGAAGCATTGGAATGGGCTATCTAGGGAGGTGGTAGAATCTCCATCTTTGGAGATTTTTAAGGCTCGGTTAGACAAAACCCTGGCTGGGGTGATTTAGGGGGAGTGGTCCTGCTTTTTCGCAGGGGGTTGGTCTAGATGACCTCGTGAGGTCCCTTCCAACCCTATTATTCTATGATTCTATGATTCTAACTAAGTCGACGGGAGATACACAATCTGCATGCCACAGAATGGATATCTCCTATCGACTTAGCCCTGCTGTATAGAGTAGGCCTACGTGTTACATTGGCATAAAATTGGAGTAATACAATCATGAAAGAGACCCGTATATTTTTTTAAAAAGTGACTTTCATACTCTGGGGCATCCAAAATTTGAATTAAAGTAATTGCATTTGCAATTTTCTTAGTACAATTGAACAGCTCTTCCTGACACACCATAAGAATAGAAAGTCTAAAATGTGGGTGAAGGAATCAAAGGTGACATTATTACTGTCCTGTACCAAATTATTTTTAATTATTTATAAATAAGAATGAGACAAAATAGGGGGAAAAAAGTGGGGGGAATGAATGTGGGGTCATACCTCATTTGAAGGGAAACATACTTTCAAGTTCTATAGGGGATTGTTTGATTTTGTTTTGTTTTTCCTTCTTCAAAAAAGGTTACCTTAGCAACTGATACATACCTTCACACATCCTCTATCTTAGAAATGTACAGAACAGATTTTAAGAGAAACATTAACTTGAAAAAAAACTTTACATTTTCATGAAAATACAATATAGTTCATTACTGCATTGTATAGGAGAGAGATACAGGTAGGGTCTGTCATTCATTTATTACAAGTAATTTGAGAAATGAGAGAGATGTAGTGGGTCCATTTAACTTTTGAATCAGACAGGAGTATGGGTTTTTGTGATGTGCAGAGCTAGTAAATGGCCTGAGTGACACTGCAGAACAATTTCATATAAGTCATCAAAGAGTTATCACATAGAAATAACTTTCAGTTACTAGTGACCTATTAAATGTTCAGAAGGCTTATCTAAAGATGGAGAGCTATCTATTAGAATGCAGCAGTTTTGGTTTATAAGAGTTGTAGCCTGTCCCTACCTAGGATAGAAGACCTGAAAATGCCAAAGTCCATGCAGGCTGCAAAAGGAGAACAGATTCTTCCAGCACTGGTGGGTAACACTGAAGTTAGACTCTCCAACCAGCCACAAACTGTGCTTCTGATCCCCTGCGCCAATAGTTATCCGAATCAGCCATTAGAATGATCCAGTAAAGAGATATGTTATTAAAACCCCGTGTTCTTTACCAGAAAGTTCTCCTGACCCCAGAGGATCCGCTACATTACTAGATCAATACAAGTTTGGATCTTACCCAAAATACCACACTGATAGCCAGTCCTTAGTAAGTGAAACTAAAGGTTTGTGATGAAAGAAAAGAAACAAGGAGAGATCTTTTAAATGATTAAAGCATACACAAATTTAAAAGTCTCTCTCTCTCTATATATATAGCAGGTTTTCACCAGACTTGTGGAGTTTGAAAGTTTCTATAGTCCCTCTGGTATACATCCAGTACCTGTCTTGTCTCAGTCCTTTGTTTTATACCTTCAGTGGCAGGTGAGTTGATCCTGAAGTAAAAAGCAGGAATGAAGACTGAAGACACGATGGATGTGGTGCAGCTCCCTTTTATAGTAGATTGCCATGTGGCTTGTTTCAAGCACAGGCCCTCAGCACGTGGCATGCAAAGGCCTCAGAGAGATTCCCCTATCCATAGGGCATTTTTTTTTACTTGTCCTGATGACCCCTGATGTGTAACCCTGAGTTCTTTTCCTGGGCTCATTACATCTGTAAATTCTCTTGATGGGCGTTAGCAGGTTTATTGATGATGCCATCCTGTGTGCAGTCTCACCCAGCAACACAGCACAAGTTGAAATAAGATATGCCTATCATATTTATAATATACAATATCAAGATGATAAATACACATGAACAATACTATCCTATTTATCAGCTTAGAACCTTTCCAACAGCACCTAGCATGGCATATCTCATAAATTATTGTAATTTTGAAATATCGATGTTTGATAATATTGTAAATGGTCCCCCTACTACAGACAGCATGACAAGGATTCATTTGAATATTCTTCTGATTTCACTTCCTGTGCTTCACACACTCTGAGTCTGAGTTGGAATATTTCCTGCCTTGCTCCCAATAGCACGCAGTAGCTGTGTTTTTGTCCCGGGTTTCAGATCATTCAAACAGCTCTATTCTGAACTTTCATTGTCAGTCCCCTTAGTCAGCCAATTTCCCTTCCCCCCACAAAGCAACATTTGTAAGAGTCACAGTATATATACTGAGACTATTTCTGTTGCTTTGAAAAAATGGGACAAAGGAAGCTGTGCATGTGGATCAAGAACAACAGATAACCCTTTGGAGTAAATTTACAAAAGTTGTTTCGTTTTGCTGTGTTGATGAACTTGCTGTTCATGTCTCAGTTAGTGTATTGCCTCAGAGCAGATAGGATAGGTATTCATTGCAAAATCGGATGTTCATTGTCTTCACCCTCTAAATTTGTATTTCTTCATTAGCTTAATATCTCAAAATAAATAAAATGGACTATTTTAGCAAATAGTGTTTAAAGTAAAAAACAGGTTTGAATGAAACATCATTAAGAGGTTAATACCAATATTTCTTACACTTCAGGAACATACATTTCACTGCTCATGTCGCCTTCACAATCTAATCCTGATTTCCAGCTGATGAATAAACAGACAAGATTATCACACACTGTACATTCATGTGTAAAATGAAATCCCTATTAAAGTTCATTGCTTCAAATGATATATGCTTTGTAACATTTCCTGTAGAGATCCCTGCTGAGTTCCATGCTGCAATCTAGGCTGTCTTCTATCATCTTTCTGTTTAGCACTGGAAGAATGTGATATTTTTGGGTGATGCTTTGTAAAGTTTTGACTGAAGATGCCAACAATTTGTGCATTATTCAGCATTTTGATTGGCGAGCAATGTGAAATGGTCTTGGGCAATCAGTGACATTTCAAAGATTTAAAAAAAATATTCTTTTAGTCCTTTAATTACATTAGTGTGATATTGGTTTCCCATTGTCTCTGATTAATGTTTGTGTGTTTATCTGTATATACACACCTATGGTGTGAGACCTTCACCCCTGTTCCAGCCTCCAGGAGAAAGGGCTGGAGGTTAATAAAAGGCTTTAAAAGGTAGGGAAACAATCCACCAGCACTGGAATTGACAAAAACTGCCATCAACAGTCCTCTGAGGACCCTCTTGCAAGTTTTGGCTCAGGGACAACGGATTTTATTCTCATTGCAACAAGTGATCTGACCTCACCGTCCTCTGTGTGCTGTTACCCAGTGTTTGAATCCTAACACCTATTCTGAACTGCTGTTACAGCCTGACCTGATCCTGTGTCATACATTTCCCTGCATTTAATTTCCTCCCATTCTCTTCAAAGCATCTGACGAAGTGGAATTTTTCCCCACAAAAGCTCATGCGGTAAATAAATTTGTTAGTCTTTAAAAGTGCCACAGAACTCCTTGTTTATGAGAAATCAGGAAACTATTATTTCTTAGAAATATTATGGATGACAGTTTTATTTTTCTGCTTAACTGAATGCATAGAGTCATGTCAAAGGAGACTGCAAAGAGGGGTTGCTAATGAACGTGGGAGGTGTAAAACAATGTCATACACTCAGTTACCTATGTCAAAGGAGTCAAGACAGCAATGGTTGGACCATCAATTTGAGGAAAATCCTACCTAGCTAGCACCATCCAACTTAAACTGTTTCCCCTTCTCAAATCTAGGGCTGAGATTAAAAGTCCCTGGAGGGTTAAAATTATGTCCCTGGAAGAAAGGGAAGGGGAAAGTTGTTAGCTCAGCTGGAAGCTGATAGAAATAGAGTCAGCATGCAGCAAGGCTCCAAGCAGAGACCTTGACTTGAGAGCCAAGGTCTGCAGAAATCAAACAAGCTGTTACGTGCTGCCTAGAGGAAACAGGGGATGCCAAGGTTAAGTCATGTCTCCTAAGGGGCATGCGGGGACTGATAAGCTCAGGTAAGAAAATATGCATATAGGTCTCCTTGTTATTTTTAAATGTACTTCTCTCAGCTCTGTTTACCATTTGGGCAAAATAAATCCTACTTGGTTCTAGAAAAACTGCTTCTGTTTCACTGCACACTGTTACTGACCACAGCTGTCTGTATTCCTGACAGATTTGGATGGTGTATGCAGGGAGATGAGTAGATGGGAAAGAAGGAGGGAAAAAAAGATATGGGCAGGATTTAGGGGAGATGATTCATCTGCAGGGAGATGAGTAGATGGGAAAGAAGGAGGGGAAAAAAGATATGGGCAGGATTTAGGGGAGATGATTCATCTTCTAGTGGCTTTATCAGGAGTCTCATGGTATCTGGTATTTTGTTTATAGCCCCCCCCCATTTGGATTCATATGAATTTCAGCTTTTCATTTGTAAAAGTTAGTTAGTTTCTGGTCTTTAGCATTGTGAAGAAAAACTTAAAAATGTGATCTATGAGTAATAAAAGAGAAGGCAAAACACTCCCCATCCATGAATCAAAACTCTATTTTTAAAATCTCTACTTTTTACATCAATCTCTTGATGTGGTGGTGGTAGGGATAGTCATATTTTGAATGCTTGGAGGTGGAGAAGTATGCATGGAGAATGCTCAATCTTTTCTTTCACTCTTCCTTCTATTGGTTCTTTCTCACTGTGGTTTAGATAGTTTAAGCAAGACCACAAAGCTGATCTCTAGTATGAAATATTCCCCAACACACCAAACATCTAGCCTCAATAGAAGGAGTTTCCTTGCTCATCTAGAGTAAAAATTATATAGATGATCCACCCCATGTTTGATTTTTACATGTTACATCATGTAATGAATTATTTTCTTGTATCAGTAATTAAAATGAGCATTGAAGTGAAATCTTGTGAAGTTAGAACCAAATACTTTTATTTAAAACAAAAACTTATAGAGAAAACAAAGGCAGAAAAGGATATTCCTTATAATCCTTTAGCACAAAAAACCAGATAAATTGATATTCCCATTTGAAATGTAGCTAAAGCGGAAATATATTTATAAACTGAAAGAATTAAAAGGAAAAGGGAAAGACTTTCACCTTATATTGCTGCCTCTCTAGCGAAGACACATTCTGAATGGATAGAGGGTATTTCTTAGTCCTTAGTAAATAAAGTGTTAACTCAATTTAACTCCCCCTGCCTCTTTCACAGGTGCTCAGGGGTGGGGCTAAGTGAGTGAGTGCACAGCTGAGAAGGTTTCTGGGAAAGGTAGGTTTCAGATTAGGGGTGAGGGGCTAGATCACAAAATAGAAAACTTCTTTTTATGTTATTGCTTTACTTTTTGTTGAGTCATTTCATAAGTTTATAAAACTTCTAGTAAAAATTTGTGATCTGTAGCTGAGTATGTTATTTACTTATCTCCCCCAAGGAAGAAAACATAAAAGAAAAAGCAAACCACCTAAAACAGATTCCCTTTCTTTGTTTTGATGTGTTACTACTATTGTATAAATGAAGGGCACTGGGAGAGTGAAAATAATGGCCCTGCCTCTCAGCTGGTGTAACTCAGCATAGTTGTATTGATTTCAGTGGAGCTATGGTGACTTACAACAGTTCTGAAACTGACACAAAATGCTGAATGCGTCTGTTCAAGATTGTCTTAATAGCTCTCGTGTTTTCTAACAGGCTGCTGTCTTCAGCACAACCAGCATCATTTGCTAAAATATAGATTACAGACTTTTGTAAATAATTTCTGTCTAAAAAGAAAGAAGGCTAGTAAGGCAGAAACAAAAGTAAGAAGGAAGGAGTCTGAGCATTCTCTAATCTCTTTATCTTGCAGTACAAAATTATCAATGGCAGCTATGTGGAAGTTTAGCAGATTGCCAGAAGAAAAAAATCTGTATGTCTGGTGGTGGAAAGAAGCACTAACACAGTAAGTAGGGCACCCCGCTCACATTATTAAACTAAATCTATTAAACGAGCTAACAGCTACCTACTTTAAATGGAAGTGGGATGTTGGTAGGATGTTCTCTGTAAAAGATCCTTTGCTAGAGAATTTCTTTTTTAGAGCATCGATTCAGTACAGACTAAATGGTATCAGAACAGAGTAAAAGGCACTAAATGCCTGCTGGCATTTCCTGTCGGTGAGGTGATTGATAGGGAGTTGAGATGATGATGGGCTAAAGTTCATTTTGGAGTTAAGGATATTTTTAAGTGGTCTGTTTTATTCCCAGGTTTGCTTTGATATAGTTTGCAAGACTGGAGCCATAGATATGAAACAAATACTCTCACAGATGCTTGCCTTTAAGGGTATACGTCAGTACTTTAAACATTATCTTGTGTGTGTTTAGTGCTAGGCACTGTGGTTTTTAAATTTTAAAACAGTTAAAGAAATTGACAAAAGGAACTGGAAAATATGAAGTCTAATGATCTAGAGGTCTCGGGTCAGATTCTTAGCTGGAGTATGTGGGGTTTCAACTCTGCTGAAGTCTCAATGAATTACATCAGGAATGGATTTATTCCCAGATCTTTAGACTTGAAGGCCCTACACTAGATTATGAGACACTGATGTAAGCAGGTGTAGATTTAATTAACCTGAAGTTGTATCACTCAACTGATGTAAGTAGGTAAATGATTTCAGAAGAAATCTAAATTTGCACAGATTCCATGCTGTGGCACGCCGCTGTGGAAGGAGTCCTTTGAACTGTAATCATTGGTCTAAAATTCATATTGGTTCTGCATCCCCAAAATTCCAGTGTAAAATCATGTTCAAGGGCTATTCTAAAGTGACTAAGATCTATAAATAGCCACATGTTCTGAAACTCAGTTTCAAGAACTCATACAGGAGAGGTCTATAGTTGCCAGGATTAAGATTGGTTTCAGTTTAGTTTGTTGAAATTGCTCGTCCTTCGGTTGGGCTGAGAAGAGAGTGGTTGTAGAAGAAACATATTACATAAAATGCATTTGGAACAGCAAGGCCATGTTTTATTCTTTCTGTAGTATACTTAGCCCAGACTGAGAAATAGGATTGTGTTTAACATGTGTAGTATGATAGCCCATCTCCTGCATAATGGTGTATTTGTTATTGTGTGGGGGCAAGATCACTCTGAGCTCCTAAATCTAAGTCTTCCTGCATCTTCCATCCAGAAAAATGACTCTTTGCTACCAGCAAAGAGTCATTAGCCTAAATCTTTGCAGGCCACTCTGTATTAAAATATAGTAGCTAGAAGGTATCTTCTACATTCCGTTAAAATGCAAATTGCACAGAACTGTCCTGGAAATAACAGGCTTTACATTTTACAGTTACTGTTTCATGCCAGTAATGTAGTCATCTGCTGCAGTGATGTCAGTTCCTTAGCTGGATGGCTGCCCTCATTAACAGAGGCAGAAAGAGTGTGGAGATGGGGAAAAGAGCAGTTTCCAAAAAGTTTTCCAGGTGATTAGAGTTAGGTCATATAAACGTTTACTATTCCTCAGTAATTACATTAGTTGTAGCTTTCAGCGTACACCCCAGATCCTATGGCTTTGCCAGGGGTATGTGTTAGTGTGTGGATGAGTTCCCAACTTCTGGCTGCTGTTCTATGTAGAGAACATCTGTTCTACAGTAATACCACAGTGATATGCCAGCCCAGCAATGTGACTGAATCATATGAGGATTCTTTGAAGCAGCACCTTTGGTTGTTTGTTTAATATACTGACCTTGAAGTAAGACAAGTCTCTTTCAGAATAGGGCACAAACATTTTAAAAACATCAGCATAGAATTTTGCAACTGTTCCCAATTTCAAGGGTAAAAAAGGATCTAATTTTTAGATATCCTTCACCCCAATGTTTTCACAATTTATATCAATGTTTAATTAAAAATGCTGTGAAATCTATTCCCAAAATGCTAATGGAAACAAACACTCATTTACCAATACCCAGTGCTTTTTTTCTAAAAAAAAAAGGTACCGGAACTCCTATTGATGTCCGTCGTGTCATAAAGAAATAACACTGAAAATAGTGCAGTAAACAGTAAATTTTTGAATATATCAAAGAAATAAAAATACAAGGTAAAAACTGTTAAGTTTTATTAACTATGCAGGCCGCTAATATACTGAAAGACAACCTGTGAGGTCTTACAGCAGGGGTCCTCACACTTTTTAAATAGGGGGCCAGTTCACGGTCCCTCAGACTGTTGGGGGGCCGTATTATAATTAGAAAAAAACGTGAATGCGTAGCTATCACGTCTGCTGCTGGCCTGTGTTTCTGGGTACTGGGTGGTAGGCAGTAATGCATCCACACACTTTTTGTTGGTGCTGTGGGCTCCGGCCAGGCCCAGAGTGTGGGACTGACCGATGTTAGCCTGCTGGCCTGCTGTTGTGTACGCAACTAGTAGCCAATGTTCCCTCTAGGTTTGGTGGCTTGTGTGCAAAATTTTCAAGCCGTGTGAAAAACTTTTTCAGAATAAATTTTTGGGGAAAACTCACAAGACAGAAATTATAGGCATTAATTGAAGATAAAGAGACTGTAAATAGAATTAATTAATTAATTGTGTTTAATTAATTTAATTGGAATGAATTTGGAATTGAAATCTAATTTTAAGAAAGGTTTTTATTTAAAATTAATTTTTAAAAAGTTTTAAAAAAGAAGGGAGAGAAAGAAAAAAGAAAAGGAAGGAGGAGACAAAGAAAAAAAGAAAGAAAGGAAGGAAGCAAAGACAGAAAGAGCAGGAAGGAAGGAAGACAAAGAAGAGAAAGAAAAAAAGGAAAGGAAGAAAGAAGAGAAAGGAAGGCAGGGAAGAGGAAGACAAAGAGAAAAAGAAAAAAAGGAAAGGAAGAAAGAAGAGAAAGGAAGGAAAGGAAGAGGAAGAGAAAGGAAGGCAGGGAAGAGGAAGACAAAGAAGAGGGGAAAAAAAGGAAAGGAAGAGGAAGAGGAAGAGAAAGAAGAGAAAGGAAGCAGCCCCGGGGGTCTGGAGGGGGCGGTGGGGGCTGCCGGCCTGCGCGGGGGTCCCTCCTTGTCCCCACCCCCACCCCTCTAACCCGGCCCGTCTCCTTGTCCCCACCCCACCCCACAACCCGGCCCGTCTCCTTGTCCCCCCACCCCTCTCCAGGCCTCCCTCCAGCCCCCTTACCTGGCCGGAGGCTGGGAACCACAGAGACAGCCGGCAGAGCTGCTTGCCGGCCAGTCCGCTCCCGCCCTGAGCACGCTGTAACTGCGCATGCTCAGGGCGGGAGATTTGAATCTCCCCAGCCCGGCCCAGCCTGCACAGCTGGGAGGGAGCACCGGCGGGGACCGAACGCGGCCCCGGCAGGGCAGACAGACCCCGGCAACGGAGCCTGATCCTGGCCCCGTGCCGGGAGGCCGACGCTGTCGGGAGAGCGGGGCGGGGTCGGCTCTGGGCCAGGAAGTCGAGGCGGCCGGTGGGTGGGAGAAGGAAAAAAAGGTGCCGGAACGCTGTTCCGGTGCGTTCCGGCAGAAAAAAAGCACTGCCAATACCAATTGATGATTCACACCCCTCCAAACCCCCCTGTTCCAAAAGCTAGAAAAGATCATTTCTTGCCAATCCCCCATTTTAGAAAATAAGCCATGCTTTTCTATTAAAACTTTTGCTTTGAACATTTTTATTAGCTTTAATTCTTTTGCAACTGCTACCATCACATTTATATACCACTCCATCTACTACATTTTTTTAAAACCTCCTGCGTCTGTAGCTTTTCCCACTTCAGACACCACCAGCATTGAATATAGCCCTTTGTCTGTAAATGCAGCATGTTAGGGGATAGATGCATATTAAATGACTTCAGGCCTCTTCTGGAAAAAGCAAATTTATATACGTAGAATCATAGTACTCAGGAAAACAGAGATTACCTAATACTGTTTGGCCATTTTATCCATTCCACAGTTAGTGAAGGGTTTTTCTACAGTATATATTTAAGTGCTTCAGACAGTCTAGGCTTCACCGATTCATCGGATGGGTTTCCAACATTTCCCTAGGAAGACAAGTTTGCACACCATTTATTAGATAGATACTTCACCCATTACCGTGGTATTTTACAGTGTTTTAAAGAATCCCAGTGCACTCACTTTCTCTGACTATTGCTATTTGATTACATTAATAATGTTTCAGGCTGCCAGCCTTCGTGAAAGGTCAGCTTGACTGGTCACTGACTGTTTATTAAAAGCTTTCTTCAAGCACCAAAACTTCCTGTGACTGCATCATTTTCCTCCCAAAGCCAGTCCTACTCTTTGAATCCATCTCCCTGGGTGCATTTATATGTAACAGCATAACTAACTGAGTGTTCCAGCAGCAATATAATCACTACTTTTTGCTTGCTAGATAACATGTTCAATCATTGCCATCTGAAAGCCACGGAACATTTATGAAAACATCTATCTGCAATCATATGAAACTGAAGGGAAATGCAGCAAATCCCACACTTGCTTGTTTTTGCCTATGTATACCTATTGTCAACTGTTCATTTAGAAAATCCTTCTCTGAGTAATTTTATTTCCCTTATACTGTACTACTGTGATCTGTAAAGAAGATTAATTTATTTTGTTCTGTTGTGGCAATCTACTATTTATCAGAACCTTATGATGTTGTCATCGTCTTTATACATTTGAGGATTAGGGTCCCTGCTTCTGCGTCACATGCTCAAATCTGTTTTTTTGATCAGATATTAATCCATATGTTGCCATTCTGAATATTATTAGAATTTATATTCTATTTATAATTTATGGGAGGAAATTTTATTTATATTGAGACAGATTCTGTCCTCTTTACTCATGTTCTGTGGTGTTTTACTCCACAAGAAATCCCCTGGGTTTAATTGGGGCTCCTTGGAGAATAAGGTACTACATAACATGAGTGAGGGGAGCAGAAGTGAGCCCTCAGAAGTTATTGTTAAAGTATGCCATCATTCTACAAAGTCACTTCCTTCATTTTGATGTTGATGTTCCTGGTCACTTTGCTGAGGAGGAGGCTGTTTTGTCAAGCTCATGCGATTAATAAATCTGTTTAGTCTTTAAAAGTGCCACAAGACTCTTTTGTCTTTCTACAATAGACTAACACGGCTACCCCTTTGGAATTTGATGATTTCTTAGTATTTACAACCCCTCAGAAGCATGTTCTCATCTTTTTTTTTTTTTTTTTGTTCTGAAGCCAGGAATACATTCTCTGGGGTGTGAAGATCATAGAAATAGAGACTTTTGCTTGTTTGAATCTCAGCCTCCCTTCCCCTTTGCTCTGTGATGCACCTCTTCCAATCCCCCTTACATACCTCTCTGGTATTTCTCCCCCATTCTTATTATTCTTATTCTTATTATTATCCGTATCTTCTGTCACTATATGGTCCTTCTTCTTACTGTACTTCAATGTGTAATACCTCAGTATCCCCTTCTTTTCCCCCTTTATCCTCATGGTAAGAATCCCCTATGTTTTTCCAATGCAGTTGGGCCTGCTCCGAGAGCATCTCCTCCTGCTGATCAGTGTTCCACTCCATACTCTCAACACATTGGTTATAAAGCAAGAAGAAGAGACTAACTTGAAAGATTCATAATGATTCATGATATAAGTAAGTAGTGTAAGATGTTCAAAATACTACAATGATGGTCGTGAAAGGAGGGACGTGAAAGGAGCACCTCTTTTTCCTCCCCATCGACAAGTAGAATATTTTAGCTAAGTAGACCATCAAGCAGGGATATTGCAACAGCATAATCCTACTTTCTTTAGCATTCTCTTTCATTCTTATGTGATATTATCTTACTTTTTTTCTCCTGGTTGTACTGTATGACTGATCCATTAAATGTGGCTAAATTATTTAAAACAAGAATTGGGTAGGGAAAATTCTAGCCATATATTGTGTGCTGTTTCTGGCACCAGAATCTCTTGTATTAAAGTAAGGTTTACCAGGACTTTTATTTGCCATGCCACTTACATTATAACTAGACATTTTTTGAAGATTAGTTGTTTGGAGACATAATTCCATCATCTCTCATTTAAGCCTCTCAGCATCTTTAGAAAGACAATAGAACTGAACAGCTTCAAGTGCAGTTTGACTTTCTGACAGAAAAATCAAACAAGCTATTGAAGTTCATTTCTTTCTTCCAAAATTTCATACATGACTCATTAGCACCTTTAGCAAGTTGAAAGATCTCTAGCTGTATTTGGTCAATAACGCTCAACTTCAAACAGAGCTGCAATGATTTCTTCCAGGATCTCAGTGATGTGTCTTTTACATAGCTGATGAGCAAGTTCAGGGAAGCTTTTACATTACTTATGTTGTGTATTCTATTTGTAAATTTCTTTGATATAAAAATTCTGACACATCTCTAAGGGTACGTCTACATTTACAAATTAAGTCGACTTAAGCTTGCTTAAATCGACTTAATTTAATCTTCGTCTACACTACAATTTCCTTAAGTCAACTTAACTTGCTGCTTAAGTCAATTTAAGGAAATTTAAAGTCGACTTTATAAAACCTAGTATAAATTCAACTTTACTGACTAAATCGACTTTATAAAGTCAACTTAGCCAGTGTGGACGCAGATTAGCCCTATGTCGACTTTAAATAGACTTAAAGGGCTCCCCACTACCCTCCCTGCCAGGGTGGCTGGCACAGCCAGAGCCTGGCATGCCCCCCCACAGGGCAGGACATAGCCCTGCCCACCTCTCTCCTATGCCCTGCCAGTATCCCTGTCCTGCTCACCCCCCATTGTACCCAGGTACAATGAGGCAAATGCTGAGCCCCCTGGCACTTGGCAAGGGGTGCTCCCCCTGCCACCGGGGACCATTCCCAGGTCCACCTAGACCCTAGAAGTCGACTTAGGCATCCAGTGTGGATGTTCTAAGTTGATTTGGCAAGGTCCCCTTTAAATCAACTTAATTTTTTAGCGTGGGCATGCTAAGTCGACTTATTTGGCCATGTGCAGACATAGCCTAAGAGTCTTTGAATGTAGAGTTTGTGTGGAATTGTGGATCAATTGTTAGAGAGGGCATATCTGAGAGGCTTTAATAAACCATCTCTGCATTTTTGAAATCCATAAACTCAATTCCTCCATATTCTTCTTTTACGAATGAATGATTCAAGCTTTATATATAAAATATGTAATCTTGAAAGAAAATGTAGGCATATATATTGTGCATGTAAAGGATGTGTAACAAAATATAGGGATAGGGTGCCATGCCCTAGGCATATATGGATGTTTTTATAGCCCATCAGTGTTTTTCAACCTTTAGTGGATCAGGAAACACTTAAAGCTATTGATTATTTAGAAATGGAACACCTGATGAAAACATTCTTGAATGAGCTGGTAACAGTGGTGGGAGGAGTGCATCAAGGTTTGCATGTGTCTGGAAGTTTGGTAGCAGTTGGGACATTTTAAATTATTCCTTCCTCATGCAGCACTACCCCAACCCAATAGGGTGTATTTATAAGTATTTAAGTATTTAAAACTTACAAAAATAAGTAATATACATGCTATAGAGTGAATTATCCCCCATACAATCTGAACAGAATGTATACACCTTTATCAAAATACTGGAATTCAAATAAGACCATTGCTAAAAAGACAATGGCAAAGAGGCCTGGAACCATTATGCATCCTTATTTGGGGCCATTGGTGATGAGAAAAGGCTTCTGTTACATCATCACAGTCCGTCATCGTGGTGATCAGATCATCATGAAATGAGTGGATGACAACGATCATCTTTTCTAGACAAATTGTTGATATAATTGCCCTAGACCCCAGTGATTCACCACGTCAAAGGACTTGCTCAGGACAATAAACACTACATACAAGCTTTTATTCTGTACATAAGCCTTCTCTGTTATTTCTCCATGATGCCACAGCCAGCCTGAAACACCATGGTGACATGATTTTTGCAGCCCAACAAATACAAAGGAAAATTATCTAGGGTAACATTCAGGAAAATGTATTTCAAAACGTGGCTGGACTTAAAAGTGAGAGGCAAAACTACCCCAAGATCTCTTTACTTAAGAAAGAAAAGAAACCAGTAGTTAGGGTGGGGAGTATCCTGGCAAGAGAATTTGGTCAGCCCTGTTGTTGTGAATATCTAGCAAATCAAGTTTGTTTGTTGTTAAAGGGGTTTTTTTCCCTCTCATAACCATTTCTGACTTATAGATTTTAAGTGAATACAAGCATTTCTTTTGATTAAAAACAAGTTTAACCACAAACTAATCAAATGTTGTGGGTAAACTCAACTGTTCGGGTAACTCCAGTTAAAGGAATTTATACTGCAAGAGGTAACCAGGTCTGGTGGAAACCAGAGGGAGACTGGAGTGGTGCTGGTGGGTTGCAGCTCTGCACAGACACTGGGTGTGATCTTGCATGCTCTTTGGCTGCTTGTGAGCAGTGAGGCTGGGAGCTACAGCAGCAGAATATGGTGAGGCAACCAAAGTTGCAGGGCAGTTGGTGACACAACCTCTCACTAGTCTGGTCTACGTTCCAGAATGTGGTGGTTTTTAACTAGGGCTCTGGGTTATAGCCCCTTAGTAGCTAATTATGGCTATGTCTACACTAGAAATGTTAAGTTGACTTTATTAAGTTGACTTAATAAGGTCGACTTTAAGTCGACTTAAATTCAACCTTATTAAATCGACTTAACTTTTCTAGTGCAGACATAGTCCCTTTTCGACCTTATAAGTCGATTTAACACTTTAAGTCGACTTACTAAGGTCGATTTAGGTGCTAATCCCCATCCACACTCACTTAAGTGGATCTAATAAAGTCGGCTTACACATTAAGTCGACCTAAAACAAGTTATTATTAAGTCGACTTAACTTTTCCTTAAATCGACTTAAGGATAGCCCAGGGTGGACATGGAGTAGTTAGGTCGACTTAAGCCTCCTTAAATCGATCTAACTTGTAAGTGTAGATGCACCCTATGATATCTACCAGGCCCAACTGGAAGAATTTCCATTCAGGAACCTGTGGACAGGAATATTGTGCAATGGACTTGTATGAGATTTCGTGCTTAAAACATTCTTTACCTGAAAATGCAGATTCAAGTCAATCAAAGTTTCCATATTTATATTCATTTTACTGAATCATTTCAATATAAAAATCCCTTTGAAAAATTTAAAAAAAAAAAAGTCCAAACATTTCATTTTGACACCTTCAAAAGGAAATGGTTCAGCTTTTGATTTGATTACTTTCCATTTTGCAATTTCTTTTTTCTAATTTAAGTACTCAAGCTAAAAAAAATTTGACCTGAAATATTAATGGCCAATGATGTAAAAAATCTTTGTTCATGCAATTGTACTGTGCAGTAATATAGAAGCAGATTCTTCAAAATAAAAGTATAGATTTGCTGAAAGGTACATAGCTCTCAGAGAAATGGATTTAAAAGAAGAAAGGTAGAGATCTCCTATAGTTGGCATTCTCCTTAATTCCCTATATAGATATGGCTTGGTGTTCCTGGTCCTTTCCTTGTAGGAACCAAAGTAGCCTGCTTGCTGCAGACCCCAATTGTCTGTCAGCCTCTGTTACACTGCAAGAGCTGGCAACTTCTGCCTCCCTTTCTTCAGGGTAGATCTTTAGTGTTTCATCTCCAAGGCCCAGACTTGACCAAACAGCTGGGTCACCAGGAGTTGCCTCAGCACAGCTGTTAACTTGGGTATTTTGTTTGCATGCCTTCATTCCAAGGCCACTGTGTTGCCTTTGCTGCTTGATTCCCTTAATAACCACTTTTTGATGTAACTCCAACTTAAGTGTGGAGGCATGCACAATACAGGGCCGTCCCAATTGGCCTAGGAGGGTCCCCCTCCACCTCCTCCCCACCATGCTGAAGGAGAGTGCGGCAGGTCGGCCTGCTCCGCCCCCCCAGGGAGCTGACCCCAGCCTTGGGCCCAGAAGATAAGACCGCCTGTTGGGTGGTGGGAAGAGCCGGCCTTGCCCCCGGGAAGCCGAGGCCGCCTGCCGCCGTGCGGCGAGGAAAGCCAGCCCCAGGTTTGGCTGAGAGCTGGCCCTGGCCAAGGCCACCGCCGCGGCTACAGCCAGGACCCCAGGCTGCCTGGGGCTGGTGCCTCAGCCGGGGACCAGAGGCCCCATGCCACCAGCGAGGGCCGGCCCCGGCTGCATACGGCTTTGTAGGGCAGGCCGCAGGCCAGCCCAGAGGCTGGGCCCTGCGTGCCTGCCCCACCTCTGGGCCTCCCTGTTCTGCCCTGGGGGCAGTGAGGGCCAGCCCAGAGGCTGGGCCAAGTGCTCATGGTCCGTCCCGCTGGCTTCGGCTTGCTCCCGCAAGGATGGTCCTGGCACAATGTTCATAAAGATAATAGTTATTTCCTGTTTCTTCTTATTCTCAATATCTGGGTCCTTTACCTCACCTTTGAAGGTGATTGGTCATTCCTCTAAGCAGTAGCCTCCATGACATCTGCTGGGGGAAAGGGGAAAGTAAGAGGTTATTGAGGGCCATGGAAAATACCCAGGCCAGAGCTGTTTTCCCTTTAGGAGAGTAAGGAGCTAATATCCTCTTCAGAATTAGAATCTATGTTTGAAATTCCAGAGTATCTTAAAATAAGCAAACTATATAGATATAACTATGAAAGGTGTAGTTAAAACCTCAGATACTCCCCCATTCTTGTTGCACTTCTATCATGTAGCTTCTGACTTCAAGCAGGCAGCTCACTGAATTCTCCTAATTTTTCTTTCTGAAGAATAAAACAAGCTTTTAAACTATATTTGATCTTGCAAAGTCCCTCATGAATGGCAAAGGAGATGCTATTCTGTACAATTTAAATCACTCTTGAGCAGAAATTACACTTAATGCTTCCAAAACAGAAATTCCACTAACCTTAAATTTGTCATAAAGAAGTTTGTGAACAAGGGGAAAAGAACTGCACCACCAATACCACGAAGCCCAGAGAAATTCCATCCAATGTTTCGGTTTCTGTTGTTGGGAGTGCTTATTTTATAGCCAAATAACAATGGACCAAGAAGCTAAACAATTATCCTGTTTAATTGGTGATTAATGTTTGATCCCTGAATAGGGGTAAAATTAGAAGCCCTTTGTGCCATCACAGTAGTATATTTAACTGTTACGATCTTGTTGGTTTTTTTTATCTAGTGCATTAGCATTTTTAAGGATGAGATTTTTCAAAAATGCTTGTCCTTGACTTAATTATATACATTAATCAGTTATTCATTTTACGTTATAGGAAACAAAACAAAGAACAAAAGTTAAGTATCCAGGAAAGACCACACACTAACTGCTTTCACCAACAGGCTACATCAAATGTGACGGGTGGGAGGGGAATACATTTCACAAATAAATTTATGATTGTTATGGATTTAAGAAAGTTTTATGGCTAATCTCATCACCTGGAGATCTGTATTTTTATGATTATTTTATCTGTTTGAGTTTTATGGTGTGCTCTGTGGAACACTAGCACTACCAGCGTCCACTGTGGGAACCAACTGATTGATCTAACTCAATTAATTGCTTGTGCTTATTGGCAAATAATATTAATCAACTCCTTCAAATCTATATTCAGCTCACCTGGTGAGATGCAGATTGACCAGATCTAGGTGTCTCAGGAGAGACAAAGGATTCTGAAATAGGCAGGACTGAGAGTGAACTCAGGATGAGATGCCAACTGAGGGTCAGCCTGGGATAGAGGCAGCAGCTGCTAGAGTGAAAACAGTCTTGCCCAGCAAAGTGCTGAGTACTGGATAGGACAAGTAGGACCTAGATAAGTAGGCAAAGGGAGGCTGAAATTTAGGTATATGTACAGGCCTTTTCTTAGCTCTTTTCCTCTCTATTTTTCTATGGATAAATATTTTGTTTTAAACAAGCTGTTCTGTCACTATATTTTCTTATTGTTCACAACTCATGGAGAGAAGTCAAAATTCAGGTGGATCTGCTGAGGGCCATTAGAGTCAAACTGAATTATTGCAAAATAAAACTTTAGCTTTTTCTGAAAATAGTTTACCTTATATAGAGTCACAATAAGACAGAGTTATTCCTTTGTCTAGTCATAATACTGTCAAGAGCAATAGACAGGTTTAACTCCGCCAGACCTGGATTTAAGATATTATATTACTAGAAATGGATAATACTTAGGTAAAGAACTTCATATTATTTTAAAGTATTAGACACTGCTAATTATACATATAGTATCTCATCTGCAACCATATGAGGTAGGATAACATAAGAATCATTAACTCTCATGCTTTAGGCAATAAACTAATTCAGTGACTAGGGAAACAAGATTCCTTCCTTGGGAATAGTTGTGTAAGTGTCTAAGGGCCTAAATCCAAATGGTACTGTAAATTATTGAGTTTAAGGCTGGAAGAGACCACCAAGTCATCTGAACTGACTTCCCATCTGTCACAGGCCCCAAACACCACTGAGCACCTATCTGCTAAACCCAGCAACCAAATTTAGATTAAAGCATTACAGCCCACAGGAGTTTAGATTGTTACATGCCACTGGGAAAGAATAGGCAGGACCAGTTCTCAAACACCCCCCTCCCCCCCGCCAGTAACAGTGAATGATTAAATGAGTTATAGCCAGAGAATCCTGGCAAGTGACCCAAACCCACACACTGCAGAGGAAGGAGGAAATGTCACTGCCAATCTAATTTAGGGGAAAATTCTTTCCCAACTCCACATCTGGTGATCAATTAGATCTTGAGCATGTGAGGAAGAACCAGCCAGTCACATACCAAAGAGAGAGATGCTCAGTACTACCTCAGAACCCTGGCCCTTGCTGTCCAATGTCCCATCTCCAGCTATGGCCATCCCTGATGCTTCAAAGAAAGGAAATTTTAAAAGAGCAGAATACATTGGAAATGGGGGGAGGGAGGAAGGAATCTCTTTTTGACCCCTGCCAGTGGCTGGCTAAAATCCTGACACATGAGCTTTAAGGAACCTAAGATATAAACTGGAAGTGGGCCCTAGGGGTCTGTCCCCCCACCATCAAACAACTATCATACCATGTCACTTACAAAATTGTTCAGCTCTCTTAAAGCTAATTAAGTTGTTCCCCCCGCCCCCCTCTATTACTAGGAGACTTCTAGAACCTCACCCCTGTGGTGTTAGAAACCTTCTAATTTCCAGCTTAGATTGGTTCATGGCCAGCATTTGTTCCTATGTCAGCTTAAGCTTCAGTGAACTTTGTATCAAGCTGCAAAGAATTGGGGAAAGTGGTCTTGTCTTCCTCTAAAGCATTCGAAAAATTCCAAAGGGGTACGAAGTGGAACTTTTCTCCCACGAAACCTCATGCAATAAATAAATTTGTTTGTCTTTAAAAGTGCCATAGGACTCCTTGTTTGCTCTAAATATTTATTGCTGACAGCCGCTATAAATAGATCGTTGGATGGATCATAGAGCTATTGTATGGCAGTTCTTAATTTCCTTCCTAATTTCAAACAAACAAGGATTTCTGTGGCACCCATTTTCAATTTGTCTGATGAAGTGGGATTTTTCTCCGATGAAAACTCATGCAATAAATTAATTTGTTTGTCTTTAAAAGTGCCACGGGACTCCTTGTTTGTTTGGCTGATCTAGGCTAACACAGCTACCCCTTTGGAACTTCTTAATATCTCCTCTGTGAGCTTCTCAGTGCTTCCTGGGAGTTTCTGAGTACCCTCAACTCCCACTGACCAAATTCTGAAGCTTATTTTTGAGAGTTCCTTTGTGGCATTATAATCCATTTGGAGTAGTAAATCAGACCCTCTAGTCTAATGATGGATTCTTTTTCAGTATGATTAAATCCAATCTGTTGAGCAATGGACCTCTGGATCTCAAAACTTTAACTCTACCACTTAATCTCAAAGGCTGCATCTAGACGGGTAAATTAAGTCGACTTAAGCTTGCTTAAGTCGACTTAATTTACCCTGCATCTACACTACAGTTTCCTTAAGTCGACTTAAGCAGCTTGCTTAAGTCGACTTAAGGAAAATAAAGTCGACTTAATGAAAATTAAGTCGACTTTATTAAACCTAGATTTAATTCAATTTAAGGCTTAATTCGACTTTTTAAAGTCAAATTAAGCCAGTGGAGACCTGGGGGAGCCCTAAGTCGACTTAGGGCTACCCCAGGACTACACCAATGCCCTCCCTGCCGGGGGGGCACAGGGGCAGCTTGGCATGCACCCCAAAGGGCAGGGCATGTGGGCAGGGTGTGACACTGTCTGGATTTAGGGAAGCATTTATGATATTATTTTCAATGGATATCTCATAAATGCTATAATCCATAGGAACTATGTCATGTTTGGTATCAATAGAAAGGTAGTAATGTGCTGGGAATGATTATATAGTTTATGTCTAGGAATTCTATTTCAGTTAGAAGTTAGGAATTCAGTGTTCTATCTATACTTTAATTTGTGTGATTTTATGGGAACGCCCCAAAGAGGATGTCACCAACCATTGTCTCCTTAATGTTTAGGAATTTTCCAGGCAGAATGGTCCCAGGGAGTAAACTGATGAGCCATTAAGGACATAAGGAATACAAGCCGTTTATCTGGTTGCTGTATGCCTTCCCAATTCAGAAAGAAATCTTGGAGTCACTGTGGATAGTTCTCTGAAAACATCCGCCCACTGTGCAATGGCAGTCAAAAAAGCTAACAATGTTGGGATTCATTAGGAAAGAGATAAGCCAGAAAATAACATATTGCCTCTTTATAAATCATTGGTATGCCCGCAGCTTGAATAATGTGTGCAGATCTGGTTATCTCATCTCAAAAAAAATATAATAGAGTTGGAAAAGGTAAAGAAAAGGGGCAATTAAAACGATTATGGATTTGGAAAAGTTTCCATATGACGAGAGATTAATAAGACTTGGACTTTTCAGCCTGGAAAAGAGATGACTAAGGGCGGGGAGTGGGGGGGGGGGGGGGACATGATAGAGATCTATAAAAAACAAAAAACAAAAAAATAGGGGTCACTAAATGAAATTAATAGGCAGCAGGTTTAAAAGAACAAAAGAGTTTCTTCACACAGCACATAGTTAACCTTGAGTGAGGATGTTGTGAAGGCCAGGACTATAATGGAGTATAAAAGGAATTAGATATGCTCATGGCGGATAGATCTATCAGTGGTTATAGGCAGGGATTGCTGTTTGCCGGGGGCTGGGAATGACTGATGGAATGGATCACTTGATTGTTACCAGGGCCATCCCTGGGGGGTGGGGAGAGGGCAGCGAATGTGGCGATCACCCTGGGCCCTGTGGTTACGTGGGCCCCGCAGCCCCTCTTCCCACAGCCATCCCGCATCCAGCATGGGGGCGGGGCCCCACTTTGGACAGTTGGCCCTGGGCCCCGCTCCCCCCATGGGACGGCCCTGATTGTTCTCTCTTCTTCTCATTCCTTCTGAAGTACTTAGCACTGGCCATTTTCAGAAAACAAAATACTGGGCTAGATGGACCATTGGCCTGACATAATATAGTCATTTTTATGTTCTATGGAATACCTGCACTAGACATCTGCCCCACACATGTATGATGAGTTGCAACATACTGCCTAATTCCTTTTATATCAAATATCAAAAAAATCCCTCCCCGAATCCACTGTGGAGAAGGTTACCATCCCCTTCCCCCCCCCCCCAAATAACCAACCATCCAAACAACAACAACAAAAAATCCTCAAGTCACTGAAGCTAATCTGGTGATCAGGGGAAAAATTCTTCCTTCCCCCTTACCACCCCCTTCCCGACCCCCCAAAAGGGGGTAGCTAGTGCAATGTGCACAGCAAGTCTTGACCAAACCTGGTATTTCACCACCTAAAGGAGAGGCAGGTTGGGTGCTGCCTCAGCTTGTAAAAGGGGTAGCAGGAGGCGGACTTCCTCATATGGGGCTGCCCCTTTTAAATCGTTTTACACATCTGTTTCCTAGAAGATGTGTCAAGGTCAACATGTTGGTCTCTTATTCCATTCTGTAGCCCTTTGACATCTTTTTCTCTTCCCACCCAGCCATAAAGTACTGTTCCCTTTGTTCTGCCAGCCAAACAAATGCCGCCCCCACTCCAAAGGTAGCGTCTCTAAGGGTCAGTAGAACTAGCTGAAAAATGTCTTTTCTGCAAGAAATTTTAACAAAAAATGATGCATTGTTTTCATCATGATTGTAACTAGAAAACTGACTTATTTAAAACAAACAAACCCCCAAACTCAGTATTTGAGGGGGATTTTTCCCCAAAAAGTTTTTATCTTCGAGTGGGGTCAGGGGAGGCAGTCTAGAAATTAATTTGTTTTGATTTTTCAGTTCTTAGGGTTTCTGTTTTCTGACACATTCATATCTTTTTGCTAAAAAAGACACTTTACTGGAAAATTAGTATTTGAAAACTCAATTTTCTACTGAAAAAAACTTTTGACTAGCTCTATGGGTTATTTTTTAAACCACACTGGGTTGAATCTAGAGCAGTGAGAGTAGTTAATTCCTTATAGGTTTTTGATGTCCAGTATTAAACTGATCTCAGTACAGGACTTGGTGGATGTTGCCCACATATTTCCAATAAGTAGTTTTGCTGATAATCTCAGAAGAAAGGCTTAGGAGCGCAGGAAAGTTGTAGTGCTGCTATCTATATTGCAAGCTGTTCAGTGTATCAAGTTACGGTGTTGATATGGCACTACATCTGAATACAGTAAGACATCTGATTACTAATACATCGAGTTCTCATAAATGAGATGCCTCAAAATATGAGGATATCTAAGCAGGCCCGTGATTGGATTTTTTTACTTTTTCTCCCTCCTTCCTCCCCCCCAGTTTCCAGCACTAAACTTCAGTGGCCAATTATCCTATCACAATAAAACCCATAAACATTTCTAATGCAATTTGGAACAAAACATTTCAGCTCAGTTTCAGAGAGGGAAATCTAAAATATTTATGCCAAAACATACTGAGTGGATGCACAAGGAAACATTACCAATTAACAGCACTGGGCAATATAAAATAAGCTGAGTAGCACCATAGTATTTTCACCACCAACTTCTTTCATACACTCATAAGTGAAGGTCAAGCATATAGTGTTTCTGTTACAGGTGTGCATATGATAGTAAATCATTTATAGACTGCCGGTGCCTAGAGCACTGCACTGAGAGTCAAGAGACCTAGGGTATATTTCTAGATCCATCACTGCCCTGCTTGGTGAGCCTGGGCAAATCACTTCATTTCTCTGTATTACCCTTCCTCTGTTCTGGCTGTTAGATTATTAGCTCTCTCTGGGGTAGGAACTGTCTCTCAAAATGTACATGGTATCTGGCACAATGGAGTCATGACAATACTAATGTTGTTACATGGTAAAATTTGCTTTTCAATAGCACTACCCTACCCCTATGTAATATGTGCTCAGATTCCCAAATAACTGACCTGTGAAAGGAGGATAAAAAAAGAAAATGGAAAGGAATTTGTATTAACAAGTACTGGGCAAGTCTAATGAGCTTTTAATTGTCTGCACTTGATAGAAAAGGTCAATGCTATTGGGAGAGAGAAATAGAAGAAAAATCGTCTGGTCAAACAATTAGAGCAATGTGTGAAATTTATTGGTTAAGTCCAAGAGAAAGAACCAAGAGCTAGAAAGCTAAAAGTGTGCTTCTGGTTGTGCTTTGTATAGTATGAACAAAGATTCTCGAAACAATAGATGAGAAAGGATTTCATATGACTTGAGCCTGTAATGTTGCTTGTAATGTATTCCCTGGGAAGTTGATTTAAAACTTGCACAAATAAACAGTGCAGATCTATTGACCTGCTCAGCACATCAGAAGTTGTCCTTTATATAACAGATTATCCAGACACACATGATCACAAAAGTACATTTTCTGTTGGTCATAAGTGTAAGCTAAATTATTACTTAACTTGCTTGGCTAGCCTTGGTATTGTGACGAGATTTGAAGATGAACTGACGAGTATCAGTAAGATACCTGAAACTTAGAGGATCCACTTTTGTATTATTTTTCATGTGTATAGTAAAGGTCCTATTTATAGACTGTATAAAGAGTTAAGTGAAAATGGTGGCAATGGCTTATCCATGAAATCATCTATTAGCTACGAATCTTACTACTTTATGAGTATTTTAATCAATCTCTTCTAGACACATTTATGAAGGTATCAGTAGAGCTGCTTACATACTTTACCTTAAATGTAGTGGTGTTGGTGTAAATAATACATTCACAGTCTGTGTTACAGGGGTATCTGTGAAAATCATGGCTATTGCAATATGAATGTATGGGTACCAACATTTTTCATGAAGGTGTTGTGGGCATTTTCTGTGGTCACTTACACCAAAATATAACATATACATATTGGTATGAGCCATTTTAATCATTCTCATTTTAAGATGTCTAATATCATAGGGGAAATTTTTCTTGACACTTAAATTGGAACAGGAGTTTCAGCAGCTGCTACTCTTAATACCACATAATGATGATAATGCTAAACATGGCTTTTGGTTGCTCCAGTTCTTTGGGTAGTTGTTTCACCTGCTAGGCTGCAATTGGGCCGGATCCTCAGTTGGTGTAAATCAGTATTGCCACACAGATGTTGATGAATCTCTGCTAATTTATTCTAGAGGATCTAGCCAGTGGCCTCTATTTGAAGGTGCATGTTTTCTGGAAAGCTTGGGGGGGGGGGGGAGTGGAAATAGTTTGCTGCTTTTTAGTACCAAGAGTTGAAGAAAACATATTTCCCATCACTTTATGTGTATTTAAAGATTATATTTAAGAAAAAAGAAAAATACCCCCCTACCCTCCACCACCTGGATAATGGATACTGGGAAGTAGAAATTACTTATGGAAATAGCCTTCACTGAGAAGAACCTTTTCATGTTCTATTGAACTGCTGTTGACATTGTCTGAGTTACTGGGTACTGTGGATTTACAGTACATTTTTCTCTATTCTGTAAGGAAGATTGTGCATTGTGTGGCTTTACTAGTGAAAAGCGCACGGAAGATGTGAAATCATTAGCTATGTTGCATGTTTAGTAAGGCTTACAAGAAGAAATCCTTTCTGAAGCTCCATAAGTAGGGCGGATACACAGGCTCTAATTTTCACAGGAAAGGGATTCCTTCCTGCAGTTCTCCTAAATTATATGGGGTATATTCTGGTCTTTGTTCCAGGTTGTGCAATTTATATATTTGTATTGTCAACTTACTTTATATTTCATAGCTTTGATATCTTAGAGAGTGAAGATCTTCTTTTAATGGTGCACAGGCATTTAAAGGAACCAGCTAGGATTCTGAAGGCAGGCCGTACATCCTATGCAGTTACTCTGGTGGAATGTGAATGGAGAAAATTTAAATTTGAACTCTGCATCCAGCCCAGAAATCTTATAGTACATGAACTTTCTAGGAATGAGCATATGGAGAAGTCTTGTGAATGGCCTCCAAAGGAGAAGTTTTAAAATCTAAAATCCTATTTCTTGACTAGAAGAGATGATAAAAGAACTAGTGACTTCATAAAAGTTTGAGTTGAACTCATCAGATGAGGGAAGGGAAAAAAGATCATAGGACCAAACACAGCAAACAAAAATTAGAATTATACAATTGTGATAACAAACTGAACATGCTTAGGAGACCATTGATGTACAGCACACAAACATTTAAGAACAAATATTCTAAAAATGTGAGTGGGGAAAAAAAATTGAGGAAATTCTGTGACAAGAAAAAAAAAAAACTTACTCAGAAAATTATTCATTTAGCTTTAGTATTCCTGTAAGGACAGATAAAGTTTGAAGAGGAAACAATCTGTTGTGTATTTCTTAACTCTTCACATTTGAACAAAATTAAAATAATGACACTTTTTCCAAAGATTTTATTGGCCTTTAAAAAGGAGAGATATCATCATTTCTGTGCTAAACCATCACATTCTGTGCGACTTGTACCAAGTATATAATATTTAAAGTTAACTTTAATTATGTTATTTATATTTATATTAGCTTTTGTGTGGAGATGGCTAGAAAATAAATTCACCACCCTTGGAAAACTTCAACAAAAAGTTTTTATTATCTTCAAATTTTTCTGCTAAAATGTTGATGAAATTTTATCAAAATGGAATACTAGTTTTCAATGACAAATTGAAAACATTCAAGGAAAATGAACACTTTTAATACAAATTTTAACAAGGGTTTTTTATCACACTTTCTTTTGTTGGGGGAGGGGATGGTTTATGGAAAATTTATTGAGCAAACTTAATTTTCTATTTTAGAATACTTCTGTCCTTGGGACCATACCTACTTGCCACATTCAAGGTATCATCTTCTTAGTCACCATACTGTGACTTGCATTTCACTACATTTGCTTTCCTCCCATTTTGTAAATTCTCCATCTTCAAAGCGTCTGACAAAGTGGGATTTCTTCCCACGAAAGCTCGTGCGATAAATAAATTTGTTAGTCTTTAAAAGTGCCACAGGACTACTTGTTTGTTTTGCTGAACTAGTCGAATATGGAACTTATCTTCTTGGCAGCAATCCTCAGGTTTTAATCAGGAATGTCTGGTCGGGGCTCTTTGGGATTATAAATCTGTTGTCAGAAAGCATGTGTGATGTCTCCATCTGGGGAAGCAGCCCTGGCCATTTTTCAAAACTCAGAAAGTAGCCTGTAAATAACACCTAGTTATTTACTCCTAGTTCTAAGAGAAAGAAGTGACTTTCAGATTTTTATCTGCCAAGATCAAGAGCTTGTGTTTCCCTTGGAAGAATTTAGTATTTCAAGCACCTGCAGGCATATCAGCAAAATGCTCTGGTTTACCTGTTTCTGATTTTTGGCTCTTGAAGAGAAAGAGAGATAGCAAGACTTTAAGACTTGTTGGGTAAATAAAAGCAGAACTGTTTCCCTCCTTCCCTACAATATCATCTTGTTTTTAAGTGTAGGGTTGTTCAGAATATGCTTAATGTTACTCAAGGGAGTTGTTTCATTGACTTCTGTGGGGCAAAAAAGCACATGAGTAATCCAGTGATTTCATCAGTGCTACTTATATACTTAGAATTAAACACATGCACAAGTACCCAGCTGAATTGTGCCAAAAGCCTATGCCATGTATTTTTTTTCTTACACAAATGATTTTGAATCTCGTATGATTTCATTTTAAGTAACAACATTTGCTGCTAATTTAAAACAAAATCATCTATTTGTTGGTTCATTAAAAATGAAAAGAATAAAATGCAAGACAAAGCCCTATTGTACAATATATCCTAAAATAAGCAGTTGTACTGTGGCATGACTAATATTAAATGCTAATTAGAAACCATTTAAATTTTTATCATGTTGCAATATACAGGAAGATATTTGTTTAGACAAAGTTTAGAGTGTAACAAAGCTACAGTGATCTGCTGCAATTTACTTTAAGGTAACAAAGGAGTCTAAACAGGCTATGCTGTAGATGTTGCTACTGAAACAGCTTTGATGAACTACCCTGACTGCTATTTGCTGGTGATCATCAGTCAAATTGATGTGACTTTGGAGGATTGGCTCATTAGCTGAAACTGAATTACAGTACTGAAAATTTCCATATACATACAATATAACACTTGTTTTACATATGTATGCCTGACCAGCATGACACAGAAATGTGGTAATAGGGGGGAGGGAGAACAATGATGTTTGCTTGATTTATTAAATTTGCTATCCTTTACTGAAAAAGAAAGAAACAAAAACCCAGCAACCTCAGAATCATAGAACTCTTGGGAGTGGTTCTTATTGTCTAAGAACAACATGTTTCTGAGCTGGATGAACATAAAGATGGTGGATGACCATGCTTAACTTTCATCTTAGTGGTGATGATTCTGATATATGAAATTTACCGTTTTAATTACTTATTTTCTAGAAATGGGGTTAGTAGCTTCCTCTCGGTAACTTGACAAAGCAAATATCATACGTGTCTAAGTACTCAATTACTAGTGCATCGATCACCAGTGCTTTGGGATGAGGTTTGTGGCTATTCTGATGTTTGTATTTAATCTTTTTTTTCCTGAGGAATAAAATATTGTACTTAATCTTTTTTACTGAGGAATAAAATATTGCAATAGAAAAAATGTATTTGGTGTAATTCTGCCCTCCTCTTTGTAAATGTGACTAGAGAGGAGGGTCCTCTTCTTGCAGGCAAAATCACTGCACTGAGCGGGGATGAACAGGATGATTTGGAAGTTTCTTGTATACCACTGTCCATTTGTGATTTGGGGTTTGTTATATAGATTTACTGGCCATTCTCACCCTCTACCCCCAAATGGTTTAGTGACCACAGAAGTGGCACTGATCATTGCAAGCCTTAGGTTGGAGAGATGGTATGGCCTGGGGCCCAGGGGTGGAGCGGAGGGGAGCTTGTTCATCTCTAAGTACTACAGAAACTTTTCAGTGCATAACAGGACTGCTTGAACAGCATATGCCATACATCTACAATTACAGAAAACTGCAATTGCTAGTGATATAGAGAAATGTATACATGGAATTATAGCCATCTTTAATGCATTATTTTGACACTTGATAGTCTGGTTAGGGTACATCTTTTTTAAAGTCAAAGTCTAGATTGAAATAGTCTATTCAGTTTCTCTAAGGCTATGTTTACACTAGAAAAGTTAAGTCAACAATACTTCTGAACATGAACAAACTTAACTGGGAGTCCTATAACCTGAACTGAAATAGCTGAAAAATTTTTTCATACCAAATGAATTATAAGAACATCATCTAGCAATGCAAATTCTTCTTCACATATATGTTGTGAATCAATCCATAATCTTCATAAGGATCATAGTGGGTATGTTTCTTTTCTTGTTTCTCTAGCAAAACTTGTACTAAATTCAGGAGAACTTGTATGAATAAAAAATATAGAATTGGGTCCAGTATTTATTGATGAGATGTTATGAGATACTACACTGACTACTAAAACAGAGAAGGGTATAAAGATGGTTGAGGTTATAGGGTGCAGAATTTCCATGTGTGGCATAGTACAAATGATCTATTGCAGGGGCTCTTAATACCTTCATGGTGTGGACCATGTCTTAGTAGAGAAATTGTCTTGCATTTCCCCTCTGCTGTCAGTCCAAATTGTATGGTTCACCTTCCCTTCCCATCCCATCCAGGTAGTCTTTGCTCACCTCATGGTTCATGTTCAAGGAGAAAAGTAATATCAGGGAAGGACATAATGTATCATCACTTGTGTGTTAAGGCAATTCAATAGTAGGAAGCAAAAAAAGAGCCACCACTGTATGATGGATTAGATCTCTTCAACAAATATTCTGTCAGTCATGGATTGACATACTTTAAATAGTAATTAAAGGTTTCATTGGAGAATATGGGCATGTAAGATGCCAAAGGGAAAGGGTTGATTGCATTGTGATAAAAATATCCTCTCTGACACACACTTGCCAATATTCTCTTTGTCAGTGTTAAAACAAAGTCACGATTATATTTCAGTCCCACTCAGGGACTGAAAGTCAATTGCATAGTTAATCTTCCAAAATGTGAACTGATCTGAAAGCTTTCTTTAATCAGTAAGGCAAGATCAAATTTCTGTTCCCAAATCTCAGACAGGAACACTAGGACTATACCCTTCATATTACCCTTCTAGGGCTCCATAGAGCTCCGAGGTACTTAGATTCTGAATTTCAATGGCCATGCATGGAATTTCTATTTTTCTGTATTCTGGAGAGTTGTCTAATCTCTACATCCCTTCTACTGTGATTATATTTTTCATCCTACATGTTCTTTTTCTTATCTATGTAAGTAACCAATTTAACTCATTTACCCCAAAGAGCTAAATATGCATGAAAACTTACATTAGCAAAAGTTTTAATTAATAATAGAATCAATGTGATGTTCCATAGGATGTTGAATTATCTATTTATAATGTATTCATAATTTTTTAGATAATTGAATTATCATTATCTCTAGCAATAAAGGATTAGGAAAATAATACAGTATGTACATTAATATGCCAAAATGATAGAGCAACAAAATGCTTGGAATTTTTTATAGCCTTCCTAAAAAGAAAGAAAATCTTTAGATGAGAACAACAAAACAAAGATTAAAAATAAGATTTCCAGGAGGGAGAACACAGAGATTGGAGCACACAGAATGACAACTCATTTAAATGGTGATAGAACTGTTTCCCTGCACCTAATACTTTGTTTATTGTGCAATCTTTTTTCTTTTTCTTTTAACTAGAAAATTATAGACATCTTATCACAATCTTCTTAAATAGGCAAATACTCATTTCCTGTATTCAGGAAGTGTAATACTGATCCAAGTGTGTTTCTTCCTTAGTTATGCTGTCCCTGAGTTTAAAGCCAATCTACCATACTTCGCAAAATATCAAAAATAAAATGATAAACTGCACTGTGCAAAATGTGAGTCTGTAGCCAAGCAGAATTTAATATGCTAATAAATCCTTTTTTCCTTCAGGTATATTGTAAATCCTGTGCTTTACAGCACCAAATCAGATTTACATTTGTCAACAATATTGTTCTGTTAGAGTACTCTGTACAAGTCCCTGAGCTCATAATTGCAAATTGATCTAGCCTTGTATGTTTCATCTATGGAATCCTTTTTAAAATTGCATCTTTCCCTTTCTCGCTATTTAACAATAGATTTTAAATGAAAATATAAAAATTAATTAAAAGTAGTTGGTAGAAGTTACTCTGCAGGTTTTAAACTGTTTTGCTTAGCTAAACTTCATAGAATCATAGAATAATAGGGTTGGAAGGGACCTCACGAAGTCATCTAGTCCAACCCTCTGCTAAAAAGCAGGACCACTCCCCCTAAATCACCCCAGCCAGGGTTTTGTCTAACCGAGCCTTAAAAATCTACAAAGATGGAGATTCTACCACCTCCCTAGATAGCCCATTCCAATGCTTCACCACCCTCCTAGGGAGAAAGTTTTTCCTAATATCCAACCTTGACCTCCCCAGCTGTAATTTGAAATCATTGCTCCTTGTTCTGTCCTCTGTTACCATCGAGAACAGCCTAGCTCCCTTCTCTTTGGAGCAACCCTTCAAGTAGTTGAAGGTTGCTATCAAATCTCCCCTCAGTCTTCTCTTCTGTAGACTAAATAAGCCTAGTTCCTTCAGTCTCTCCTCATAAATCATGTGCCCCAGCCCCCTAATCATTTTTGTTGCCCTCCGCTGGACTCTTTCTAATTTATCCACATCCTTTCTGTAGTGGGGAGCCCAAAACTGGACACAGTGTTCCAGATGCGGCCTGACCAGATGCGGTCGAATAGAGGGGAATTATCACATCCCTTGATCTGCTGGCAATACTCCTACTGATGCAGCCTAATATGCCATTGGCCTTTTTGGCAACAAGGGCACACTGTTGGCTCATATTCATCTTCACGTACACCATAACCCCCAGGTCCTTTTCTACAGCGCTGCTACTTAGCCGATCGGTCCCCAGCCTGTAGCAGTGCATGGGATTTTTCCGTCCTAAGTGCAGGACTTAGCACTTGTCTTTGTTGAACCTCATGAGCTTTCTTTCGGCCCAGTGTTCCAATTTGTCCAGGTCTCCCTGGATCCTGTCCCTGCCCTCCAAAGTATCTACCATTCCCCCCAACTTGGTGTCATCTGTAGACTTACTAAGCACGCAGTCTATTCCATCATCAAGATCATTAACAAAGATGTTGAATAGAACCGGCCCTAGAACCGACCCCTGGGGCACTCCACTCATTACCAGTTGCCAACCAGACATCGAGCCATTGATTCCTACCCGCTGACCCCGTTGATCTAACTAGTTTTCAATCCACCTTACGGTCCACTCATGCAACCCATACTTCCTTAACTTGCCGATGAGAATGCTGTGGGAAACCGTATCAAAAGCCTTGCTCAAGTCAAGGTATACCACGTCAACGGCTCTTCCCACATCCACAAATCCAGTCATCTCATCATAGAAGAAAATCAGGTTGGTCAGTCACGATTTTCCCTTGGTGAATCCATGTTGACTGTTCCTGATCACTCTATTTTCCTCCAAGTGTTTCAGGATGGATTCCTTGAGGACCTGCTCCATGATTTTCCCAGGGATTGAGGTGAGGCTGACCGGTCTGTAGTTCCCTGGATCCTCCTTTTTCCCTTTCTTAAAGATAGGTACTATATTTGTCTTTTTCCAATCCTCCGGGACCACCCCCGTTCACCACGAGTTCTCAAAGATAATGGCCAGGGGCTCTGCAATCACTTTCCCCCAACTCCCTCAGCACCCTCGGATGCAGTTCATCCGGCCCCGTGGACTTGTGCACATCCAATTTCATTAAGTGTTCCCTAATCTGACTTTCCATCACCGACGGCCGCTCTTCTCTTCATTCCGCGTTACCCCGTGTAGTAGCCTGGGAGCTGGCCCTCCCTGTGAAGACTGAAGTAAAAAAAGCATTGAGTACTTCAGCCTTTTCCACATCATCCTCCACGAGGATGCCTGCCCCATTCAGTAAGGGACCTACACCACCTCTGATCCTTTTCTTGTTGCTGATATACTTATAGAACCCCTTTCTGTTATCCTTCACATCTCTTGCTAGCTGCAACTCCAATTGTCCTTTGGCCTTTCTGATTTGATCCCTGCAGTCCCGAGCAATATCTTTATACGCCTCCCTTGTCATCTGTCCAAGCTTCCACTTCTTGTAAGCTTCCCTTTTATGTTTCAGCTCCC
>ML685793.1:19488120-19507762 GCA_007922175.1 Pelusios castaneus | reverse complement strand
CCCCCCCCCCCCGGCTAATGGGCAATGCTGAGAAAGACCAAGTGATGGCTACAGAGGGAGAACTCAGCAATAGTGGAGAGAGCAGTGCTTGGTGAAGACTAAATAAAGTAAATGACCTTTTTGGTATATGGGAAAATTGAACCTGAGCTACAGTTTCAAATGAAGAGGTGAGGGTCTGGAAACCTACCGCTAATGGGAAAGGTAGATAATCAGCATGGAAGCTGAAATCACCAAGGATGCGTGTGACAGAGAAAATCAGGAGATGAAATTAGAAAGAAAAGCTTACACAGAGATGCTGAGTAGAAGGTAGATGATAGCAATATGCATAGGAAGATGAGAGAAGAACAGATTCCTCTTTTAGAGAGGTGTGTTGCAAATGACTAAAGTGAGTAACATACTGAGACTGGAGAAGTAAGATACTTGGCTGACCTTTTAGGAGTATCTGTAGGTTACATTTGCCTACTAAAAGTAATGGAAATATTAATGTATAACTGTGGATCTTAGCACTTTCTGATAAGCAGTGGATTAAAATAAATATTGTGTTGTACAAGAATATTTATGAAAAAAATTGTTATAATGAATGTAGTTAGCTGAAATAGGAGTGCATTTGTGAACAGAATAAAACCAAAAATGATGCTCTAATACTTTTACTGAATATAAAGATGACAAATGTCCTATGTGAATGTATAGTCTTACAATTATATTTGTTTCACTGTAGTTATGTTGATCTAGTAGGGGATGGATTATTCCAGACTATGTATAAACTAACAAAATTATGGTGATGGTGAAGGTCACCAAGGTGCTAAATAATACAGTAGTTCATTCCGTATGTCTCCTATGTATTAGTTCAATTTGTTAACAATTCCAGCTACACATGCTTTGTAAAAGCAAATCCACCCTCATGACCCCTCCCCCGCAAAAAAAGTTTTCTTCAAATTTCATTTTACCTTGTACCACTCAGGCCTGATTTTTTTTTTCTAAATAGACATTTGATGGATTGTGAATCAATTTGTGTGGTATTAAAATCTTTCAGAGAAGAATTAAATTACTTGATCTTTCCAGCATTCATGGGTAATTATATCTATGTTGCAAGCTTGTCCTGGAAAGGAGTTAAACTTTTACACAGTTCTCACGCCCCCTTCTACACTCCCTGCCTGGACCAAAAAAAAAGTGTAAAAATCCAAAATGTTGCACATATGGTCTCTTGCCAGAAGAGTATGGAGTTTGTATGTTAAATAGGTATTTTTGAGGCACAAAGTTCTGTTTGCAGTTCATCTGCACCTATGAACAGTTGAGCCCTAACTGTCTAAAGCTGGGCACTCAGTAAGTAAATACTTTTGAAAACTGAATCTTAACCTTGTGGTTATTTGTTGAGACAAGCCTTGAAAATCACCTTTCTGGAGGTGCCCATTGATGTTTATTTCTTAACACTGACCTTCCATAACCTTAAATGGTACATCTAAGCCTTGGAAATGAATGCCATTTTAACTATCGGGGCTTTTATGTGGACTTGATGACAATGAGACAGATGCCATCATATGATTAAAGGCAGAAAACACAACTTCACTGAACTAATACTAAACTGAAAACAGAGGCCATGCTACATGCTGAGATTGCGCCACTGAGGATTGCAAAGGGCACCATTGGTCCCTCATGTATTGCAAACCTGAAGAGGAGTATGAAGGCCATTTCCTCTCTCATCAGGCTTGCCAAGGGGCCCAGAGTGTAAGCCAGAGAATCTACCTCATTCTCTCTTCCCTGTTGGAAGTAGGAGGGATAAAATGAGGGAAGCCACATTCTGTGTGAAACAAAGGTATGCCTCCTCACCATGCGTTGTTTTGTCCAGAACCAATGTCCAGGCAACCTACTGACTAACAGAGACCTCAGTTGGACACTTTCTAACATACCAGCTGTATTGGAACCCGTCAAAGTTGAAAATTAAATCCCCAAACCAGACCTCCTAGATGTCAGGTAAAAGAAACGTTTGCAGTGGGGTGGGAAATTCCTTTCAAACCCTAAAAGTAGCAACCAGTCTAGTTCTCTGCACCATCGGAGATCCAGCAGCTAGATAGTGAGACTCATTCAGGGAATCCTTATTCTATATTTAACCTTTCTGGTACCATTTGGACTAGAAGCAAAGTCTTTCTAAACAACAGAAGTCAAAACAGAACCTTCCTACAAGTCCTTTTCCACCCCTTTAGTTGAGAGAGGTACTTCGGCTGCTAATGTGTCTCTTGATTTCTCTCTCCTAGTGTTTCAGTAGCTCTTGCAGGAGTCATTCTGCCTTCTGCAGCTCCTTCTTGTTATGAGGGACAAGGCAGCTTATATTCTCCATTTGCTTTTTTTCAACTCAAGTGGTTAGTCAAACTTCAGAGCCCTGGGGATGTTCCAGGTAGGAGGAAAAATTGGTGGCAGTCAGGCATTTCTTTGATGCAGTTTTGCTCATTTCCAAAGAACGTACAAAGTCTTATGTCTCTGAATGCAGACAGAATCAAATAGAAGGAAACAGTTTCTTTTGTTCAAAACATCAAGAACACTCTTTTTCAACCTGCACGCCTAAACCAATGAAAATTAGAGAAGGCTGAGGGGGGATTTGATAGAAAACTTCAACTACTTGAAGGAGTGCTCCAAAGAGGAGGGAGCTAGGCTATTCTTAGTGGGGAAAGAAGACAGAACATGGAGCAATGGTTTCAAGTTGCAGCTGGGGAGGTCTAAGTGGGATATTAGGAAAAACTTTCTCCCTAGAAGGGTTGTGAAGCACTGGAATGGGTTACCTAGGGAAGTGGTGGAATCTCTCTCTCTCGAAACTTTTAAGGCCCATTTGGACAAAACCCTGGCTGGGATCATTTAGTGGGAGTGGTCCTGCTTTTAGCAGGGGGTTGGACTAGATGACCTCATGAGGTCCCTTCCAGCCCTAATATTCTATGGTTCAAAGAAAGCAGTTGGAATTTATATTTGTAATGATGGGTGTGTGTATATAAACTTGTTTAACCATTGATGGGATTGTAACAGATATTACAGAATAATATAATTTAAATGGAGGCAGCGAAAAGCAGGAGTAACTATAACATGGCCTAGAGGTGATAGTAGTTGCCATACTGAAAGTGTCTGACAAATTTAAAAGCAAGTGGTTGCATTTAAAATTTATTCTATTTTGGGAGACATTACTGATTCAGGCAGTATTTCCCATTTTAAGTACAGGGGAAAATTTAAATAGAAGATGCTTTAAATCCAGCTACATTGTACGTGTGTGTGGGGGGAGGCGGGTGTGTGTCTGTGTGTATTTGCCTACAATTGTTGAAAACAGTATCTCAAAGTTAGGACTATCAGTCAAGGTTTGGGGACCTAGAACCTGATCCAAAGTCCACTTAGCTCTAAGGGAGTGTTTTCCTTAACTTCATTGGGTTTTAGATCAGATCCCTAAACAAGTAGGCTAATCTTCAAAAGAGCTGGGCATCTGGTAGTTTCAATTTACTTCAGTAGGAGGTATTCTTGGAACTTTTAAAAATCAGTCAACTTACTGAGGAACCTTTATTTTAAGGGTCAATTCCTGCATTCACTTTCTACTCTAAATTTGCACTGAATGTTTGGGTACACAAGAAATATAGAATCATAGAATGTAGGGATGGAAAGGACCTCAAAATGTCATTTAATCCAGATGTTCTTGCTGAGGTTTTGTCTAACTTGTTCTTTATACCTCCATGGGTGAGGATTACACTACCTCCCTCAGAAGCCTATTCCAATACTTAACTATTTGTTATAGTTCAAAAGTTATATTTAATGTAAATCTCCCTTGCTGAAGAGAAAGTCTATTACTATTACTTCTTATCCTATCTTCATTGGGCATGTAGTATAATTAATCTTCATCCTCTTTGTAAAAGCCTTTTACATATTTGAAGTCTGTTATCAGGGCTCCCTTAGTTTTCTTTTCCTAAAACTAAACATTCCCAGTTTTTTTTCCAACTTTTCCTCATAGGTCAGGTTTTCTAACCTTTCTATTATTTTTGTTGTTCTCCCCTTGGCTCTCTCTAGCTTGTCCACATCTTACTCGTGTGGCATCCAAAACAATGCTCCACTTGAAGCATCATCTTTGCTAAGCAGAATGGGATAATTACTCCCTGTGTATAAAATATGATCCTCTTTTAGCTTTATTCAAAATTGTGTCACAGTTTTAGCTTGTATTCAACATGTGATCCAATATAACCCCCAAATCTTTTTCTGCAGTGCTACCACGTAGTCAGTCATTCCCCATTGTGTAGTTATGCATTTTATGTATCCTTCCTATACTGAGTACTTAGCACTTGTATTTATTAAATTTCACCTTGTTGATTTCAGATCAACTTTTCAATTTGTCTCTCATTTTGAATTTTAATCCTGTTATCCAGAGTACTTTGAACCGTCCCATCTTGCTGTCATCTATAAATTTTATAAACATATTCTCCATGCCGTTACCCGACTCATTAATGAAAATGAATAGTACCAAATCCAGGAGAGACCCCTGTAAGACCTCAATAAATATGTCTGTTCAGTTTGACAGTGAACCATTAATTACTCTTTGAGTACATGCTATAAACCAGTTATGCGCCCACTTTATAGCTATTTCATTTAGATCCTTTCCTTTTTTTTGCTTAGGCATATGTCACACATATAACATGGGGAAATGGCTGCTTAGGAAGGAATACTGTAGAAAAGGGATCTGAATAAAGGTTACAGTGGACCACTAGTTAAACATGAATCAACAGTGTAACCCTGTTGCAAAAAAAAGCTATCATCATTCTGGAATGTATAGGCAGCAGTATTTTAGAAAGGCAGAAGAATAATTCTCCCATTCTATTCTGCACAGATAAGGCTTCAGTTCTTGACCTACATTTCAGGAAAGATGTGGATAAATTTTGAGAGAGTCTACAACAGAGCAACACAATTTATTAAAGATCTAGAAAACATAACCTATCAAACTGAGTTTGCTTAGTTTGGAGAAGAGAGGGAGGGGCATAAAAAGTTATTATACGAGGAGGATGAAAAAATATTGTTAATCTCTGAGGATAGGACAAGAAGCAGTGGCTTAAATTGTAGGAATGGGTGTTCAAGCTGGATGTTTGGAAGGTTTTCCTAACACTCAGGGAACAAACACTAAAACAGATTGCCTAGGAAGATTGTGGAGTCCCTGTCATTGGTCGTTTTTAAGAGCAGATTAGACAAATACTTGTCACGCATGGTCTAGTTACTACTTAGTCCTGCCTTGAATGCAGGGAGCTGGGCTAGATGACCCATTGAGGTCCCTTCCAGTCTTATACTTCTTTTGATTCTGTGTCATGTGCAGTTATGTCAAAGCCCTACTGAAATACATCCTGATTATTGCTTCTCTCATATCCACTATGCCCTAATTCTGTCAAAGAAGGAAATTAGGTTAGTTTGGCATGATTGTTGTTGCTAAATTAATGTTAGTTATTCCTAATTATCTTCTTGTACTGTATGTAGGATATACAATGTAGAATTGTTCTCAAATTTTTCAGAATAGAGACATAAGGAAATGCAATTCCAAATAGTGTCTAGAAGCTTTACTTATTGACATCAGGTTTGAGAAATCTATTCACTGAGATAATTTGACTTTTACATTTTCTTAGTTCAAATTGAAAGTGATTTGGTTCCTTCACTCTAAGGGCTCTGGAGATGATACTTTTGGTCTGTCATGTGACAGAAACTGACATACATGAGTATAATAAATTCTTCCTGTTGATATTTTCAGTCCATGTATAATAACCATGAGGCATTGAAAGAAACCTTTCTAGCTAAGTCCATGCACATAGCAGGGAGAGATGGAAAATAGTTTGTCCTGGTAGAATATATAAAACAAACATGGAGTCCTGTGGCACTTTTAAAGACTAACAGAACTCCTTGTTTGTTTTGCTGAACTAGACTAACACGGCTACCCCCTTGGAACTTATAGGCTATGTCCACACTGGCAAGTTAGTTCGAATTAAGGAAGCTTAATTCGAACTAACTAAAGCCATGGCTACACTAGGCTTTAATTAGCTTGAATTAAGGGCTTCCTTAATTCGAACTAATAACTTCGAATAGGGTATTAGAAGTAAGGGTTAATTCGAATTAACTGTGGCCATGTTAGTTCAAACTAATTTCTTGAAATCAATGGAGATCGCTAATGAATGGCACTTGCTTAGTTTGAACTAATTTTTTCTAGTTTGAATTAAGCTAATTCAAACTAACTAAAATTAGTTCGAATTAGTTAGTTTGAACTAACTAATTTGAACTAATTTTAGTAAGTGTAGACATAGCCATAAATCCTATAACTTCATACAACAAACTATAATATTGAAGGAATAAAATATAAATGCTTTATGTAATACATTAATATTGTTTTGTTATTTATAAAGCAGAACATGAAGCACCAAACTAATTGAGTATATGAGTAAAAAGAGAACAAAAACCACCCCCAAAAAGAGCACTGAGTCCTTGTAATGTATGTAATGAGGAAATGAAAACTTTCTCTCATTTTGTCACCTCCAAACATATTTAGTATTAAATTGTAGTATAATTCATATTCACATAGTAGATATGATGATTGTTTAACTGATCTTCTTTCAAACTAAAATACATCTTATTAAATGATTTCGGAAGAACTTAGTTCCTTGTTCAAACAGTCCTTTATGGCTAAGGTATGCCTAAGGTGTGTTTTGTTTGTTTGTTAAATCAGGGAAGTTATCATTCCTAATATTTTAGGATCGGTGTTTTTCTCCTTTAGGATAGGAATCTTCTTAAAAAAAGCTTTTCTGTATTTAGTGACATATTGTTTAGAAGATAAAATATACAGCAACAGCAGCATTTCTCAGGTTGCCAAATACCTCAATTAATTGTTTTATCTGTTTTTAAGACATCTAAGTAAATGAATGGGAACATTGTATTTAGAAACAAATTCCCCCATTCCCTTTCACCTTGTATTGACAATTGCACCTGGGCAAAATGGGTGTAAAATGTTGCCACTAATGTAAATATAGGGCATTTTGTTTGACACCCATTTTACACATGCATTTTGCATTGGTGCAACTGACTACACAAAATGTAATGCTGTGGAAAATGAGGCTACTTTCTCTAATTTGGGTTTGGTTGACGACCCAGAAGAACCTAAAAGCATGGAACTCATAAGAATTGGATCATTTTTTTTTCCTGTTTTTCATTATGTTTGACATTTTTGAGGCAGAGTTTTTCCCCACAACTGTGGTCTTGATGAAAAACTGAAATTGCAAGCTTATATTGGTGCTTTGTTTTGCAGCTAACTTAAGCTTGGTTATGATGGCAGCTTACTGTGGTAGTAAAATGAAATCTGTGATCGGTACACTCAGGGAGATTAAGCAAAAGGAGGTGGATTAGATGAGCTAATACGTTCTTTCCATTTTAAACTCCCATGAACTGCAGAACTTTTGAACTCAAATAACCCAGCTCACACACATACACCTTCAAAATAAACATTTTTTCTTTAATTAATTAATCACAACACTGGTACAGAACACTGTACCAGACATCTAGAGGAATGGGAAATCTTCTCCCAGCCCTGTGCAGGACTCCATATATAGTGTTTTACAATCATTGCTGTGCTGTGACATTTGCTTTAATGTTAAGTTCAGACCATGCTCCTGACACTTGTGCTTCAGGGGGATCCAGACAGGATAATGCACCTTGCTAACACAATGGAACAGCATGCTCTTTCAGTAGCATAAATTTTAATTTTTTTCCCATAGTTGCCAGGGCAACAGCTGCTTGTAAAAGATTTCTAGAGGATATGAGGAGTTCTGGCAATACAGGAAGAGCTAAACTCTTGTGCCTGTTGGTGTCAGATAAAATGGAATAGCCTAACTCCTATATTTTTTTATAATAGGGATCAATTTACACATTTTCCTAAAAATAAGACTGTGTAACACAGAGACTTGCTGGAACTCTGCCAGAACCTCAGCTGATGTAAATTGGCATAATGCTATTGAAGCAAAAGAAACTATGCCAATTTATGCCAACAGAGGCTTCTTCCCTTACATGGTAAGGCTTACAGGGTTGTAAATCATGAGCAATTCTACAGAAGTCAAGTTAGTCATATTGGTGTAAATGTAGTGCGGGGGTCAGCAACCCACAGCGTGTGTGCCGAAGGCCCATGATAATGCTCCCAAAGTAATTTCTTTTGAAAGCATCTGCTGTTTGGTGCATTCTGATCCATTCTGAAAGCAAAAAATAACTTGAGGGATAAGAGTATCTTCTGGCATAAGTAACTGAGTTCTTTGGTTTTCCATCTTTCTGATATATTACTTAAAATAGCAAGCTTCCTATGGACTATTCTCCTCAATCCTAATTGAACACCATCCTGTGTTATCTATAGTTATAAGGTATGTCTGCTTAATTACACGTCAGTGCACTTTATTTCTCTTTTCTGGGCTTTTCCTATTTGTGTTGAGTCTCTCCATGTTGCTTTTTCCGATTTTTCCCTCTCACTTTGTATTTTGGTTCAGTCCTCTTGTGTTCATTCCACCTCTGGTTTTTTTGGTTTCTATATTTGATGAGGGTTGACTTTATTCTAGAGGTATAAAGGAACTGTACAGGGAGAGAGTGGACCAGGGATTTTAAAAAAAATGTAAAATAGCATCTAAAAACTGAGTTTACAATTTGCTATTGCTCAAAGGAGTTATAGCTGATAGCTCATCCACCATCATGACAAAAGCAGATACACGAACCAAGAATTGCTGATTTAATAGTTCAAATGCAAACCACCTCAAACTTTCCTATTCATTTGACAGAATTTGAACATGTAACTCCTGAAAATCTGGCACTATTTTCTATTGCTCAGCATCTCAAACCTTCAGGTGTCTCTGTTTTGGGGTTGGCTCATGAAAATATAAACAGATTGCTTCAGATGCATTGATGTGCATAATTGTTTATGCTGACTTGGTGATCCAGTCCTCAGAATCAATTCAAATGGGACAACAAATTGCACTTTTATGTGGAATTTGAGGGATTCCAGCATAGCCTGTTTTAAGATGCAACCCTTTGGGCTTCAGATGGAATGAAGCACATAATCAGCATTCAGTAAGCACTTGCCTTCATTAATCATAAAATGTGGGCAAAGTCAGAGCTTACAAATTAAGATTTTTTGTTGTTTCATTTTAATTATTACTGTCTTTTTTAATGTTGTATTTGACTCTTTCAGCAACTATGGCAGCACAGATGGCTAAAATCCCTAGCAGTAAAATGATCAGCAACTGTGAACATGATGCTTTCAAAATGAATGTCAAAGTAAAAAAAAAGATCATTGTTCTAGAAATTAGGAGGTAGATTAAACTATAATGCTGCATGTAAACACGCACACAGAAGCAGACTACAGCTTTGTTTTCTACATTGCTTCAATTGCAATATATGTAACTTTCTGTTCAGTTTTGATTTTTTTATTCCCCCTCACCTACCCCCCGCGCAGAACAAGAAACAAGTTAGAAATCTGGATAGCAACTGGCTGAACCTCAGTAATTTTAAAATTTAGTTTTAAAAGATTAATAAAAAGTTACTTTCTACATATATTACATTAATATAAACTAGGTGATACAGTGAAGCAGTACAATAGTACACATTTCATTATGGCTCAAAATTTCATGTTTTAACAGAAACTTGTGTTACTTCAAGCTAAAAGTTGCAGTTGCTCACAAACATCTTGATAAAGCTGCACATTATATTACTTGGATCTATGTAGGGATTCATGGCCCGTGGTTCATGCTGAGACGGCACGTCCAGGCACACCTGGACCACCTCAATGCATGAGCACGAGCTGTCTACCTGTAAACATGCTGGGCAGGGGGAAAGGGAGAGTGTGATGAACAGACACTGAGTATATTGAGAGATAGTGAAAGATTTATTCTCTTCCCTGTCCCAGCTCCCTTTTTCAAGGTTGTAGCTAGAAATGTAATCAACAGAGCTTATTTTCTCATCCCTGCGTAAAAGGCCTTGAAAGAACTTATGTTCTTGTATCCTGTTATGTTATGTTTTTGCACAGGAATGCTTATTTTGATCTTATGTAAGTTGTTTGCTCTGCTTAATAAAAAGGAGGTAGCAAGCTCAGACAAGCAGCTTCTGCTCCTCCATGACCTGACATTCTGTGTCTTTCATCCCTTCAGATCTATTGGAGACTAATTCATTAAACTTGCTGTGCAGTGTAGACTTAGTAATTGAGGGGGCAACACTACAGTTGACACTCTTGCATGTCTGAGCAGCTAAACCCTTTGTGGATAATTATCTTGAATTACAGGACATCTACTACCAAGGTAATGCTGGAGTGATCAAGTTAATCATATGAGCAAAGGTATCTTATCCTTTCAGTGATCTCACTAACCACAGCCTAAATTAATAATAATACTACTAAAATGAGTCCAAGCCATAAATTTCTGGTCCAGATCCAAATGTCCTGACAGGCTGGAGTTGGATGTTGGACTTATCAAAAAGAGTTGTAGGGACAAACAACCAATCAGTATCGAGAAAGCTGGGAAAATTTGTGAGTGCAGGTATTTAGTTGTGATGGATGGGGGAAAGGTGCAACAGCTCAGAAGCTTCCAGTTTGTCTTTTGTTCCTAAAAGCTTATGCTTCAGGATTTCAGCCAGCTGCCCTCCAGGGTCAGGAGGATATTCCCCACCATCTATTCAGTATGTTCCCCCCCCCCCCCCCAATCTCCTTCCTCTAAAGCGTCAGGAGCGGCCATGGCTGGACATGGGGCATTGCACAAGGAAGGTCAGGGTACTAAGGTGGCACTGGGCATTCTTTCAGGTGCTTGCCTGGCTGGTTCTTGTTCACATGATGTGGGTCTGACTCCTCACCATATTTGGGGTTTTTTTGCTTTTCTCTGAAGCATGCAGATCACTTGCCTGGATTTTCTGTGTATATCTTAATTATTTTCCTGCCATTGCAGCAGGGGCGTAGCCAGCCCCCATTTTCTTGGCCGGGCCCCTGAATCTGCAGAGTGGGGCTGGCCAAGGGCATCTTTTGGTCATGTGACCAGAAGCTGTCCTAGACACTCCAGTGGCTAGGTAACAAATGGAGCTGAGGAAGGAGAGGGAGAGATGGAGTGATGAGGTCCGCCCACTGCAGCCCCCATGCAGAAGCGAGAACTTCACCACCGTGGCTGTAGGGCTGGCCAGCGGCTTGTGGCATCTGTGCTGGCGCTTCAGCTCTGCTCACAGCTGTGGCTGCTGGCCAACTCCACAGCCATGGTGGCCAAGTTCACGCTGCTGCCGGGGGCCTTATCTCCAAATAGTGGACCCCAGCCCAGCCATGGCTACACCCCTGCATTGCAGGGGCCTCAAGCATTAGTGCACCTGTTTCCTCCTCATCTCTGCCTGTAACATATAGTAGTTTAGTTTCCTGTGGACTGTAATATTTGGTCTAATTTTGGCTGTAGGGTGTAATGTGTAGGTGCTGCTCTTAGCCTGTAATATACAGGTAGTCAGAATTGATAATCTGGTTATCCCTTCTGGCCTTAAGTGCTATGAATACTCTGAAACCTATTATCTTTCAGAACATATACATACAGAGAGACATATACAGAGAAAGTAGAGTCAAAACTGCACGTCACAGGGCAATGTATGTTGTCTCTAAAATGAACATTCAATGAGTTTGGGTAGGGCAAAATCATGAGAAATCTGCAATTCTGCAGCTGTTTGTTTGGTTTTTTGGGGGGAGGGTTGCTTTTTTAAAATATAGGTTTAATATAGGTTAAGACATTAGAAATAAGCATTAATCATAACAAATTGTGTATCTTGGTGAATTCAACCTTACCTTTGCAGTGCCAGACTAAGTTTAGGGAAAACAAAATGTAATTGTGAATATATTGGAATCTGGGATTAGTGACAGATTGGAGAAAAAAAATCAGTAGTCATTTATTCTTGGGTCTAATTTATGAGCTCTTCATATTTTGTTTTCTTTTCAAATCAGTTTTATTTTTCAGTTGATTTTTATTTGGGATTATTTCCTGTTTAACTTCTGCTTTCCTTACTATTGCTTTAGCTCTTGCTTTTAATGTGAAAATTACTGGTCTCCTTTGGTCTCTGCTCCCCGTTACTAAAGCTTTTTCTGACGTAAAAGACTTTTCAGTACCTATAGCAATGTATCCCCTTAGCTCTAACAGACTTGCGCCAGTTCCATACTGTGCAGTCTGTACATTTTTAAGTGCTTCAAGGTGACTTATATCTCCACAAAGGCACTATAGTATTGAAATGGCTGATGCTATCAACAGATCATTGCTTCTTTTTAAACAGCACTTTAACCTCTGCCAGCAATTTGTTTCTATAGCTCTTACTGAGAAAGCATCCTGCCCAGAACTCTTCCATAACTTTATTAAAAACCTTACTACTTTATTTTGGTTGCATTGTTTTTGCTGTGTTCTCATATTTTGAGCCTATTTTGTACTCTCCGTTCTCTTTGTTCTTTTATTTTTATTCTGATCTTATTATGGGTCTCTCTTCTTTCTCTTAGTAGATCTGGCATATGGCAACCTTCTGTTATGATCCATGAAAGAAGATCTTCATTTTTATATAACAGATATAGTACACCTTATGATTGATCTCCATTTCCTCTTCTGAAATATAAAGCAAGAACTCGGTATACTTCTTGTTCTCACTTCTCAGAGTCAGTGCCTATCTTGCCCACCATCTTCCCACACAATTTGTCCCTAGAGAATTCTGCAGATCATGTAATTACTAGTGTTGCCAATGACCATTTCCATAGCCATGCTTGATCACTGTTATAGTTACAAATATAGATTTAAGCAAAATTGTGAATGCATATTATTAAAGATGCAGTGAGCACTAGATGAGATTTTTCAATTTTATTTTTTTTTTAAATTGAGGAAATCTTTTGATACAAGTTCTCACCATTTTTGACCAACTATAGCAGCTAGTTATAACTTTGAAAGTAGAGAATTGGCCTTCCTGTCACTGAAAGTAACAAGCTTTCTTGATTCATTTTACCAGACTCTAAATAACCATTGTAAACGTTTTAGGTAGGGAGCCACTGGTTGCATAGTGCTTAGAACAATGAGTTTGGGGTTAGAACTGATTGGAAAATTCCTCAGATCAGTTAGAGCCAGATTCTGACACCTTATTCACAGCAATACTTAAACCTGTGAGCAGTCCATTAAAATAATGAAACACTTTGGATATGTTATGAGGATACACTAATTAGATCCCAAACTCTTAGGGGCAAGAAAGATTGTTAGATCCCTAACACAATGGGATCCTTTATTAGCAGCCTATATATGCTACCACAATATAGATAAACAATAATAATTCAGAGCAAATTAAGAATGGAAATCTGACTTCAGATTCAGGAAGCATAATTGATGTATTAGCAAGAGCATGTTTGTCTAAATATTAAACTCTGAATGTCACTCCATGTATTATGTCAAAGAAAGAAACTCATTTTTTTTGGCTAATTAGTATTACTTTATGGCAATTCTGCTAATCTTGTAATCAAACATAATCTAGTATTTCCAATTATCCTTGACCAGTACCAGAGTTTAGGGCTTTGTCTAATTGTGTGGCAAAAGTACTTCATAATTTGTACTAAATTAGCTTTTATTTATCAATTTAAATTCAGGAGTAAAGTATATAACCTTGATTTCCACTTGGGCATTACAGGTTGGTCATGGTTGTTGTAGAAATGATATACTCCAGATGCATTTAATGACAGCTATTAATTCTACAGTCTGTAATGACATTAATTGTCCAATACAGGACACAAATATGCCCTCTGAGAGAGAAGTTTCATGATTTTGTTACAGGCTGTGTGAATTCATTTTTGTCACTTAAGTAAATCTGATTTTAAAATGTTAATAATACACAGTACATATGCAGACACAGCAGGTGAAGTGTAACATTCTAAGGAAACTAAGGAAGGTTTCAGTTCTGTAGATAAAATTAAATTGAATCACTCATTTCTATATGCTAACCTAAGATGCTGTGAATTGCTCTCACGCAACTTTACAAACTTGTATTTGAGAAGATGTTTGTAGAGCTCAATAAACCAGTGAACGCTGTTGTAAGTCCTTTTTCACTAAAATTTTGGTACATAGAACCTATGTCAGAAATGTGCATGGGAGGATTTATTGGCCTGTCAAATCAGCCCATTAACTCAGAAAGAATGTCTCCATTGATTTCTCCTCATCTGATTGTTTTTGCAGCATAAATGAGCAAGAAAGGATGCTTTGGACTGTTGTGCCACATCACAGGTGATTTTTAAAGCTCACATTTAGACTGTTAACACTCTCTATATGGAGCCATTTGCAGATCAGCTGCTCTGAAGTTCTCTAATCAAGAAGTTCCCTTTGATCTCAGTGCAGTTGAAGCAATAATGAATTTGGCCCGTCAAGCTGACATGCTATAAAATAATCTTTATTCTAGAAGAAAAATACCTGTAGTCATCGTGGAATGAGTCATTGGAAAGATATCAGCAAAGTATTGTACTCTTTGTCAAGTCGGGATTTTTTTTTTTAAATTATGGCTTATTTTGCAGATTTCTTATTTATTTAAAAGAAGATACCATTTTGAATATGTTCCAAAGGTGTAGCCATGTTAGTCTACTGCAGAAAAACAAACAGAGTCCTGTGGCACTTTTAAAGACTAACAGATTTATTTATCGCATGAGCTTTCGTGGGAGAAAATCCCACTTCGCCAGATGTTTTGTTTCCCATCTTCAAAGTGTCTAACGAAGTGGGATTTTCTTCCACGAAAGCTCATGTGATAAATAAATCTGTTAGTCTTTAAAAGTGCCACAGGACTCTGTTTATTATGAATAAGCTGCTTTTGGTAGATCAAAGTCACCCAGTGCCATAGAATCAAAGCTCCAGTGGCTGAAGTTAGTCAAATTGTTACCTTCACTCCTGAGAATAGCATTTCTTTAGGAAGCTGGATTGATTCTTTCAGAATCAGCAATAATTTTTCTAATTAATTAGATATGTAGTGTAGTTGATCAAAGAAGCATTTAATGTCTTTTATGTGTATTTAACTGGCCTCAACATAGTCTTAAATGTCAATTCAGATGTGGATAATCTTAATGGTTTTAATGTGCATGCAGCATTATTTTAATGGTATATTTTTCTTCCCAAGGTATCTAGCTACATTATAGCATTAATACTAAAGGTGTTCATCATGAATGATTTAAAGAAATTAGACTGAATAATAAATACATAGTAAGAAATCACAATAGGACTGGAGAGAGAGTGTGTAATGCTATTTTTGTAGATTTTATACCAAAAAATCAGTAAATCAACTCCATGTGAAACAAGTGAAAATGTTAATTCTTTTTCCTTTTCATTTAACCACATCCTCAGCTGACCTATGTGAAATATTAACATAGCACCAAAACCAGAGAAATGCATAGATATTAATGGGGAGCACCAGTAGATCTGAGGTTTCTGGTTAAAATATAAAAATAGAGGTCATCTGAGCTGTAGCTTGAAATGAATATGACTATATTGAATTCTCACTTTTAACTTTAACCATTCCCAGTCCTTTCGGGTCTAATTTCTGCCCCAGTCCTGCAGTCTGAACCACATGGGCAGACTCTTATGCCTGTATTTAATCCTACTGAAATCAAGGGGGATCTGAGGATGTTTGCCTGAATACATCAGTTTACAGAATTAGGGATCTAATCTCACCTTGCTGGAGCCACTGTTTCTCTAGTTTGAGATGCAATTTTTATTGTTTTTTTTTAAAAGAAAAAGTGTTGGAGGGGAAACACACTAGAAGGAAGAACTCCCTAGTAAACTTTTTAATCCATTCAAACAATTTCAAACACAAAGACTCAGAGTGATACTGGGACTGACTCATTTGCTGGACTCACTAATGATTTGGGATGGCAGAAGACTTCAGACTTGTTACAGGCAGCAGCAAAGATGGCTTTAATGACTGGACTCTCTGCAGGAGAGAATTTTCTTGATAGTTAAAAAATAAAAGGCTATCAGCATGATGTTGGCAGAGATGGGAAGATATCAGTTTTAGAGTTGGTTACTGATATGCTTCTACCAGAAATAATTAAAGAGGGTGAGATATAAGAATAAACTGGTCTTTGTTGAAAACAGATGTTTAAGATAAAATATTTCAGAATGATTGGAGACCATTTCAGAAAATTTGGGTTCAGAGGATATTGAGTATTCTGTTAGGACACAACTGCCTAATTAGGTGTTCCAAATCATGAATTTTCAAAATCAGAATGTGTGGGGTTTGTTGTTTAAGAAAATTGTTGTTGCTTTGTACACAATACAATGTGTATCCTCAGCCTGCCTACCTGTTAATTCTAAGGAATTATGTTTAAAACAGTACAATTGTGAAACCATACATATGTAGTACATACTGAGATCTGGCTTCAAACATTTTTCTTTTTGGCTGTGAAATCTAGACCATTTGAAATACTCTGAACTTTGTACTCATAATAGTGGGCGAGACATGCAGAGGTGGGAGGGGGATCAGATTTCTTGGATCTCATGACAAAGAACTTTCTCAGTTCAGTGAGGGTCTTTACTTCTAAAAGTGACTCTGTCATGAGTTTTCATGGCTAAATTCTGTAAGGTGGAAGAGATAAAATGAACACATTTTGTTTGGCATTTTTTGTAAGTTTTGATTTCTATGTTAGATTTGTTTGTTCTCTTCCTGAAAAAACAATGTTACTGTAGACAGCTGAGAAGTTAAATTATGGTAATTTAGTATAATTTATAAATGTGTACATAAGCATTATATAGATATTACATAATTTCAGATCCCAGTTTGAGTCTGCAGGACTGGGGGGAAAAAGGGGGAAAACCACACATTTTTCTTATAAGCCTAGTATACTTGATTTAGAACATATAGCAAACAGAAACTTTTCAGAAAAGAAGAGTACTCTAACATGGCAAAAATTTAAATTCTTAGGTGTTGAATAAAGATAATCTATTGCGAGATTAATCTAGTTAGGATGATTTAAAAAAAAGATTTACAATTGAGACTGGTAGGTGAGAGAACCTTAGATGAACCAGCGAGTTTGGGCACAACTTCCTATAATGTGTGTTACGTACCTGGTTTTATGCAAAGATTTTGCAATCCTGTAGCACTTTCAATTTAAGAACTGCCAAGCACTTCACATTTTTTAAAATATATATTTTGACCTCTTATTTGTCCCATAAGGATGTGTTGACTGTCTATATCCTCATTTTGAGGACGGACAAACTGAAGTATGAAGAGGGATAGCGACTTGCTCAGTGTCACACAATAATTCTTAGGATGAACTAGGGAAAGAATCCAGATCTCCTGATGCTGGTTTCCTTCAAAATCTGGATCTGGTAGTCAAAAATGGCCCTGTGACCACAGACATCTGATTATTAAGCTAAAATATCAACACTGATAGTTGCAAAGTTGAGAATTTCTGCATCAGACATCTAGCAGGATCATTAGGTTTAAGTTTCAAGGCAGAAACAACACCATCATAATAATGATGAATCTCTGCCTTGAGGGTTGATTTCCCTCCCCCCCCCCCAATTACAGTGATAATAGCTGCTCCAAGTAAGGACTCCCAGCTGAACATCTGTCTCTTGCAGATGATCCCCTTTATCCTACTAAGTCTAACATATAGAATCTCCTCCCAGGGAAGAATTTTCATACTGGGAATGATTTAAGTACCTAGAGGGTAAAGTAGCCTATTTTACCATTATAAAATTCTGCCTGATGAGTAGGAATTAGAATAAAAACTTAAGTTCTTAAAAGCAAAAGAGAGAGAAATTATATCTTAGATTATCACTCCTGGAAACGGGAGTCATCAATGATCAAACAAGTAGTAATAACTGTGAAACCATTCTCCTCCCAACTTTACCATCCCCTGGTCTCAGTATATTCTATGTGGATTTAGTGGTTAACATTCGCTATAATTTTGTTTTTATTGCTCAAGCAATTTTGCTCTGTCGGTTCAGTAAACTCCAAACTAGCAACTCAGAGAAAGTCCTGAGTCAAAAGCAGCTCTCCTTATTTCCCCCTTGATTCTAAATATCATATTTATCATTTGTTTTTATCAAAAAAAGCCATGATATTTCACATTTTTTTTCAAGAGGGTCTTAGGGTTATAAACAGCAGGAAAAGCAGGAGTGTAGCCAGCCCCTGATTTCTGGCCAGGCCCCTGAAAGTGGAGGGAGGGCCCAGCCAAGGGCAGCTCCTGGTTACATGACCGGAAACTGCACCATGACCCCAGGGAGGGGGAAAGGCATCATACCCAGCAGTGGTGAAAACTTTGCTGCCATGGCCGCAGCTACCGGATCCTGCAGCCATGAGCGGAGTAGAGGTATTGTGCTGGTGCCTCTGCTCCACTTGTGGCTGCTGGGTGGCCCTGCGGCCGCAGCAGAAAAATTTGTGCCACTGTTGGGCGCAAGCGGGTGGGCATCAGGGCCAAGTGGATGGGCCCTGGCCCACCTGGGTCCATCTGTGGCGACACCCCTGAAGAACAGTACAAAAGCCAATATAATTAATTATAAATTGAACACAATTATAAACAAGTTTAAAATGATGAAATACATTTGTGCTATGTGAAGGCCCTCGAATAAAGTTTTAGAAAGGATTTGTATTTCTTAGTAATTTTGAACTGTGGTGTTGGAATATTTCACTTCATTTTTAATAGGTTTATTTTTGTAATTAGATAAATGTGAGCTGCTACTCTAAAAACTGAATGAGGCCACTTGGATTGGTTTCTTGCAGAGGCCTGTGAGTAGTATGTGATGCTGTGCTTAGAGATCCGTGTGCAGTATGGGACCAGGGAAGTATCCTCCTTTCGGAAGCTTCCCCCAAAAATCAAAATTCAATTATGCTTCAAAAGTCACTGAAATTATAATTTAAGAAAATGTTTTTTTTTAAGTTGTACCTTCAATCTACAAAATGCACCATTAAAAGCAGGAAGAATTGGTAGTACTGGCACAGACAAGGAACTATGATATAATTGGAATAACAGAAACGTGGTGGGATAACTTGCATGACTGGAGCACTGCCATGGATGGATATAAATTGTTCAGGAAGGACAGGCAGGGAAGAAGGGGGGGAGGAGTAGTGCTATATGTAAAAGAGCTGTATGACTGCTCGGAGCTCCACTATGAAAGTGGAAACAAGATGGTTGAAAGTTCAACAAGATGGTTGAAAGTCTGTGGGTTAAGTTTAGGGGAGAATGCAACAAGGGGGATGTTGTGGTGGGTGTCTGCTACAGACCGCCAGACCAGAAAGAGGAGGTGGATGAGGCGTTCTATGGACAACTAATAGAAGTTTCCAGATCGTCGCAGGCCCTGGTTCTTATGGGGGACTTCAATTATCCTGATGTCTGCTGGGAAGATAATACAGCAGTGCACAGGCAATCCAGGAAGTTTTTGGAGAATATTGAGGACAACTTCCTAATACAAATGCTGGAGGAACCAACTAGGGGCCTTGCACCTCTAGACCTATTGCTCACAAACAGAGAAGAATTGATTGGGGAAGTAGAAGTAAATGGCAACCTGGGCAGCAGCGACCATGAGATGGTAGAGTTCAGGATCCTGATCAATGGAAGGAAGGAAAGAAGCAGAACACACACCCTGGACTTCAGAAAAGCAGATTTTGGCTCCCTTAGGGA
>ML685793.1:19472932-19488110 GCA_007922175.1 Pelusios castaneus | reverse complement strand
GGGAGCTGAAACATAAAAGGGAAGCTTACAAGAAGTGGAAGCTTGGACAGATGACAAGGGAGGCGTATAAAGATATTGCTCGGGACTGCAGGGATCAAATCAGAAAGGCCAAAGGACAATTGGAGTTGCAGCTAGCAAGAGATGTGAAGGATAACAGAAAGGGGTTCTATAAGTATATCAGCAACAAGAAAAGGATCAGAGGTGGTGTAGGTCCCTTTCTGAATGGGGCAGGCATCCTCGTGGAGGATGATGCGGAAAAGGCTGAAGTACTCAATGCTTTTTTTACTTCAGTCTTCACAGGGAGGGCCAGCTCCCAGGCTACTACACGGGGTAATGTGGAATGGAGAGAAGAGTGGCCCTCGGTGATGGAAAGTCAGGTTAGGGACTACTTAAAGAAATTGGATGTGCACAAGTCCATGGGACCGGATGAACTGCATCCGAGGGTGCTGAGGGAGTTGGCTGAAGTGATGGCAGAGCCACTGGCCATTATCTTTGAGAACTCGTGGTGAACGGGGGTGGTCCCGGAGGACTGGAAAAAGGCCAATATAGTACCTATCTTTAAGAAAGGGAAAAAGGAGGATCCAGGGAACTACAGACCGGTCAGCCTCACCTCAATCCCTGGGAAAATCATGGAGCAGGTACTTAAGGAATCCATCCTGAAACACTTGGAGGAAAATAGAGTGATCAGGAACAGTCAACATGGATTCACCAAGGGCAAATCGTGCCTGACCAACCTGATTTCCTTCTATGATGAGATAAGTGGATTTGTGGATGCGGGAAGAGCCGTTGACGTGGTATATCTTGACTTTAGCAAGGCTTTTGATACCGTTTCCCACAGCATTCTCATCGGAAAGTTAAGGAAGTATGGGTTGGACGAGTAGACTGTAAGGTGGATTGAAAACTGGTTAGATCAACGGGCTCAGCAGGTAGGAATCAATGGCTCGATGTCTGGTTGGCAACCAGTAACGAGTGGAGTGCCCCAGGGGTCAGTCCTGGGGCCGGTTCTATTCAACATCTTCATTAATGATCTTGATGGTGGAATAGACTGCGTTCTTAGTAAGTTTGCGGATGACACCAAGTTGGGGGGAATGGTAGATACTCTGGAGGGCAAGATCCAGGGAGACTTGGACAAATTGGAACACTGGGCCGAAAGAAACCTCATGAGGTTCAACAAGGACAAGTGCTAAGTCCTGCACTTAGGATGGAAAAATCCCATGCACTGCTACAGGCTGGGGACTGATCGGCTAAGTAGCAGCACTGTAGAAAAGGACCTGGGGGTTATGGTGGACGTGAAGATGAATATGAGCCAGCAGTGTGCCCTTGTTGTGAAAAAGGCCAATGGCATATTAGGCTGCATCAATAGGAGTATTGCCAGCAGATCGAGGGATGTGTTAATTCCCCTCTATTCGACACTGGTCAGGCCACATCTGGAATACTGTGTCCAGTTTTGGGCTCCCCACTACAGAAAGGATGTGGATAAATTAGATTCCAGCGGAGGGCAACAAAAATGATTAGGGGGCTGGGGCACATGATTTATGAGGAGAGACTGAAGGAACTAGGCTTATTTAGTCTACAGAAGAGAAGACAGGGGAGATTTGATAGCAACCTTCAACTACTTGAAGGGTTGCTCCAAAGAGGAGGGAGCTAGGCTGTTCTCAAGGGTAACAGAGGACAGAACAAGGAGCAATGGTTTCAAATTACAGCTGGGGAGGTCAAGGTTGGATATTAGGAAAAACTTTCTCACTAGGAGGGTGGTGAAGCATTGGAATGGGCTACCTAGGGAGGTGGTAGAATCTCCATCTTTGTAGAATTTTAAGGCTCAGTTAGACAAAACCCTGGCTGGGGTGATTTAGGGGGAGTGGTCCTGCTTTTTAGCAGGGGGTTGGACTAGATGACTTCGTGGGGTCCCTTCCAACCCTATGATTCTATAATTAAAAGATCCAATAAACTTGAGTAAATTTTTAAAATAGCTACCCGTGTCACCCCACTCTTGGTGTGTCACAAACCAAAATTATTAGCATAACACTTGTAATTTTGCTACAATTATGCTTTGCCTACTCTTAGGGCAGCATGTAGAGAGCATGGGCACTACACACACAGTTTTGTTCCGCAGTGAAAGCAGGATGCACCCACACTTGTCATAAGATGTCTAGCTACATGCAACAATGAAAGGTACCAGCATGGGGAACATAGTGAGGGGGGAAAGCTCTGGTAATTCCCCACTGCTGTAGCCTACCAGATCCTTTCCCTGCTACAACAGTCTGGGTGGAGAAAGGCTCCAACAGTAGGAGATTGTAGTAGTGTAGATATGGGAGGCACTGCTTGGGCAATTAGAGATCTGTGTAGGTACATAAACTAGGGTTCAGCTATATAGGGCACTCTACTCACCTAAACCATGCTTCATTATCTAAACTGCTATTTATATGTGTGCTGGCTGGGTATGCAGACTCTATATCCTAGACACTGCTATAAGTGTAGATTTACCTTTAGCAGTGTTGGCATGACTTCTGTATTTGTTAAAGCACTGGAGAAGGATTAGGCAGATCAGACTACTTTTCTTGGTTGTACCACTGACTTCATGTGTAATCATTCACAAGTCATTTTGCATCTTTTTGCTCCAGTTTCCACACAGTTTCCTTCCCCATAGAAGTTTTGAGTGACTTTACTCCAATTTATGTAAAGTAGTTGGCAATCCCTGGGTGAAGGCACTAGAGAAATGCAGTTTAATTACAAAGTTCTATTCAAACTCAACTCTGTCCCTTTAGAATGGTCCAGTTCTTAAAACTGTTTGAGCCAATCATTTTGCAGCATGTACTGCATTGTTTAGTTTGTTGATATGTAGGTAGATAGTATTATGTAAGGAAACTTTTTGGTTTATTTTGCAAGTGTCGGATGTTCTAAATGTCCCTGTGTAAAACCATGAATGGCTGAGCCAATTCTGTAGATATATATTTTTTTTAAATCAGCAGAAGTCAGATAAGGAAATTTTAGGTTTGAACAGTAAATTCTGTAAAGTTATAAGCAAGTGAAATGGGTTCTGAAATAAATATTAAGGAGAATGTTCTGCCAATAATATAGTTGCTGGATATCTTTTATTGCATTCCTCTTAATCATCAATTTTCTATTATGGTGGTCCATGAAATGTAGTTGGATATATCCTATTAAAGGTAGGAATTTAGCCCCTGGGACTAGATTCAGACTTACAATCAAAAGGTGAAATGTTTCCTGGCTAATTGCTAATGCCCAGTCATCCAGACTCACCATCGCATAACGTCCCTTTAAAATAGAATGTGGAAAAGTAAGTTAGAAGTTTAATATATTGGAAGAATTTAGTTGGCATTTTCTTAAACACTGTTTTTGGCTTATAAGTCTTCATATCACTCATAATAGAAATTCTATGACAAAAGACTTACTCAAAGATGATTGATCTTAGTAATTTTGTTATCACATCCAAAATAACAAGTTTGATCAATCTATTCTTATTAAAAGTATATATTAACTTTTAAGCTGTAGGTTTCACAATAATCCATTTTATCTATAACACAATAATCTAAAGCTATTGAGTGGAGTTGACATTTTCAATTGGAAGGGTAGTGTAGCTGAAGAATGATGGTTTTTTTGCTTGCTGTAGGTAGTTTTTAGAGGGCCCTTTCACAATGGAGGGAAGGTCTCATTTAAATCAATCTCTAAAATAGCTCTCTATGCTGCCTCCACGGAGCAAGTTTGGTCCCTTTAGTCCCTCCCTCAACATCAGCCTAATCATCCTCAGACTTCGTTGGTTCAATTCTAGTCTGGGCTATATGATATTAAGGGGCTACCATCTTTATCTTTCCTGCATGCCCATAGATAAAAAGTCAGTTCTGTATATGTGTGGCTAAATGTGCATTTGCATACACAAAGCAAAAATACATTCAATACCAATTGTTTGAAACACGAAACCAAACTCCTCAAATTTTTGGTCTATCAAAGACCCATACAGATTTGGTGCCCAATTTTAATTTAAACACCTGATTTTCCAGTCATGAGGAGCTCTCACTGTTTCTAGAAAGCATAATGAAAAAACCAAGTGAATGGTAAAAAATATATGTTTAACTGCTGTATAAGGAAATTGTCTAAGACAATGAGAAAACAGCTTCAAGGGAAGAAATGACAATAATTGTATAGATCTTTGGTGTTGATTCATTGTTGGGCTTACTGTGTATTTAACAAGCTAGCTAGAAAGAATACATACATACATACCTTTTTATCCCAAGCTGTTGTTCCTCAAGAATAAATGAACAGATAATTACAGTAGTATGAAAGCATTCTGTCATCCTTATGAATAGTTTTTCTATCTCCTGGGGATTTAGTGATGATGGGTCCTCTGCACCCGTTAGCCCAGAGGTTCACTAAAGAGCACATCTCCCAGATGCCATCCAGCAGGCCCAGAGTGATGAATAATGATATCCTGCAGATAAGGCACAATCTGTGCAATTTGTAATGGTTACAGACAACTCAATGAACCAATAATTAACAAGTCTCATGTGTACATTAATCACAAACGGTGTCCCCATTCAATATGTTGCAAAATATGAGGTATTATAAGAAAAAGGAACAAAATACAATGGAAGAAAGCATCGCCTTTGTTTTGAAATGCTGTTAAAAAATTGCACTTTGTTCCATATCTGTGATTTCTAATATTCTTTTAAGTCAAACATGACCAGAAATTCTTCACTTCTACAAGCTGGTAGGCTTTAAATTTTTGTCTCATATGTGGAATGTGCTCAGAATTTGTCTTTACTTTTATCTGACATAGAAATGGATGGATAGCAAGAAACTCTATTTGGAAAAGTTTCATGACCTCTAAATGCAATTTCACTTTGGCTATCTTCACATCAATTTTTATTAATTTTACACCAATATTCCTTCCATAACTTTAGTTTGCATGAATGGCTATGCAAAGAGGAACTGGGATTTGCTGAATCAAAAACTTAATTCAAAATTCAAATCCAAAATGTATTAATATAGCACCTTTACTGTTAGCCATAATGCTCAGCAGTAGGGCTACACATTCAAAAGATCATTGTAATACAAAGAACAGAAAACAGAATCTCAGGCCTTCTTCAATTTAGGCTTTTGGAACATCCTGTAAAATAATACACATGGATAAAATTGCATTAAAATTGAAAAATAAATTGATCCATTTAGATAAAGAATGTCATAAAATTATTTATTTTTTTATTTTTGCATTGACCAAGCATATAAGGCAATTATTCAATTAACCACATCATTATCACTGCATAACAAATATTCTATTGTTGCACTAATGAGGCAGAAGACTACTGATCCAAAAATTGAGGATGATAAAAGTTACAAAATAAGTAATGGGGCAAATCTTAAACTGAGATATAAATGGTCGTGTCTCTCAAAACTTGTGCATCTCCCTTTTAAATAAGCCAGCTGCATTCTTTAAAAACCGAAGAATGTTAAGGGTGTACTTAGCTTGTTGTTAGTTAAACTTTCCAAGTTTCTCCCGTCTATGAATGGTTTGATTAATAAGGGAGCAATAACATCTACCGTGTCAAATTGTTTACAAATATCTTCAGGTTTAAGGTTAATTAGAATTTCTGCACTCTCACTTAGAGTTCTGACCAGATTAAGTTCTTTAAAAAAAACAAAAACAAAAACAAAAAACAACCCAGAAATGCAGAGAGAGGCAGATTTGCAAAAGCTTGAAATGTTAAAGTTTTAGACTTATTAAGCTATCTCTTGAAACGTGATCTTTGGAGCAGATGTAGATCCTTATTTGCCTTATTAAGTTGTTATTGCAGATGTGACCTTGGTAGCTGCTGTAAACTCATATTCTGAATGTGCACTCCTTAGTTGCTAAAGAGGAATTGTGCTTTAATTGAAAGAGAGTATTCACTCACCTCTGTCCTAAGTAAAACAGCTGCAGTATAATTGTGAAGATCAAAAATTCTCTTCAAAAATATATTTAGAGCTTTCCAGACCCAAATTTCTGCACCATATCATATTTGAGTACAGGTTTTAGTCTGGAACACTCTGAGAACTAGAGCATTTAAATTACCCCATGTACATGAGAAAAATGAAGAACTGCTTGCATGGACCTTATGGCACACCACTTAACCTACTGTCTATGTTTATCACATTACTATCATGTGCAAAATAAAAGCCCTGATATGAAAAGGAATTAACCTGTTCAGAATGGTAATACCTTATTGTCCATTTATACAGTTGTTGTCTTTGACTGTAGGTAATTTACTTTTGTTCTGATAATTTATGGTCATATGCTCCTTCTGGGAAGAAACCTCAGTCCTTTAAATGCTTAGACCCAAGGGGGTTCAGTTAACAAACCACATAATCTGCATACAGAAGAATAGACACTACTTGTTCAAAATTTTAGCAGCAAAATACAACTTGCTGGCTAATACCACCACTACTTCATTACTATATATATATATATATATATATATATATATATATATATTTTAAAGAGGAAGCCAGTAAATCACTCTAACACAAGCCCTTAATAATATAATAGGATTAGTTTAATTCGCCTTTATGCCTATCATGACCCTGGCTGTCATTTGGCCATGGAGAGCTCTTGAAAGTTAAAGTAATGTGAGAGCTGGGATAGACCTTCAAAGTTTCTCCCAGAGTCATCTTCTGTCAACAGAATGAAACTCAGATCCCAATCAAGAAGAAACAACTTTTTTTTTCCCACTTGGCTGAGCAATATTTATTGATCAAATATCAAAACACGAATGTTGAGTGGTCAATTCATCTTCAAAATCTTGTCCTCTGTCCTAACTCTTTAAACTTTAGCAACTTTGAATGCTACAGTAAGACTATGCTTCCTCAAATGCTTGCTGGTTTCTTAAATTATGCATGGATTTGCCCCCTGTTCCCTTCTGGTATTACTGTCTCGCTCTGCAGCATTGTATATACTCCTCTAGTCTCAATTTCCCTTCTGTTCCCTTCAAGTGAGGCGTCATATTTGGGGATTTCTCTTTGCTGTGCTGTTCAATCAATCATCTTAAAAAGTTAGCCTTTTTCTTTAACCTGCACTTATCTTTTATTCAGAAAGGTCTTTTGTAATAAAATATACCACAAAAGCTATGTGAACAGACAGTCTATTGTATTTCACAATAAAGCAGATGCCTTTTGGGTAGTCCTTTTTTTCCTTAAACCAAAACGTATCTAAACAAAGGAAGAAAAAAATATTGGGTAGAACAAAGTAATTTGGGGCTTAGAATCCATATCACCTAGTATACTGTGTCCTGGAAAGTGTTTGAAATCAGATGCTTCATTTGTCATCAAGGAATTGGCCTGTTCACACACTCAGAATAGGTAAGATTATCCCTCAGAAAAAGTCATGCTTGTTTGATCTTAGTAGCACTATTCTCAATATTTTATTACACAGTTGGAGATTTCCACAAGAAAGTAGATGAAGATAAATCCCCTGTAGCTTTTCTAGCCGGCAACCACCTGGCTGCATCTAGGTAGATTAAATTATAGAAAGATGCAGGTCTAAAAAAGTTGAATGACTGTATTAAAAGGAGTATCTGCATGTGGGCACTAAAGGTTGTCAAGGGATGCCCTATATTCTCATTTTTGATGCTCCTAATCTTATTTTTACCTGCCATTCTCTCTGGTAGGGGCCTTTTTCTTTAATTAGAACTTGCAAGTGAAATGTTTGTGTCTGGATGTGTTTCCTAAAATAATCATGTTGCTTGATTCAAAGCTATTTATACTCATTTCTGCCCATTTAACTGTTATAGAGTGAAATTTCCTTAGTACATAGTTTTCTAAAACACTCATTCTGGTCACTTGCGCATACATTATTTCACTGATAAGAAATATCCTCCAATGCTTACATAGACATTTTATCCCATCTCTGCCTTTGCAACATCTTATTTGCAGAGGCTAACCCTTGTACTTGTTAATGAGAACAGCTGAATCTTGAAATGTGTCCTGGAGGTTACAAGATTTAAACTCAGCTTAATCTCTGTCAGAAGTTGATTCCATGGCTGACAACCCTCCACAGAGAAAGCCCTGGTTGTTAATGGGCATAATCTGGATTCTGTCATCTGATAGGTCTCGGATGAATAAAGTTGTCTTTACAGAGTTAGGGGATAAGGCGGTACCAAGAGAGCTTGGGTTGAATCCATGTAGGGCTCTGCAAATGAAAGCTAGGTTCATGAATTGGATTTGGCACTGGATAGAAAAGAGTACAGATTTGAAGTGTCCTGATTGTGTCTCAGTCTTTTTTAGATAGGCTGTTATGTGTTTTACCAATTTAACCTTCATGATCAGTCCAGTCAGTGCATTCCTTTTGATTTAGTCTGGAAGGTAAATATATGTGAATCACCATAGCTAGGTCTCTATCCAATGGAAAAGAATGCAGTTTCATAACCAAACATAGATGGAAAAAAAACCTTTTTTTAAGGTCAATGCTATTGTCTGGGAACTAACAGAAAAAGTTTGTCCAAACATGAACCTGAGGTTTCATACCATCTTGACATCTGCAGAAAAGATACCATTGGTTGACTGTTAAAAACATATGCAACTTCTGTATAGCAGATTTACAGCATATTTTCAAGAGTACCGTACTGAATCCATAAATCTAAAAATTGTCTGCTAGATGTAGAAATCAGTGTAATGTCATCAGGAGGTGTGTCAGGGTGCACTGCTAGTTGAAAACAAAATGAGAAAATTTTTTTTAGGTATTTGATAGATCAATAAGAGTCATGTTGATAGGGTGACTACCCCTTCATCCCATATATTCAATAAACACATCTACAAATTATTTTTGTGAAACTCAGAAACCAAATAAACCCATATAGCCAACAAAAAAATAACTGGACGAAGTTATTTGCAGGTTGCATTCAGCCTTATAATTATTCTTTTATTAAGGTGAGCAGAGACATCATCTGTATATGGATAAAATCAATAGCTCCCAGGACAGATGAAAAATATGCAGTCATAAAATTAATTCATGACTTCCTTTTGCATGCTGCATAGTGAAAAGAAAACATGTTGTCTATTGATGTTACCTCTGTCTGCATGAGGGAAATCTGAGCCAAGGAAATGTTTGCTGAGGTTATAGCATGGATGCCCTCTATTATTTTTATATCTATTGGGATGGCTGACATCAAGTAAACCTTAAATATTTCAATATTAATTTTATTTGGTTTATGAACTGACTTGTATTGTTGGACAGAACTTAGGTCCCTAAAAATCTTTTGCCTCCTCCACCTCTCTGTTTCCTTGCTTTCTAGTAATTTCTCCTTCTGAGTCTTTTTGAACATCTTGCCATGTATTTTTGAGGCCTAAATAAGACCTGAACTCTCCTGAAAATACAGCCAGGGTTGTGGGTGGTGAGCTCTTTTGAAAAAAGCTTTGACCATAAGTAACCTCTGTTTACTCTTTTTATAAAATGGGCATATCATTACTTATTGTGTTTGAAACTAAATTAATGTTTTTCTCCAGCTTTGAGATTCTTTGAAAAGCAGTCTACAAATACATAGCGGCATTAGTGTTATCAATCATGTCAGCCATTTTAAACATTAATATTTGGTCAGGCCTAATAGAAGTTGTAATTTTCCATTAACAACTGCAAATGAATGACTAGTTTGAAGAATCGATCCATCATCCTGAATAACTCCGCATATATTTTCATGCATTGCAAAAAGCGATACTCATGTTTGCCTGTGGAACCTGATAGTCTAACATGGATACACATATGTATCCATGTGACAATTTTGTAGTTCCCTGAAATTTATCTAATAAAATTTTGTAAATGAAGCCAATACTGTATAAGGAAAGTGTTGTCATAGATATTATGAAGGCAGCTGGTATGGCTAAAAGATATCAATGCTCATGTTTATCTATAAAGAATTCTAAAGAGGAGCTAGATGTCTTACCTTGTTGCAGTGAGAAGGCTCTTTCATGGTATCATCTGCTTTGCAGGGAAGATATAAACTAGCTGCTGAATTCTGGATGCAAAACTATGCATGACAAAGTTATATTATATAGTACTGTATTATGTTTCACTAATTAGATGAATATTTTATTTAATTGTTCTGGTAATAAATGTTATACTCTAAGGCAAAATAATCAGCATCTACAAGACTACATGCATTACCATTGGTTCAGTGGCCAGTCCAAACACTGGCATAACCAGATGTAACTTCTAATGGAATCTATTGGAGTTGCACTCTTTTATACAAAGGTTCAGTTCACTATACTGAAATGACTTTCAGCTAGAATTTGCTGAATAAACAATCAGAAAAATATACTTAAAATATTTCCTAAATTATCTATAGTTAAGCATGTCATACAGCTGTGGAGATTCCGGGGTATATAAGAACATAAGAGTGGCTATGCAGAGTCAGACGAATGGTCCATCTAGCCTGGTGTCGTGTCTTCTAACTGTGGCCAGTGGGAGATACTTCAGAAGGAATTAACAGAACACGTAATCATCAAGTGATCCCTTCCATTGCATGTTCCCAGCTTCTGACAAACAGCAATTTGTTTTTAAGTTGAACAAATACAACACAGCATTACTATAATTAATTTGTACAGTCAGGGTAAGGCTTGAGGAAGCAGCTGTATATGAGCATGCCTACACTGGAATAAAAGACCTGTGGCTGACCTGAGTCTCAGGCTGTGGGCAGGGCAGGATTATTGGAGGGGCATTAGAGGCTTAAGCCCTGGGCTCCGGCCAAAAAGGAGCGCTTCTTCCCTGCCAGCACTGGAGGGAATAGGGTGGGGCCCTGGAGCCAGAGTCCTGCAGAGGCCCGCTCCCAGGGCTGGAGCGGGGCGGGCCAGCCCCTGTTCACTCCGCCTGGGGGTGGGACCGGCTTGCTTGCACTGAGGCCACCCGCTGCTGCTCTAGTGCAGCTTTCCAGGGCCCATCATACTGGGGTCCTTTGTCGGAGGCCCTCGTGCTGAACGCCAGCTGTCCACCCTCCCTCCCTCCCACCCACTGCCCTGGGCAGATGGGCCATAGTTGTTCCAAGGCAGGAGTGTCCTCTGGTGCCAGGGTTCCCCCCCTTCCACCAGCAACAGGAGGGCCCGATGGTAAGGGAGGTAAGCAGGGGGGATCCCTGCAGCGGGGAGCATCCCGGGGTTCCCAGGTCGGTTAATCTGGCCCTGTCTGTGTTGCTAAAAATTGTTGTGTAGACATTTCGGCTCTGACTGGAGCCTGGCCTCTGGGATCTTGCCGCCCTCCCGACTTCTCAGAGCCCAGAGCATTGGTTCCAGCCTGAGCTTGAATGTCTACACAGCAATTGGACAGACCTGCAGCCCAAGCTTTAGACCACGGGTGTCAAACTTAAGGCCCGCGGGCCAGATCCGGCCCACCAAGGGCTCTTATCCGGTCTGCACAGCCCTGCACAGCTCTCCCATGCCAAAAGTGTCAGGCACCGGTAAAGTGCCTGCAATTTTACTTTTTGTCAGCAGTGGGTGCTCCTCCACTATAGAAATACATTGGAGGTGCGCCCTCTGGTGGCAAAAAGTAAAAACTGCAGGCACCTTTACCAGCAGCTTGCAGATCCCAGGGGCTGTGAGCAGTGGTTTTTTTCAGCGGGATGGGGCGTGGGGGGTTCCCTAGCTGGGCACCTTACTTTGAGGCTGGGTACCTAGCAGGGCAAAAATTTTGTTGATACCTGGTCAGGGCCTTTTAAAATCTGCCATCCTGCACACCCAGGCAGTGGCCCAGAAGTCAGTGGAGAACTGACTCCAGGGGTTGGATTGAGCCCCTTTGAGCCAGGTAAGTGGGAGAGAGGGGGCTGGGGAGCCGGCTCCATGGGGCGGGGGGGATGGGGAAGGGGTTAGGGAACTGGCACAGGAACAGTGAAGGGAACTGTCAGTGCAGCAAAGGGGAAGAGGTTGGGGAGCCGGTGCAGCAAAGGGGAGCCCTCAGGGCAGGGGAAAGGGAAGGTGTCAGAGAACCTGCGGGTTTGGAGAAGGGAAAGTGGAGCCCACGCTGCCCCAAGCGCAGCAGGGGAAGAGGTCAGGGACCCCAGGTGGTACTGTGCTGGTAAGGGGTCAGGAAGTCTACCTGGGTAAAATTTTACCTCGACATACCTCGGCCCCCGGATGGTCCTGACTTCCAGTGTGGCCCCCGACACTGAATGAGTTTGACACCCCTGCTTTAGACTATTAACCTGGGCTGTGTTTTAATTGCTGTGTAGAACTACCCTCAAGGGCTGAGAGAATGTGCCCTGAAGGCAGAGATACATAGGTTGCACCAAGTGGGTCTTTCCCACCAAACAGCATTTGCAAGAAAAGCATAATGATGCACAATCAGCTCCAGAGACATCCAATTCTGTAACAGTGTTGTCACTGTCTGACAGTCATGTGAAAGTTCTGTAGTACTATCTGAGCCAGTGTAACAATACTCGTATTTAAATTGTAAGAAAAAAGCACCTTTGCAAAAGTGGTAATTACAAGGTGACTTCATAAATTCTCTTGATGTCCATGAGAGAAGTGGATAATGACTATATCTAAATACAGAATAGCTATGCATTCTTACTGCATTAGGTCTGGGAGAATATAGGAATATAGGAAATATATTCTCTCATATTTATATGCATAAATAAAATATGGGTGTGTGCATGCATGTGCACCCTCATTTGTGTACATATGAAAAAAATCATAATTTCCTGGGAGTATTCAGCCACGTAGTGGTACACAGTGGTACAAAAACACAAAGGAGACACAAGCATGGAGTCTTGTGTGGCACTTTTAAAAACTAACATTTATTTATCACATGAGCTTTTGATACATAAATTTGTTAGTCTTTAAAAGTGCCACAAGACTCCTTGTTTGGTTTGCTGAGTTAGACTGACACAGCTACCCGTTTGGAATTTGTCAACAAGGGAGACAAATAACATTACTATTGTGTGGGGGAGGGACCACAGGTATTACTATTATTGGGGGGGGGGAGGGACCACAGGTAACTTGATTACAATATAATGCAACTATAAAGTGAAATATCCTAGGGCCTATCCTAAATATCCTAAATATCCTAAAGCTGAATTCAGGGGGTGCTGTATTTATGATATATAAATATGAGAATCAGGCCACTTATTTAGGTGCCTATGTAGGGATCTAGGTGTTGAACCTTCGTTTATGAAAATTTTTAAATGTTTGTGTTCAGCACTAGATTGATTTTTATATTGGCTTGTGAAACATTCTTGAACCATTGGTGAGCTTTGCCACTTTGTCTGGCTAACACTATTTAGGAAAAGTGAGGTCATGTGAATGTTTCAGAAGCTGGCATGTGGCCACGATTGTTCTATTTGAATCTGCCCTTCAACCCCTCACCCACACCCCTCATAAGGTTGAAACATACCTGTGGCTGCACAAAATGCTAAGTTTATTCTGAAAAAGTAGCAATATGCCAAAATTCTTTTGTTTTTAGAAAAAGCCCGTTAGTCTTGTGTATTAACAAGTAACATATTATTCATATCAAGAGTAAATTTAGTGCAAAGTGTCATCTTTGCAGAGAACAAAATATGAGAAGACTGATTTCAGAGTAACTGTAGTACTACAGCTGTCAAACAAACTCAACGGGGGTGCCAGCCATCAACAGTGTAGTTAGTTATAGATATAAATGTTGCAGGAAAAAAAAATTCTGAATTTACCATGCTGAGACTTTGCCTACCAATTCCATCATAAATATGGACACAGGTTCCAGGCTCACTTATACAAGGGAACATTTTCTTCAGAAGTGGAGCAGGGCAGCCATAGAAATTTCTCCTTGAATCTAATAAAAGGTACCTCCAAATGAAAACAATTTTCTAAGCAGAACAATAACTATTTGCAGTGATCTTAAAAGGATAACCAATTATCCGAGAAAAATAAAACAAACAAAAAAGCAGTCTTTTAGCTAATGGTGAATTAAATCTTATTCTGATTCCGTGAAAGCCTATTCTGACTCTGTGGAAGACAATGGGAATTTGCTATTGATTTCAGTGGGGCTGGAGTGTCAGAGTAGTTTTAGGTCACAAGGATCAGGCCAGCAAACTGCCCTTGGTATTCGATTCAATGATTAAAGGACTTCACTGATTCTTTCTAAATTAATGAGCCAAACTATGTTCCAGTCAGACAAAATAACAATCTGAAGAGACTTTAGAAAAACAGACAGGTTAGTTATATTGATTAATCATCCTCTTTGATAATGTCTGTTTGATTGCTACTGATAAAACTGTTTTCAAATCTATTAATTGTTTGCATTTTACTATTAATCACTATTTTGTATAGCATTTCAAATCTATAAGATGCTTCGTCCTTAATAGAGCATAACTCCTATTGAATTCAGTTGGAGTTTTGTTTGGTTAAAGACCATCACATTTGCTAGAGAGACAGAGACCAAGAATGTTGGCAGTGTTTAAATAAGGGAGAGTTTGGAGAGAGAGCACTGGAAGAAAATGTAATCTTTACTTAATATAATTGTTGATTTTGGAGCGGGGGGATAGCGACATTTTTAAAAACTAGAAATAGCTATTATTTCATTGAGATAAATCACGTATCACAATGGGAAATAATATAAAAAGAGGTTCAATCAGAGACTAGAACACAGTATGAACAGAGATTTTCCTGAGTGTAATAGGAAGGACAGACTGGCAACGAAAGAATTTACAAGATTATTTTCTGATTCCTTAACATTATTCTAATTGTCTGCATCTAAGGCTATTGAAGACAACAATTTGTTTTGCTTTGCTTTGCAAAAGAAGCGCTATATTCATGTGGCAAGATTAATAGAGAAATGATGCATTTCATGAAGACAATGTGTAACCCATATGCCTGAAAAGGCTATCTCTGAGAGACCTGCTGAGGGTGGGTTACTGTTGTTGGGCAGATTAGCTACCCACAACTGGAAACTTCCAGAAGCAGGGAGTGGTAGCATTTTGAGCATGCTCCACAGTGTACCCTGCTGGTGTGATGTGAGGTTGTCAGTCAGATGACTGGAGAGCAGCAGCCTGAGCAGACAACAGGCAGGAGCTGCCTTGAAAGGAGACCACGTGCTCAGTGTTCTGGAGAGGAGCTGAGCCAGGAGTGAACAAGATGTTTTCTCCCTGTAAAGGAGTCCTTTGCACCAGACCTTGCAGACATGCATGTGGGACTGAGGGCTGGTTGCAGAGGAGAAGAGAAAGCCTGCATGTAA
>ML685793.1:19411335-19472922 GCA_007922175.1 Pelusios castaneus | reverse complement strand
CCCATAGGGGTTGGGATTGATTTCTGTGGGGCACTGGAGAAGGGCAATTAATGAATTTTGGCCCACCCAAAGGTTACAAATGCATTTCATTTAAATGATCAATTTCAAATAATGCTTTATAAGGTGCTAGCATGCATGTGAAGAAGGAAACAAAGAAGTTGAACATCTCCAAAGCTCGTTGGAGCTTAACTGTAGAAAAACAAAACAAAACTCCAAAAGCTATTGTATAATAGCATGCATAGATTTTATACAAAATTGTCCATAAAAGTCGGACTATCCACTATAGGAAGGTTTTGTTCAGTTGAATTCACAAGGTAGTAGTGCCAAGAATGTGTTCCAATTTGTGATTTTGTTTTACTACAATTGAATACTTCGGCCTTTCCAGTGATTGCTAATACATGTTTCCTAAAAATTGTCATCATATACAGTCCTACTGCACTTCAGAAGTCATAAGAGTGGGACAGCTGAAGAAGATGTTTTATATGTTACATAGCGGTTTGGCAACTTTTGTTGAAAACAGGCTTTGGCTGCCAAGTGCAAGGAATAAAAATTTGAATTGGGTTATTTTTAATTTTTTATGTGTCCATAAGATTACTAATAATTGCCAAGTGTTCCATACAGCTTTCAACTTCAATAGCTCTGCAACTACCCTTTTTTTCTGGAAAATATTTAAAACAAGTAAGAATGGTGTTGGAGAGAAAGAGAGAGAGAGAAATATCATGTAAGGAAGAGATTTTTGCACAGCTACATAAATTATTGCAGATGGGGGCCCATGAGACTTATGTCTCTGAAAATCTCCCATTGCAAGTATGAACACCAGACTAGCAGTTGAGAATTTCTGAGCTCTGTTGCTGGTTCCTGTCACTGACCTCTTCTGTGGTTAGGAATGAGTCACTTATCTTCATTTCCTTATCTCTAAAATTTGAACAATACTTCACCACCATACAGAGAGATTCAATATTTGTAAAGTTCTATAAAAATGAAAAATACTAGTTAGGTATTTCAATTTTTTTACCCCTCCCCCCCTTCTAACTAGGAATAAGTTGTCTCTTGTAGGCATGATTTAGAAGAGGATAAAGGTGGAGGAAGAAAGTGAAATTATAAAAGCTGGTCAGAAAATAAAGTTTTCCCCATGAGAAATTTAAACTTTTTTCATGTTTTGGGAATATTTTACAACTAAATATCAAACACTGAATTATTTTGACTCAAAATAGCACTTCAGTGCCACATGGAAGCTATAGCTCAGGTACCTTACACTCCCATTTCCTTTGAACTAGGCTTTCTGCCCAGACTGTGTATCCCATGATGCATCACTTTCTCCTTCTCTTGGTCGGGTGGGGGAGAGTGTCATAGGAGTCAGTGGCTATGAATCATCACAAGAGATGTAGGACAGCAAACATCTTGGCCCACAAAGGAGAATGGGAGTATAAGGCGCATGAACTACAATTCCCATGAGGTATTGGAGTGTTATTAAGAACTGAAATACTTTAGGTTTTGGTCAAAAATATTTCCATATTCATCTGAAAACAGATAACTTCTTTTTTAGGATTTCAGGTATTGACTATTTCAACTAAATACCAACATTTTCATCAGAAAGCAGATACTTTTTAACTAAAAGAAATCCACACAAAAACAGTTTAGAGTGAAAATTTGTGACCAGTCTTAGAAACTATTTCTTTTTAATGTGGTGGCAGAATTAAACAAGGTGCACCAACTGACCTATGTCTCTGTCACATCTGGTTAATTTATAGGCTTAAACATATTCTGAAAAGCTCTGAAGAGCATTTATAAACAAGTTAGTATTTTTTATCTAATTTTATTAAACTTAATTCATTTAAAAGAATGGTTGGAATGTAAATATATTTCTGCTAAGGGAGCCAGAGTTCAGCTATACAGCCAGAATTCTCATGAAATCTGATTTTAAAATGTTTTCAGATTTCATGGCAATGTTAAAATATGTATTTGAATGTGAGAAACAAGTAGCACATAATATTTGTGTGTGTTACAGAATATAAAATGCCTTGCTTTTACTGTTTTTATAACTATTTTCAAGATTTTAAAAAGAATTAAAAAATAAGCAGCAGGAAACTGCAGGAGTTCCCGTTTATGTACTAAAGTGAATAGTAATCAAAGAACATTTATGTTTTTGTTGAAGTTTTCTGTGTAGGTTTCCCACATTTGTGACTTTTAACGTTAATGAAGAGTTGGCAAGTTCCTTTATACTGCATACTTTCAAACATGGCACTCCAAATGTACATATTAGTAGCTGGGAAACATGTGAATTGTATTTATGGGAATTAGAAGGGAAGAAATATGTTTTGATCCTGACTTATCCTGAGAAAAAGAACAAAATATTTTAAGCACAGAGTATGTGTGATATCCTAATACTTCTCAGTATATGTTCAGATTAAAAATAGTGATTGTCAAAATCTAAAGTATGCAAGTCTGAGGTATTTATTAGGAATAATATTGAATAGTTAACAATATGTCCTAATTATAAGATTTTCTCACTCTGATAATATATATAATAGAAAAATGTCAAGAAGCAAATATAACGTAGTCTGGAAAATATAAGAATAGCCTCTGAACCTCAAGTCAAATATTGAACTGAACCCAAAATATTTTGTGTGTTCAGAACAGTACACTTGACTTCTACCTTTGCCTACACTACTATAATGCATTTTCCCCTACCTTCCTTAATACACCCCATAATGTCCTTTACAACCGTGGTTCCCAACCTTTCTGGCTTGTGGGCCACAGATACAATTTTTAACACCTTGAAAGGTTACCAGTCACCACGAACAGCCCACTCACCCTTACAGTGCAGCCTCAGAGAAAGAGTTCAGCAAGGAGGTTGCCTCCCTCCTTGCTTATCTCCTTTTGGCTTGGCTGCAGCAAAAAGCCTGGACCACAGCAATGCACTCTGCTTGGGTCCTTAAGCAATAGCTCCCTATGCACCACACGAGAGAGAAGTGGCATGCCATTTTGAAAGCCCTCACAGGCCACAGATTGGGAACCACTGCTTTACAATGTGTCAGAGGTTTGATATTCTCCGCTCTGCTGTCTGCTATATCTCATATTCTAGAAAGGCTAAGACCATGCTATGTGCCTCTGACTGAATAGAAATCGTAAAGAAGAGAAACATTGTTTAGAAATCAACTAGTTGTCTTCTTTGTATGATTGATGTAAATATAGAGCAACAACCATAATTTATATTCAAATGGTTAATCCAGATAATTGCACCTGGAATCACAGAGTGTATTGCTGTGATGTCCCTTTGATATTTGTGAATTGAGCATTGAGCTGTTAGATGTTCCATAAACATTATATGTTTCAAAAATCCAGTAAAAAGGATTCTTTACTCCAGGTGGAAGAGAAATCTGCAAATATTCTAAGCACAGTGACTTAAATAGCTGTAATTCAAGATCAGTATAATAGTTCCCAAGTCAGCAGCTCAAAGAAGAAGATTCAGTTACTCTCTCCCCTCTGGCCTAGTACCTAGAAAGAATCTTCTGATTCTCTTTTCCCGCCCTTAACTTGGAACGGAAAGAACAGTGGTATGTAGGTCTCACTGATCAGAAGTCAATTGTATCATCTGTGGAGAGTTAGTAAGGAGAAATAAGCATGCTGGCACATCTTACCCTGTGATGCAATGCTCTCCGGATATATTTCTTTGGAACAAGCTGATGGAGTTGAGCTTCTTACACTGTCTGACTGAGATTGGGGCATAACTGGGGGACAGCTATCTGAAGTTTGAGCTGAACAAGATGAAAGTAATGCTGGCAGATTGGAGAAGGCAATTTCCAAATATGACGAGTTTATCAGCCTTTTGGCTGGTGGATATGGGTTAGCCCTTTGTAACTAAGAATTCATGTTGTAGTGGTCTGCTATTAAATGATCAGGCAGGTGCTGTGACCAAAACAGCCTTTTACCACTTCGTTGGCTAGATTTCTGAATCTTCCTTTTGTCACAAACTTCACTATTTGTGATTCATGCTTTGTCATCTCAAAGTTAGGTAACTGCAATGTGCTTTAGATCGGCTATCCCTTAAATCCTTTAAAAAACTGAAGCTAGTCTGTAAAATAGCTGCTTGCTTATTAATAGGGTTATCCTGTTCTGAAAACATGTCCTCAGAGCTCCATGATATCTGTAATGATTGCCTGTTTGAGTCCTGGGTTATGTTTAAAATGCTTATTTTGACTGGGAAAATGGTATATATCTTAGGACCTGTCTATCTGAGACTGACTTTCTTCTTGCTGTGCTATTCCAGATGAAGTTTTTAGTTTAAATTTCTAGTCAGGTTTGTTGGGTAAGTATTTGAGTTGGATCCAAGCAAGAGAACTTGTACAAGTTTGGGAGTTGGTATTGAAAGGTGGTTTGATATCTAGTCTTTCATTCTATCCCAAAAACATATTGACATTTTTGCAAGTTTAGTTAAATCAGTTCAGAACTCTGAAGACTCTGAATTTTGTCCATTATTCATATGTTATTATGGGATAGCATGCATGGCAATCTCTGTATTCCCTATAAAAATACAAAAATTGCTGTTTACTATACCCAGTGTACAAACAAGGAAGTCTTTGTTTTCATTTAGCCTTAAACCTTCAAATTTGACACACCTTGGCACACCATACATTACTTTTAAATAAGTACACAGAATCAAACCATGGAAACATGAGACCCAAGCCTACTTAGATTTGGAATCTTGCTGTTGTTGTTTTACTATATTTTGGTACTCTGGTACTAAGGTGACATAATCATTGTTCGTGCCCGATGGGACAATGGGTGGCCGCTTGCTCGGGCAGGCCTATGTCAATGCCACCTTTCCCTAGGCACACATTAAGGAGACCCCATTTTGGACAGTGTAAGAGGCTCTAGCCTGAAATCTGGGAGACTGCAGACCAACATAGCTCAAAGAATACTGACCCAACCCAAGAATTTACAACCCACCTGGGGATGTGAAACTGGTCCACCCAGGAACTTGGGACCCACCTAGGAATTTATGACCCTCCTGGAAAACATGGGAATCGCCTAAGGGCTTGGGCCGACCTGGAATTTACGACACCCAGAAATTTACAACACCCTGAGAACTTGGGACCCACCTGCACACCTAAAGTATTTATGACCCATTGGAAAATTTGGAAAACATAACTAAATTCTATCATGGGAACTGCTTGGGGTTCCTAATATGGCAACAGGAACCCCTGACTAATGTAAAAGACCCTCCCCTGGTGTGAGGAGACACTAGCCTAATATGGTAACAGGAAGCAAGCAAAAGTCCTATAAAAAAGGGGTATCCAGTAACTTGAAGTTCAGAGGTTCACGTGTTAACCATTGGAGCTGATCACCCCAACTGTCGAATCTCCCGAAGAAAGCTAGGTCGTGTCATGTCTCATACCATGTTCCTGGTGTCCATGCTGCTGGTCAGTGGTGCTTGGGTTATGGTATGTATGTAAACCATCCTCTGCAATACCTTGTGGCGTTGTTTAAGTCAGGTACCTAGATTTGCTACCTCCGTTAGATGTTTTAAGATTACTGTTTAATTTTAACTGCTACTTCAGTTAAGTGTTTTAAGATTACTGTGTTGTTTTTAAAGTACTACCTCAGTTAAGGATTTTAAGATCACTGTTCTGGTTTTTCAAACTGCCACCCCTAAGTGACTGCTTTTCTAAGTACAAAAATTGTTGTTTTGTGTTTTACTGCTGGAAATAACTTAGAATAGCCAATTCTTGTCAAATTGTTACTGTGTTCACCCACTGGGCACCCCAAATAAAAGAAAACCCTTTTTGTGATTAAACCAAGCATGTGGCATCTCCTTCTCCCATCACAGTCGGGGAACCCACAATCATCATAGATAAATACCCATAATATTTCCTCACATGATGGAAAAACATCCTATAGCAAAACCCAGCCCATGATAGGAAAAAAAAAATTAGTGGCATGGATCAAATTTCATTTACAAGGCTGCATTCATTTTTTCCTGCCTTTTCCCTATCTCTGCTATACAGCCTTTTATAATCAGTAAGATCCTAACGAGCCTCTGGATTACAAACTATAAGATTATATTTCAAAGGGGTAGCCGCAAGACTCTGTTGTCTTTCTATAAGATTATAGTTTATTAAGATGTAGTGTAGGATGCTGAGTTTAATTGTTTTGAAATATGGTTGGTTGAGACCCATGGTGAAAATTATTTTTGATGGTATTTCTGTCAAAGATGAGGGGGAAAAAAAGGCTTCCCCCAGGATAGAAATAAACATTGGTCACTTGTTTGTCAAAAAGCAACAGAAACACAATCCATGGCATATTTACACTTTAAAAAACAAAAAACAAGAAGAAGAAGAAGAAGAAGGGACCAGTTACTAGGTTGCATAGCAAAATGAGGGAGTACAAAACAAGAGGATGATCTAACAATCACTAAACTCCACCTGGAGTGTTACATAAACTGGTACTGTACTGTACTGGCAAATATCATACCTAATTTTTTTTTTTAAATTCAGTTAATAAAAGTTATTGATTAAAAGCAACAGAAGTATAGAATGAATGAGTGTATCACAATCCAATGACATTATGAAACTTGCAACAAATACGGAACAGAAGTGAAACCATTTCATCGCAAAGGTAATAAATATGATGTATTTGCACACCCCTTCAGTAGGTATCTACTTTAGTTTATAGGAAGAAGAATTAAGAGGAATGGTAAAACAAGGAAAGAAAAATTTAGATTTTTTTCAGAAAAGTTATAGATGGGCTGAATGACCTTTTCTTCTGTTTTTATAAAAGTTAGAAGTCTGCTTTCTAAAATCGTCCATAAATAACATGAATGCTGATTGGCTTGTACAATATATATATATATTTTAGGAACTTAGCATTTGTTTTCTAGTCACACACAGTAATTTTCTGTCAGGTTGCACAGCCATCTAATCAAATGTTATTTTCTATTCTTTTGTCCAATCTTGGGAGAAACAACATAATATCTAAGCACAAACAAAACCTAAATAACTGTTAGGAAAAGCTTTACAACTGAAACTTGGAGTTTCTCTGCACTCATTTCCTGTCCCTCTTACCTTCAACTTTATCTACTCCTTGTTTGTTTATCTATCCATGTATCGCAGCATCACACAGACAGCTTCTGGGCCCAACAGTTGCATCAATGCCTTGAAAAAGAGAACCCCGAACAATGTCAATTTATATATAAAAATAAAAGAATACTTCAGCCTAATTTGAAGTTGTGGTCTGAATTCCAGTCATGCCTGACAAAAGTTGACAAACTAGGGAAAATACTTGAGGTGCTTGAGGTGAAGCAAACTCACTTTGTAATGGAAAAAATCTGACTTCAGAATGTACACTGAAGTGTTTGGTGTGACAGATGGATGAGATAGCTCTGAGTAGGCTCCCGCTGTCTCGGTCACATGTTTTGGCTGCATCACACAGGCTTCATCTCTATAAAGCAATTATAAGCCCTGTCAAGTCGGAGGACAATGCCAACTTCATATATTTATCTATACACTATGAAGCTATCTAATTAACAAGTACTTTTGACTAATTAACCCTGAGAAAAGCATCTGGCAGTGGTGCTAAGGTAGAAAGAAACACCTTGCTATGACAGGCACTGCAGAATGGGACCAGACCCTTTTTTCTAAAAAAAATCAAAAAGATGTTATGAATCTAGATAATTCACATATAGTAGGTCTGAACCTACTATGTGTGATTATTTGAAGGGCTGTTGCATTGTGTGTTATCCTAATTGTCACCCATTGAACAACATAAACACCATGCTCAACTTGTCTATTGATCAAATGTATTTGTCCAAATCAGGAAGTATAAGGTGGAATTTTAAAAGTCCGTCCACATTGGCCTGGCTCTTCCCAATGAAATAAATGGTAAAACTACTACTGACATGATTTTTTTTAATCATTATTAAGTCGGTTGGAAAAAAACCAAAACAATTGTTTGTCTCTATGACATACTACAGCATCAGCCCCACTTAACTGGGCTCCACCATTCTTCATGTTGATTACAGTGAGGCACGAAAACTCTTGTGTCAAGAATAGCAATGGTCGCCATAGAAAAGTTCTTAGCTTGTACCTGCCCCCTTCTTTAATAAAAGGATATTTTAAAATAGCCAACATTTGCTGACAGTTATCATTTCCTAAATAAGCACAGTTTCCCCTATTCTAGGTATAGGCTAGGAGAGAAATATGATTCTTTGATATTACTGATATTAACACTTGGTACTCTAATAGCAACATAATGTAATTCAATTGAACATCCTTGGAGGAAGGGGAGAGAAGTACCAAAGAAGCCAAACACAGTAGTCTTTAACTTCAAAAAGGGGAACTACACAAAAATGAGGAAGCTATTTAAACAGAAATTACAATTGTCACAAGTGAAATGCCAGCAAGCTGCATGAAAACTTTTTAAAAACACTATAATAGAGGCTCAAATTAAATGTATTACTCCAAATTAAAAACCCAGAAGACAAATGTACTGTCATGGCTAATCAACAAAATAAGGTATCAATTAGAGGCAATAAAAATGAGAAGTCAAATCCTAGAAAGAAAAAGAGAAAGGAGCTTAAATGTTGGAAAATAAAGTATAATAAACCAGGCCAAAAAAGAATTTGAAGAACAACTTTGTTAAGGTGCTGTTATGAGCACCCCATAAACTGGCCGCTACCTCCCTTGTGATATAAAGACATAGAAACTGTTTCTCCTCAGGTCACGTAGAGAAACTGTTTATCAGATACTCTTCCCAGGTCACATACCAGATACTGCCCCCCAGGTCATGTAAAGAACTCATGGCTGCTAGGCTTGTGACTATCAACATGCTTTATTCGGACCCTGATTCGCTCTCTGCCAGCTCCCAAAGGGGTGGGTCATCCCCCTCGCCCATGTGCTGAAGGGCAAGTCGATCATGGCTGCTCTGCCCCCCCCCCCAGGGGTGTAGAAGGCTCTGACCCGGAACCTAGAGAGCTGGTGAAAATTCCTTTGCCCAAATAAGGATAGGAGGAACCGGGCAGCCCCTCGCCCCAAAATTCCTGCTGCAGCGAAATCTGGCCAATCACAGCCCTCGGCAGGAAGCCATGGCCTGGGCCATAAAAGCTTCCATGCCGCATGGAGCACGGGAGAGTCTCCTTGAGTTAACTGCTAGGCCTGATCACCCTGCAGTAGGAGTTCCCCCGAGAGTGCCGGCCCGAGTCGAATTCAACCTCTGCCTTAAGACGTCATGCTGTTGCTAATTACCAGCCTGATAGTAATGGTACGTATGTGAACCCGAATTACCCCCCCACGTTTACTCCTCATGATTGAATGTGAATAATTCTTCTACCTCAGTTTTAACCCTAGGTATTACAATTGGTGTAGGTTTGGGGATTATTGTTATGCTTATTGTTTATGTATTGGATTTTGTCTTGTTATACTTTATGTCTGAATTATCAAAAGAGTCCAAGAGGAGGGTTTATTCTAAACGTTTATTTCTGTGTAACTCATAGTATGTTAAACTGTGAAGTAATCACTTGGGGCTATCTTGTTATCTGTGAAGCTGACTTCTGAGTTTAGTCCAGCAAGCAGCCCAACTGTTAACCCTTTGCGTCCCAAAGAGGGAGACTAATAAAGTTTATTATTTTTGGCCACCACTTTAAGTTTCCAGGAGCCTTCCTTCTCCCATCCGTTACCCACTGCGGACATGGCGACGGGGATGGCATGGGAGAACAAAGGACTGACCCCCTCTACCTGCCCATGGAGAGGTAAGCCCACGGATGGTTCAGGGGACGATGAATATCACCACCTTCAGCATCACACGCTTACAGACAGGGAGCACCCTCTGGGTTTAAGCTGGAACTGTACTATAGGGGCGGGTCAATCGAGCCGTACCTATACGGTTACCTTATCAGTTCCAAGCGCAGGATGCTTGCTCACCTGCCACTCAGGGCTTCGTTTAAGCCCAACTGATTCAGCCTTGAGCCCTAAGTGTACCAAGGCAGGAGAACCTAGCATGGCAGTTGAATCTCTGCAGTTATGGAAGGAGACACAACGCATCCTGAAATCTGCTGGAGTTCCCTTTTCTAAATTAGACCCGGTACCTCGAATGCCCACAGGGGGCCCCGCTCATGAACTTCTTGTCCAGTTAATCCATAAATTGGAGGACAAAAAAATTGTTAAGAAACTCCGCCCTGATGTACACAGGCCGGAGGATGTGGCCAGTGCCTACCACACTGTTTTTGGTCTGGCACTGGACAAACTCACTGTGTTCATGGGAACCCTAACAGCCACCGCCAAGGAGGCTGCTTGTCTCCAGCCTCCATCAGGGAAACCTCCTAGTCCCGAGCCGCCCCCTTACCCTGACCCCCCTGCAAAGCCCCTTTATCCGGCTTTGCCTACGGCTCCGGCTGCCGAGCCATCCATGACAGGCGGGGAATCAGTGGCCCAGGTGGTTCAGGCTATGCCTGTCTGTACCACCCGCACTAAAACAGATCCAACAGGTGCTCGGACCAGTACCTTTGAGTGGCGACCCCGTAATAAAGCTGAAATGAAAGAGTTTATTGCTGATACCAGTAGAAAAACTGGGGAAGCTATATTTACTTGGCTTGGGCGGCTTATTTTAGAAGCTGCACAAGATACGGTGGATTTAGAGGAGGCCACCCAATTAGCTAGGAGTGCAGCATGGTCCCGGGGTATTCTGAGGGGAAGTTTGCTGGACGCGCCACTCTGGCCCATTTCTGTACCAGCAGCAGCGTTCTTACATGTACAGAATTCTGCTGCTGCTTTCCAGTTTCCCTCCGGAGGCATTACCAGCTCCCAAGATCTTATGTATACAATAGCAGGGGCCTCCCTTCTCTGGTGGGAACCCACTCAGGTGCCGCTTGGTCTTACTTACGCGCAGCGGCAGCTTGGGAAAGGCGATGCTTTTTGCCATGTTGCTGACCCAGCTGCTATCCCCATTAACAAACAGGCTATAGATTGGACAAATGAGTACTTAAGGAAGATAACGCCATTGTTTTAAAACTAAAATAATTCTTTGCAGATTGAGGGAGATTCTTACAAGTGAAGCCATCCTTTTTTGGTTACAAATCTGAGGAACTGTCCCAGGTTGTGGTGTCAATAGAGGAAGTTTTGAAAGAAAGTGATGCATTAAACAGATGGTATTCACCCAAGAAGTCGTGAAAGAACTCAAGTGTGAAACTGCAGAACTACTAATTATGAAATGTAATCTACTGCTTAAATTATCTTTTGTACCAAATGTTACACATTTAAAAAAAAAAAATGAGTCCAGAAATGATCATAGTAATTACAGGCCGGTAAACCTAACTTTTGTACCAGGCAAATTGGTTGAAACTATAGTAAAGAACAGAATTAGTAGATATATTAACATGATTAGTTGGAGGGAAAAGTCAACATGGTTTTTGTGAAGAGAAATCATGCCTCACCAATCTATTATAATTCTTTGAGAGGGTCAACAAACATGTGGCCAAGTGTGAGCAAGAGAATGTATTGGGATACTTGGACTTTCAGAGAGTCTTTGACAAAGACCCTTACTAAAGTCTATTAAGCAAAGTAAGAAGTAACTGGCAAAAGGATAGGAAACAAAGGGTGGGAATAAATGGTTAGTTTTCAGAATGAATAGAGTTAAATAGCAATGTCTCCTAGGGATCTGTATTGTGAGACCAGCACTCTTGTTTCTTTTTCCAGATCATTTATGAAAAAGTTAAACAGTGAAGTGGCAAAACTTGCAGATAATGCAAAATTACTCAGGATAGTTAAGTACAAAGCAGAGAGCAAGGATTTGTAAAGGGATCTCTCAAAACTGAATGACTGCGCATGAAGATGGTAGACAGTTGGCACACAGAATGGCCTCTGGTGAAGCCAAGGCCATGGGCCCTGGAAGGTTGCACCATGGCCACACCACAGGCCAGCTGTCCCTGCCCCCCTCCCCCAGGCAGAGCAAACAGGTGCTGCCCTGCCCCTTGGGGCAGACCAGTCAGCCCAGAGCTGGGGCAGGAGCACAGAGCCTGGTCTCTAGCCCCAGGCCCTCCTCCCCTCCCCCCCCCAATGCCGTCAGGACAGGGGACCTCCCAGCACTCCCCCAGCCCTGCTGGCACTGGGAGTAGGGAGAGGGAATCAGGTAAAAGCCATAGTGGCTTAAGCCTGGGGCCCCTTTAGGCTGGAGCCCAGGGCTTCAGCTCCTATAGCCCCTGCATTAATCTGGTCCTGGCACTGCGGAGACACTAAATATCCCTGAATCAAGTTTGTAGATGGGCTAGTTTCAGGATACTTACAGTACCCCTACAGTATGTCTATGGTTCAGGCTTTCTACCCTGGCCATTGTGATAACTTCGTCATTGTATGGCACCAAAGGAGATTCAGGTTGTTTAACACTAACAGTAAAGAAATAGGTACTTTTGCTCTCCATGTATTTTTATAAAAGGAGAGAGACACCAGGGCAGAAATTGCTCAGAAGCTAAAAGATCTTTTTAAATGACAATTAATTAAATAAAAAGACAGTTAATGGAAAATCAATATGCTAAACAAAGTGAGGATGAGAATAAGACATTAAATGCATGCATTCTCCTTCTCCTTTTCATAGATGCCTGATGATGAAATCTTTACTCGTGCAATTGGCCCTTATCTGCCCAAGAACCATTATTAAATTAAGTCATGAGGGATGGCAGGATTAGATTTACAGCTCAACAACAAAACAATTTAAATGCAATTTAGGCTATAGGTTAAAACAAAGTTGAATGAGTTCTTATACTCTTGAAATTAAGACAAAGTAAATGCTTGTTGACTCTGAAATTAATTTTAATAGCAAGTATTCCCTTTTTCTCTCAAAGAAGACTAAGCTCCCTTAAATAAGGATTAAACAAGATCTGATGTTGCTAAAAAGAGTAACTGTAAATATCAAAAAGCATAAGCACTACAAATCCAGTATGTAATAATTACAGCCATTGCAGTTAAATGATATACAGTAAACAGATTCTTGGCTATAAGGAAATATGAATAACTTATACCAGTTATTCTGAAATCATTTTAGCTATGTCTATACTGGCAAGTTAGATTGACTTAAGGAGGCTTAAGTCGACCTAACTTAGTCCCTGTCCACACCAGGCTTTCATTAAGTCGACTTAAGAAATTCCTTAAGTTGACTTAATGAAAGGTTAGGTTGACTTACTAAGAACCGCCAGTTAGGTCGACCTAACCCTTACGTCGACTCCTTAGGTCAACCTAAGCACAGTGTGGACGCTTAAGTCCACTTTATTAGGTCGACCTAAGGGCAGTTAAGTCAACTTACTAAGTCCCCGTTCAGGGAAACCACTTGAGGTTGACCTAATGAGGTCGACTTTAGGTCTACCTAAAGTGGACCTTATTAGGTCGACTTAACAAAGTCGACCTAACTTTTTGTAGTATAGACATAGCCTTTGTTTCCTCTCAATGTCTTGTAGATCTGCTCTATATTGTGAAATAATTGGGGGAGGGGTTACTACCTAAAAAGTGTTTGCAGCAGCTGGAATAATTATTCTGTGATTATAGTAATTTGGGGAGCTGAAGTGTTAAGTGACACAGTAAAGAAAACCAGTGAAAGATCATGATTTTGCAGGTCTTATTCTGCAGAGTTTATATTGTAATACAGTCAAGATTATACTTCTTTTAAATGTAGTGGTGACGCGTCTCCTTGCAGATTTAAATTAGAATTTGTTTGACTCTTTGGGAAGGACCTTGAACTAGTGCACCTACATATCTTTTTTTCCTTTACTGTAATAGAACTTTTATAACTTCTGTATCAAATAAAATAGTTCTTATAAGATTTCATATTCTAACTTTGCTCAACATTTTAAAAAAATACTGTTGACTTGTGACATCTTGAGAGAGAGAATATTACACTGAATTATTTTCAGGCTAAAATGTTAAAGGGAAATTTTATTAAACTTTTTATTACAGTAAATGTGAAATTTGGTAGGCAGCTATTTGAGGAGTCTGAGATTAAGGCCTTAAATAATGGAAATTCTTGTTAGCATGAACAGTAGTCTGTGTCTATTTAGAAGCAGTCATAAGATTCATGTCTGTAACATGTTGACTTCTTTCTCATCCAATTCCGCAAATCTTCCCTTACATGGACATATCTCCGAAAAGATCAGGTGAAGCGCTTCCAATCAGTCACTCTGTGTAAATACTTATTAGTTATGGACTTTGCTTTGAAGCCCCCCAGGGCCTATTGTCTTTTCAGCCAGAAACATTTTTTGCCAGCTCATCTGCTTTATTGGCCTGCAGTGCTAATCTTGTGCCAAAAATTTTATTGCTGCATAAATTAATGAGTACAAGTTATTACTCTGACTTCTCAGAACTCCATAATTGTAAACACCAGGGACTTTAGTTGCAATAACATTAAGGTTAGTAGTTTTCCCAAAATTTTCAATTCATGATAAAGTAACTCAGAGAAATTTCTGAAAATAACTAAACCTAATGCCAGTTTTAACATGTGCAGCTGTTGTTTGTCTGACAGAATCAAGGTAGTCTGGATGCCGTTGATGCACATTCTACTGTGAGTTAACAATTGTTTACTTCTTCCTGTTTGTGATCCCATTGTATTCTTCTTTGACATGCAAGGGTTCTGTGGTGCCTGAGGGCCTGACCCCAAGTCATTGAAAGTAATTGGAAAGAAACGCTTTGACTGCAGAGCACTTTGGATCAAGCCTGAGAAGGAAATGGGAGAGCAGGAACCTACTTGGCAGAAAGAGGAAGGGTGTAGGTGGAGAAAATGAAGAGGGAAGAAAAAAATCTACATTTTGTTCTGTAAGCAAGTGACTTGTCTGGGTTCAGTGCACACTGACAAAAGCTGGGGGGGTTTCAATAAGTTGAAAAATGTTTTGTTTGTATTAGGAACAGAACAGTTAGGACTAGGCATCAAGGTAAGGGCATTCTGTATAACCACATTCATGATTCACCCTGATTTTTCCCAATATTAAAAAATGCAAGATTAAGTATTGATATCTTGAATATCATCTTAGTGGGTTCAGCTATCTTGGCATAGGTAGGAAATATAAAGTGACACTATAGGTGGGTAACTGAAATATAGATGTAAATTGCACAGAGCACACCACAATTACATTTTACGGGCATGTACTCAGTTGGCTTTTCTTGAAAAGATCTTTGTTTTCTGTGTGAAATGCCTCTACAACAAGATATATTAAACTTGCATAAGATTTCTCATGATTATTGGGCAACCCATGACCAAGCCATCTCTTCTGGGCTGGGAAGGGATTTCATTTAGAGCAGGGTTCCGTATCACAGCTTATGCTTGTCTCATCCTCATCCACCCCTAAAACAGCCCTTCTTTCCAGAACAACACCAGTTCTTCTGCCAAGGTTCCTCCAAGACAACAGACACAAAGGGTGAGTTTGCACCATAGTGAAGTTTCACTGGCATGCAAAGCTACCACTGTATGGCTCTGATCATGCAATGATTTTTACACATGATTAACTTCTAAGTATGTGACTAATCCCATTGAAATCAATGGGACTATTTGTACACCCTTGCAGTTCAAGCACATTTGCCAGTGTTTACAGTATCAGAGGACCCTTAGTGGTTAATTCTTAGTATCAGGCTCATGCCCCCATCTCTCTCCTCACTGATGCACATTCTTTGAATGCTTCTAGTAAAATCAATAGCAGTCACTTTGCTCTCAGGAAAAGAACAGCAGGAAGTCAAACAAGTGGTTCAAAGCTGGAGATATATATATTCTAACCATAGGTGAAAGGAATGGGGTAGGAAGGGTAGTTTAAAAACATTGGCCAATATCACTTCAGTTTTTGTGGCTTTAACTTGTTCAACTAGCTGCTTAACAATAGTGTCATTATAACAAAAGAAATACAGTTACATTAATGGAATAATTTAACACAAGAATAAGCTTTGGTTTGGTGAGTGTCCTTTCACTGGCACATGAATAACTCTGCTCTGTTTTTTTGTTACTTGAACGATAATTATGCAGAAATAGGTTGAAAAGGCCCTATATTTTACATATAACATTTAATCAGTAGTTTGGCGATAAGCGTCCCAAACTTGTTAGCATTCTGGAAATACTAATGTATGCAATCTCCTTTATAGCTAGCCCTGGGCCTAGATTATCCTGAAGTAAAGAAGCATTAACACAGGTTGTTCTATACTTCAGTGATCCTGATGGCCTCAAAATTTCTCGGTGATTGCCCTACCTTTGTCCTGAGACTGTATAAGGATGGCAACAGAAAACCTGGGGATTGGGGAACCAAAGACAGCTTATAGCACATCTCTTCCCCTTCCCCCATGGATTTGTGCCAAGCTAAGCTGCTCAGCTACTTTAAAGAATCTTGGCCTGTTTTTTCTTTTATAGCTATAAAAATATGTTTGGGAGGAAGGGGGAATAAATGAATTCAACAAGGTTTTACACCCATTACACCCATACACTCTCTATTACTTTGCTTTATTTATTTATTTGGATCCTCGCTGTTTTATGATTCAAAAAATGATCATCTTAGGCTACAAACAATACTGCAGTTTTCCATAGACAAATCACCTATTCTGTTTAGAGTACTTGCAAACATATATTCCCTTTGTTTGAAAATGGCTGAAAATATTTTGCAATGCTAGTGGAATTTTCCAGAAGAGTGTGACATACACTTTTGGCCCTCAGATTTGTATTTTGATTAAACATAACATTTTGCATAAAAATTTCTCAGGAGCTTTGTATCTTTCATGATATCCTTTGCTATTGCAGCCCTGTCAATGACATCTAGATCAGTAGTTTTGCTTATCAGTTTCCCTTACAAATTAAAGAAATAGAACACATCAACAGCTAAGCACAAAGCTGTACTATGTTCACATTTGTTCATTTTCATGCTAGACTTGTAATAATATGCCTCATTACTACTACTAATGTGTTTTTCATCATGAAGCCAGTACAAAGAGGAGGAATTTAGTTTTAGTTTATGATTGGCACCATCTATGCTGCAAATGCCCCCAAAAGGCTTATTTCTGTAAGATAGACTTTCCTAAATGTAGCTGGGCAATACAAAGCAACCACATGATTTTGTATTATGGAGAACAATACTATATCTACAGAACCAACTGTAAATGAAACAAACAATTTTAACTGAATAATAAGGAATAAGGAAGTATGGGTTGGATGAATGGACCGTAAGGTGGATAGAAAACTGGCTAGATCATTGGGCTCAGTGGGTAGGAATCAATGGTTCAATGTACAGTTGGCAACCAGTAACAAGTGGAGTGCCCCAAGGGTTGGTCCTGAGGCCAGTTCTGCTCAATAACTTCATTCATGATTTGGATGATGGGATAGATTGGACACTCAGTAAGTTTGTGAATGACACCAAACTGGAGGGAATAGTAGACATGCTGGGGGGCAGGGATAGGATTCAGGGAGACCTAGACAAATTGGAGCATTGGGCCAAAAAAAATCTCATGAGGTTCAACAAGGACAAGTGCAAATTCCTGCACTTAAGACAGAAAAATCCCATGTAATGTGACAGTCTGGGGACTGATTGGCTAAGTAGTAGCACTATAGAAAAAGACCCGGGGGTTATGGTGGACGGGAAGCTGGACATGAGTCAACAGTGTATCCTTGTTGCCAAAAAGTCCAATGGCATATTGGGCTGCATTAGTAGGAGTATTGCCAGCAGATCGAGTGATGTGATTATTCCCCTCTATTCGGCACTGGTGAGGCCACATCTGGAAACTGTGTCCAGTTTTGGGCTCCCCTTTACAGAAATCAGAGGGCAACAAAAATGATTAGGGGGCTGGGGCACATGACTTACAAGGAGAGACTGAAGGAACTAGGCTTATTTAGTGTGTAGAAGAGAAGACGGAGGGGGCATTTGATAGCAACGTTCAACTACTTCGTTGGGGTGCTCCAAAGAGGAGGGAGCTAGGCTGTTTTCAGTAGTAACAGAGGACAGAACAAGGAGCAATGGTTTCAAGTTACAGGTGGGGAGGTCGAGGTTGGATATGAGGAAAACCTTTCTCACTAGGAGTGTGGGGAAGAATTGGAATGGGTTACTCAAGGATGTGGTGAAATCTCCACCTTTGGAAACGTTTATGGTCCGGTTAGACAAAGCTTTGGCTCGGATGATTTAATAGGAGTGGTCCTGCTTTTAGCAGGGGGTTGGACTAGATGACCTCATGAGGTCCCTTCCAACCCTAAGATTCTATGATTTTTTGAATATATAGCTTCAAAGAAGTATTGGATAACTCTCTTTTTTATTCATTTCAAATCCACTTGAACAATGCAATATAGCCAGCAGTAGCATTCATGATTGCCTTACTTCTGGCAACGGGTTTGAGAGACTTGGGTCTAGTTCTCCATTGTTTTCTATCTCATTTAGTTATTGTCACCAATGGAAAGTGAGTACAAGTGTTATGAAATGCTACTTTTTCTGATTCAGTAATATCATTAACTACTTACTCATTTTGATTCAATGCAAAAGACAACACAATCTATGAGGCAGTACAGAATTAGATCCATTGAAGTAAAGCAACACAGCCTAATATTGGTTTGCCATGGAACAAGTGATTTAAAGATGACAGCAAGGTCTGTCTGTGTACAATGCTCTGAATAGAAAATTCCTTTTATGTATGATGGACAAAAATACCATCTCTTTTACCAACAACAAAAACAGACTTTGAGCATGCAGACATTAATGCACATTCTTAACTGTAAGAATGCAAGTAGTTCTATTAGTTTTGTACAGATTTAAGTATAACATAAACCACATTGGGAGAGCTCTTCAACCATAATAATTTCCATCAGCTGGGGATCTGTCCCATTGACTTTTCAAACAGACCTGGTGTAACATTATCAAAACTATCTAAAGCCCTTTTTTAGAAGTAATTTAGTCACTTGAAGAACCTCAATCCCATTGAAAGTCAATTGGATTTAGGGTACTTAGTCACCTACATAATTTGAAAATTTTACCCAATCTATATACTGTCAGTATACCATCCATGTATGCCTCTCTAGCTTTTCTTCTATAATTAATAAATAGCACAAGCATTCTTTAATTTTTGAAACACTGAATATCTGTTTCCTTAAACTGCAGGGCAAACTAGTTTACGAACTCAAGCTGTTTTCTAAACTTAAATAATAGTGTGAAGGCGTCTCAAAAATCCAAATTCCTACTTTATTCTTCCTGCTTTCCTTTAATTATAAGAAACCAAGGAAGGATTGCAGAGAGTAGTTCTCATTCTGCCCTCATTAATGTTAGTTTTGCCACTGACGTCATCAGTAGTTCAGAGTTGGACCCAAAATCTTTCTTTAAATGCGTAGAGCTATGTAACTGAGTGAAGAAATGTGGTTACTTTGGTTGTAGTTTATTTACTCTTTTGGAAATTACAGAAGTGGGTCTAGATCTTCTGCTAGTGTAAATCAAAGTCATTCTTATGACTTCAGTGGAACTGCTGTGTTGATTTATACTAGATGAGGATTTGGCTGAAGCAGGTCTAATTTTCTTGTCAAGAAAGATCACTGTTTATTGAAAATGTTAGCATACCATAGTGTTACAACTTGGATAGTGGCCCTGTGATTATATCTTGGTAACACCTGAGACATTCAGGGTACAGGAAAGAGGAGAACTAAAGCTTAGTCCAGACTAGCACATTCAGAAATAGATTATGATATAGATAATAGCATCCACAGTTACATGACCTAAGATGAAAACAGAGGATAAACCTTCAGAACATAAACTACCACTGACTGTGTAAGATTAGGAATATGTTTCTCCTGTGAGCATGTTATTGTGTAATTCTCCACTATGGAAGTTTCAATTTTTTCCCTCCAAAACATGTGATTTTGGTTGCTATTGGTAGTAGAATACTGGACTATATAACCCACTAGTATTGTATTGTATTGCAGTTTCTATGCTCTTATTATAAGAACTCTTCTTGCAAGAAAACCTGTGGTGAGACTTTGTTTTCATGCCTTCTTAGTTAGCTTTGAGGAAACAAACTTATGGAGAAGGAGGTCAGTAATACTTGGAAAATAAATTTCTGTTTCTTATCCTTCTTTGCCTATCGGTAGAATGCACTAAAAATGTCAAAGGTAGTTGCTCATATACCACTTTCGCTTGGAATTTCAGAAGCACAACATGTCGAGCCTTTTCATGCATATTTCTACATTTGAAAGCAAAAAAGTAACATTTCCCTGAAATTTCACAGCAAAGCAACATGTTAGAGTGTTAAAATGCTTGGAATGACATGGTGAACATTTTCACAGAACCCTGTCACCTGTCTGATTGCTCTAACTTTTTTTCTATTCCAGTAAACAAATAGGTCAAAACAGCTCTTTCTATCTGAAATTGTATTCTCATGGTTGTTTTACATGTAACAGTAGCCAGAATAATTTCTAAGAAATGTGTTGAACTTTCCATAAACTACAAATTGCATTTTTCATACACTAAACATAAAAATAAATAATTTATTATTACAATCAAACTACCAGCTAAAATCATTAGGATGTGTTAATTTACCTCAATTAAGGCTCCGGCCTGAAGAGTTAATTTTCACACGGAAGTGGCTACATATGTTTAAATTAATAAATTACAGTTGATTAAAAATAATTGAATAGGGATAATTATGTAATAGATTTCATTTTGCAATACATCTATTACAATTATGAAACCTATCCGTATTTATTCATGCATGTACTGAATATAATCCATTTCACCTCTGTAGATTATGATGACCACTGGCAGTGGAAGGGTTAGTGACCATTTCACTGGAATTCTATGCACCCACTTCTATTTTTAACAATAATGAACTTTTCTTAATATTTTATATTCATTTATGAGCTCTGTTAATATACTGAAGGAGAGATTAAAGTAGAACCAGTGGTATACTGTCAATAAAATTAAAGAGTACCATTTAAGCAAATTCAATGCACCAGAAAACTAATTGGAGTATTTCATGTAAACTGATGAAAGGAATTGTATTCACTTCCCATTATTATTTTTTTCTATTACTGCAACTCAATTTATTTACATGTATACATTAGTATTCAGATAGTATCATTTTATTACTGAGACTTTAATAATGCAGAGTGTATATTGGAAACAATGTTAACATTGACTTAAATCAACAAATACAGCTAGTCCTATGGCTAAAAGAAAAGAGTTGTTACTACATTGTTATTGTTTAAATTATGTAAAATAAAGCTAAGAAATTGGTATAATAATAGAACTTGCTAACTGTAACTCTTCCTGGCATTTGTTCTTTCGCTGATAAATGAACTAACCAGCAAATGAACATTTTGGAATCAGGTGTGAAGCCATATAAATTTGCCAATGAAAGAGTCATCAAAATAAGCTGCATGATTTAAGACTGTCAGGTAGAGTATTGTCTTCGTGAAATGCACAATGATGAGAAATCAGTCACTAGGAGAAGAAAATCAGCTGGAAAATCTGGATCCTTACTTAAAGTTCAGAGAGACTCTCATGGGGAGAAGTTAGAAAAGCCGCAAAGAGGGGGTAGAACAGAATCAGCACCAGGACACAGAGGAGCCACTTAATCAATATCTATATAAAGCGGAAAAGTGTTAAGTATGAGGAAGAGTTCAAAATTTTGTTGTGATAGATAAGAAAAATCCCAATGGCCAAACATCTCTCCGCCCCCGCCCCCCACCTCACTCCTAGCTACCACCTCAACCATCAGCGTTGTTATGAAAAATTACTTCCACCCAAACCTGGTGAGTTCTAAAGTGCCTGCTAGCAAGGTAATCACAGTAGGAGGCTAAAGCTGTTATTATGCTGACAGCTGCTGGAGATTTCATGATCCTATAGAAAGTCAATTGTTTCTCGTATCATTGTTATTTAAATTAAAAAAACAAATAATGTATCAACTTAAACAAACAACACAATTCTGTGTTACTTAGATGTATGTAGGTATCAAAGCCCTAATTCAAGCCCTAGTGAAGTCAGTGGGTTTAAGCATATGATTAAATTTAAGCACATGCTTAAGTGCTTTCCTGAATGCTGGTCCAAATCACCAAATTGCTGATGAAGCAATGAAAAAGCATTTTTATAAACTTTTATAAAGTTTTAGGTGAGTTACACCTAATTGATTGTTTATAGAGTTTCTCCGACAATCATTGATTTGGAAAGTCATTACCAGAAATAGGATCTTTATATGGGATGGTAAAATATCCAGATCATTCATTCCAACTGAACTGTACTTGGTGCAGGACTTGGAGGTGTGGACAAGTTAGTGTGAAGCATTTTTCTGGTCCCTGATCCAGTCTCCAATGTAAACTAGAGGCTGCTCTAGCTTACCTTTTAGTTTTCCGACAGGCCCAGCCAGTTGTGAATTACTGGAGGCTGAGGCCATGCCCACTATGATGGGGGCAAAAGTAGGAATAGTTTAGTAACTGTTACATAAATGTCCCCCCACCCAGGGACTCTCCTATACTTGAGCAATCCTCAGGAAGTCATATCTGGGCAAACTACTTTCCTCTATAACATGAGATAATGGTTTCTCACAAGTGTTAAAATATTTTAGCTGGCTGTTTATCATGCCTATGAATTCAACAGGTGTTTCAAAAGAGTAAGTCTGATTCTCCATCGCTTTGCACACCACATAGTCCTTGACTGCTGTGCAAAGTGGGTGTGAACTGATACCATTCAAATTCAGAAAATGACTATACAAGATGCAAGGCAGGAGAACCAGGCCCTTTGTGTTACTTTTCCTCTTCATTCTCTGTGGACTAAATATTTCAGTGAATTTATATGTGGGTATAAGAGTCAACCTGCATAGATCAGCATAATCACAGTGAAGACCAAGTCTGATCCTGTGCCAGTGCCTTATCTTGTTCAATGGAATTAGTCTAGTTAGTATAAGGGAGAACAGAACCAGGTGCATTGTCACAAAAAGCCTTCAGAGCATAATAGCAGTAACACCAACATCAGTAGCTTTATTTACCTTACCCATTTCAAAATGTTTAGCTTGATCATATGTTACAGAAGTGTAACAGGCAAGATAACATTACATCCTCATTGTCAGATATTTTCGGGCATCAGCTTTTGTGGGCTGCAACCCACTTTGCCAGATGCAGCTGATGAAGTGGGTTGCAGCCCACAAAAGCTTATCCCTGAAGAAATTTGTTATATGTTAAGGTGTCACAGGATTTTCATTATTATTGTCAGGTATTCTTTCCCCAGTTTTTGCCCTTCTACTTGTCTCTGGGAGATCTTCTAGGATCCCTTTTTCTCTACCCTGACATTATATCAATTATGTGCAGCAGTTTGAAAAGATTGCTTGGAAACAAGACAAAGTATTCTCCCCCCTCACTAATCTTCCTCGTTATTGTCTGCAAGAATAAGGGAATTGGACTTAACTTGGATCATTTCACTAGCCAACCTTCCCAAGTTAAGACCTCTATTGTAACTTGCAAAGTTTTGTGCATATGTATGATGTATTCAAATGTGCAGAACATGGCCTTGTGATCACAAACACAATCTTCAGACAAAGCAACAAGTATAAAGCAACTTGACAACAACCCTACTCAAAACAATGGTATCTCTTGGACTATGTCATTGTAAGAACATAGGCTCCAAGAGACAACCAAATCGCCCATGTTGTGAGAGGAGCTGATGATTATTGAACTGATAATTGCCTGATGAGATCAGTCACGTCCATCAGGATTGCACTAAAACATAGGAAGCAATCCAAATCACTCTATGTCTTTGGATACTGTATTTCTGTCAACCCTCAGTGCATCAAGAGAATTTCCAAGCACACCTCTGTGGAAAATTCACCATATGCACATCAGGAAATGAAAACACAAGTGTCAAAGAAGATTGGGAAGCCCTAAAACCGACCATCCATGAGGCTTGAGAGCAATCTATTTAGTCTTGTTACCTGCTGCAATCAGCACTGGTTTGACGATCACAAAATTGAGATCACAACCCTCTTGGACCAGCAGAGAAAAGCTTTCTGTGACTGACAAAACCATCTATCATTCAGTCAGAAGACGACCTTTTTTCATCAGCTTTAAAGCTGTGGGTCAGAGAAGGATCTGATAAACCTAATGATGGGAGGACAATGCAAAAGAAATGAAAGCATTCACTGACAGACATGTGACACTTTTTCTGTTGGAAAAAGACCCCATATGGACCAAGCTCATGTAACTTCACACTGCTGAGATCTGAAGATGGTAGTACCCTTCTTAAAGACAAACCATCAAAGAGCACTAGAAGGAACCCTACCAAAAGCTTCTAAATTGAGAATGGACTCTGACTGATGACACCATTGACTCCATGCCTCAGCACTTAATCTGGTAAACTCCTTCCAGTTCATCAACACCCAAGGACGTCTCCAAAGCAATTGAGCAAATGAAGAACAATAATGCATCAGGTTCTGATAGCATATCAGCTTAAGTACTGAAAGTGGGGGAAGAAACACTGACAAACAAGCTCCATTTGCCATTTCTCATAATACCAACATCAGCACCATTTTAAAAAAGGGATATAGGGCTCACTGTCACAATTATTCATGGCCCGTTCTCCTTTCCATTACTGGGAAGGATGAGGGATGGTGTAGGTCCCTTACTGAATGGGGCAGGTATCCTTGTGGTGGATGATGTGGAAAAGGCTGAAGTCCTCAATGTTTTTTTACTTCAGTCCTCACAGGGAGGGTCAGTTCCCAGGATGCTACACTGGGTAATGCAGAATGGAGAGAAGGAGAGCAGCCCTTGGTGATAGAAGGTCAGGTTAGGGACTACTTAAAGAAGTTGGATGTGCACAAGTCTATGGGGCCAGATGAACTGCATCCGAGGGTGCTGAGGGAGTTGGCCGATGGGATTGCAGAGCCGCTGGCCATTATCTTTGAAAACTTGTGGCAAATGGGGGAGGTCCTGGATGATTGGAAAAAGGAGGATCCAGGGGACTACAGACCCGTAAGCCTCACCTCAATCCCTGGAAAAATCATGGAGCAGGTCCTCAAAGAATTGATCCTGAAACACTTGGAGGAAAATAGAGTGATCAGGAACAGTCAACATGGATTCACCAAGGGCAAATCATACCTGACCAACCTGATTGCCTTCTATGATGAGATGACTGGATTTGTGGATGCAGGAAGAGCTGTCAACATGATATACCTTGACTTTAGCATGGCTTTTGATATGTTTTCCCACAGCATTCTCGTCAGCAAGTTAAGGAAGTATGGTTGGAGGAGTGCACTGCAAGTTGGATAGAAAACTGGCTAGATCATCAGGCTCAACAGGTAGGAATCAATGGTGCAATGTCTAGTTGGCAGCCAGTAACAAGTGGAGTGCCCCAGCGGTCAGTCCTGGGGCCAGTTCTGTTCAACATCTTCATTAATGATCTGGATGATGGGATAGATTGCATGCTCAGTAAGTTCATGGATGACACCAAGCTGGGGGAAATGGTAGACATGCTGGAGGGCAGGGACAGGATTCATGAAGACCTAGACAAATTGGAGCATTGGGCCAAAAGAAATCTCATGAGGTTCAACAAGGACAAATGCAAAGTCTGCACTTAGGATGGAAAAATCCCAGGTACTGCTATAGGCTGGGTACCAATCAGCTAAGTAGCAGCACTGTAGAAAAGGACCTGGGGGTTATGGTGGATGGGAAGATGGATATGAGTCAACAGTGTGCTCTTGTTGCCAAAAAGGCCAATGGCATATTGGGCTGCATCAGTAAAAGCATTGCCAGCAGATTGAGGATTGTGATTATTCCCTTCTTTTCTGCACTGGTGAGGCCGCATCTGGAATAATGTATCCAGTTTTGGGCTTCCCATTACAGAAAGGATGTGATCAAATTAGAAAGAGTCCAGCGGAGGGCAATGAAAATGGTTAGGGGGCTGGGACACATTACGTATGAGAAAAGACTGAAGGAACTAGGCTTATTTAGTGTGCAGAAGAGAAGACTAAGGGGGGATTTGATAGTAACCTTCAACTACTTGAAGGGGTGCTCCAAAGAGAAGAGAGCTAGGCTGTTTTCAGTAGTAACAGAGGACAGAACAAGGAGCAATGGTTTCAAATTACAGCTGGAGAGGTCGAGGTTGGATATAAGGAAAAGCTTTCTCACTAGGAGGGTGTTGAAGCATTGGAATGGGTTACCTAGGGAAGTGGTGGAATCTCCATCTTTGGAGATATTTAAGGTCCGGTTAGACAGTAACCTGGCTGGCATGATTGAGTGGGAATGGTCCTGCTTTGAACAGGGGGTTGAACTAGATGATCTCATGAGGACCTCTCCAACCCTATGATTCTATGAAGGTTCTTGTTAAAATCTTACTGAATTGTCTGCTCCATCTTGCAGAGGAAGTAGTCCCAGAGTCCCATTGTGGCTCCAGACCATCGGAAGGCACCTCTGACATGATTTTCATGGTTAGGCAGATCCAGGAAGAATGTCAAGAACAATACCAGGAGCTGTATATGTCTTTATCAATCTGACCGAAACCTTTGACTCCATCAGCTATGAGGCTTTGTGGAAAATCATGTCAAAGTTTAGTTGGCCAAGACTCCTTAGTAAGTTAGACTCCTTCATGACCAGATAACTGTCTCCATCCTGTGTAGTGGCTCTACTCTGAGTCCTTTTGCCATCTGAACTGGCATAAAGCAAAGTCATGTATTGTCACTCACTCTTTTCTCCATTTTCCTAGCATGTATGTAAACACTAATCGAAGACTGTCTCCCACACGGCATTGGCATTCAGTATTGAACTGATGGCAACCTCTGTTGCCTCCATGCTAGAACTAAAGTAACGCTGGCAATAGTAACTGAACTGGAGGACGCAGATTGTGCTGTAGTTGCACATTGAAAGGAGGATCTAGAAACCCTGAACATCAGCCAAACAAAAGTTTTCCACCAGCCTATTCCTCATCAATCATCAGATCCAGCAAGGGAAATCTACTTTGACAGAGAGAAATAAAACAATGTAGAACTTTGGCAGTCATCTCTCACAGATAAATGTTGAGATTCAGCACAGGATTAATTGTGCCAACCGTGCCTTTGGCAAACTGTCTTTCTGTGTATTCAATAACCGTGACATCAGAACACACATTATACTTATTTATAAAGCACTGGTAATACAAGCTCTCCTCTATGGCTGCAAATCTTGGGTGACGTACAGAAAACCTCTGAAAAAACCAGGAATGCCAGCACCACAACTTTCTCCAGAAGATTCTCAACATAAAGTGGGAGGATTGCCATACCAACATCAGTGTCTTACTGAGGCGAGCATCTTCAGTGTTGAGGCCCTGATTATCCAGTACCAACTGAGGTGGAGTTGAAACCCATTTCCTGTACCTGATGCATGCCTATCAAAATAATTGCTGTAAGCCCAGTTTACCAAAGGAGAAAGGAATGCTTCAGAGACATCCTCAAGACAAACGTCAAGAGATGTGTCATTGACATTATATGCTGGGAGACAATATCAGGCTCATTGGTGAAGACTTGTCAAAAAAGAACAAACATTTTTGAGGAAAATCATCTGCCCTGGTCACACAGAAATGCTAGAGAAGAAAGGGCACACAACTGCCATGCAGTAATCATGGTTCAACCCTGCCTTCCAACACCACCTGCAATGTCTTGCAAGTCTATGGCTCAAGAATCAGACTCCTCAGTCACCAAAGGATGCATATAAAACACAAAATGTGAAAGAGATTATTTTCAACTTGAGGGATCACTGATGATGATACAAGGGATTTTTCAGAATTTCAGGATACCCAGCACTGATCTTGAAAAGGATGCTGGGATTATGGCTGTCTTGCAAAGTTATTTGCATAAGTATGATGTAGGATGAGTCTGAGGCAGGATCCGTGTAGGCTTATAAATCCCCATTCCATCTATGAGATTCGTTTTAGAAACTATTGTCTGGAACTTATTGTGCATCCTGAATGAACTGTTTTATAGGATTCATTTGAACAGTAAGGGCAAAATTCAGCAAAATATTTAAGCTCATTCTAACTTTAAATAAATGAGTAGTTCTGAAGATCTCAGCAAAAATCAAAATTTCCATCAAGCGGGAAATTCTGATATTTCAGCTTTTATTGTCATCCAAAATCAAGGTAGAAAGTTGGAAAGTTAATGGCATAGAAATTCCAGTTAAGTTTTTTTTTTTTCCCTTTCAAAAAAGGCAAAGCATTTATTTCAACACTTCATCAACATGAAATATTTTGATGTTCCCAAATCAGACTGTTACATTTCAGGTGGTTGAGCCATGAAATGTGTCGCATCAATCAGTGCAGTATCAAACTGCATTTTCCAAACATGCTTCGTTTCTCAGGAAAAGGTAGTTTGGGAACCTGATGTACCTACTTCCCCATGTAAGCTAGGCTCCTTGGATCACACCTCTTATAGTGAACCCACAATTATGTGGCTTCCATGAGGAACCCCACAGCCTGGTCTGAGGAGAGATTGTGTCTCATTATGGGAGGAAGGTAGTCTGGCAAAGGAGCTGAGCTCATACAGAAAAATTGGGGCCCAACTTACAGCTCCCATGAAGCAATTTGGCCAGAGATAGAAATGAAGATTTATGCTGAACTGATTCAAAATGAAGCATTTTGCAGTTGACATAAATTAATAGTTTTTAATATAAGAAAAGTTGTGAAGTCTGATCTGCTATATGACACAAAATAGAATAGAATTTCACCAAGTGATCCCAGCATCAAGTTTAGTAATGTTGTTTTAAGGACATAAATGAACTAATTATTTTTTCTTTGATTCTTTGTCCTTAGATAATAGAACTCTTAATTTTCTCTTTTACTAAAACCTCAAATACCTTCCATTTTGGGTGATACTTCTAGATTATTTAATAGGAGAAGGAACACTTCTGTTGCAGTGGTTTTAATTTCAGCTCACTTTAGAGTAGACTCCTCTTTATTATTGCTGTATTCCATGTCCGTTTCACTGTGTCCTATTTGGTTCCCCATTTTATAGACATTAGAATTTCACGCTGTGGTCAAGGGTACTCATAACTTCCAAATATAATTGAAAATGCTTGGGATCATAGTAAATAAAATCAGACAATAGTTACAGCCACTTAACAAAGCTGTTCTTAGAAGTTCCAATATTCCTGTTCTTTTATCCATAGAGGCCTTTGGTTCAGTGATGAGTTCAAGTATGTGATTAAGTCCCTCTCTACTCAGTACTTTGCTGAATTGGGACCATGATAGGTAAGACTGAATTTAAGGCTTTTTTTTTTTTTTTTTTTTTTTGTGAAGCAGCAGTGAAAATTGTAGCTGTGCCAACTCAGAGGAGAGATAAAAGGTCTTTTCAAAGAGAAGTTGTTGGTTCAGTTGTTTCCTAACTAAATATCTGTGCTTCTCTGCAGACGTGACACTCGTAACATTTATTTTTATTAACAAAATTAAATAAAATAAGCCCAGCTTTGGGGTTTTGCCCAATTACAGTTGAAAAATGTGAAAGTGATTGCTGATCTGATCCTATACAGAATGTCTTTTCAAATAACCTTGCAGCAGTGGAGTTAGGTGTTTTTATGCCACTTTCAAGTAAAAAAAAAAAAATTCTGAAAACCAGAACTATTTTCCTTAGATTAATTTTAAAATGATTTAAAATGGGGCTTCCCCGTTAAGTTTTTATATTTTCTCACTCGGAATTATTTATATTCACTGCTATAGAATCAAGTTACTATTTGACAATATATGATGCCATCATTTCTATGCAATTTAGTGAGACATATACACAAAAAAGAAGCACAGGGTTTTTGCCTTCTTTCAGTGCTGGTTGTTCTTGAGTGCTTGAGTACTGTGTCCAGTTTTGGTCACCTCATTTCAAAAAGAATGTGGAGAAACTAAAGAAAGTCCAGAGAAGGGCTTGAGAGCCCCGCCGTGGCCGCGGCTGCAGTGGGGCTCTAGCCGCTGGCCACCTGAGCTCCACTGGAGCCCAGTGGGTGTAGGGGCTCGACTGCTGGCGGGCAGCGGAGATCCTCCACCCACTGGGCTCCAGCGGAGCTTAGCTGGCCAGTGGCTGGAGCCCCGCTGCAGCTGCGGCCATGGCGGGGCTCTCAAGCAACCCTGCGGGGCCTGATCCGTGGCGGGGCTCGGCTGCTGCCGGCCAGCTGAGCCCCGCTGGAGCACCCCGGTGGGTGGCCAGGAATGGGGCTCTGCTGGCCGGTGGTAGCTGAGCCCCGCCACCCACCGGGCTCAGCTGAGCCCTGCCATCCACCAGGCTCCAGCGGGGCTCAGCTGACCGGCGGCAGCTGAGCCCCCATGGCAGCCGAGCCCTGCTCAGCCTGGTGAGTGGCTGGTCTCGGCTGCCACAGGCAAGCAGAGCCCCACTGAGCCCCACCACCCACTGGGCTCAGCAGGGCTCAGCTGCCTGGCAGCAGCTGAGCCCTGCCACCTACCGGGCTCCAGTGAGGCTCACCAGGCTGGGGCTGGAGCTGGAGCTGAAGCCAGGGCTCAGTAGGGCTCCAGCCACCGGCCAGCTGCACCCCGAGCCCTGTTGCCGGCTTGAGCCAAAGTCTGCCTCAAGTCGCTATTTGTCAATTTCACTGATCTGTTAGAGCAGTGAAATTGACAAATTTGACAGCTCCGGTGTCCCAGAGTGCCCTGGATTGGCACTCTGGGACATTTCCTGAGGCTGTCAAAAACAGAACAAGAGTCCACACAGGCTCTACTATGGAATAACTGTTCCATGGCAAGCCTTACCACCCTCTTTGGGTGGTTTACATGTTGCGCAGCAAGAGGGCTGTTGCAGTGCAACAAGAAGCTTTCCTGTGTGGACGCTTTGATTGTTATCATGCGGTAAGGAGCCTTAACGTGCAATAACTTCGTAGTGTGTACAAGGCCTGAGAGGGGATATGATAACAGTTTTCAAATACCTAAAAGGTTGTTATGAGGAAGAAGGAGAAAAATTATTCTTCTTAATCACAGATGATAGGACAAGAAGCAACGGGCTTAAATTACAGCAAAGGAGGTTCAGCCTAGACATTAGGAAAAAATTCCTAACTGTCGGGATGATTAAACACTGTAATAAGTTGCCTCGGCAGGTTATGGAACGTCCCACATTGGAGGTTTTTAAGAGCAGGTTGAACAATCACCTGTCAGGGACGGTTTAATGGGGGTACTTGGTCCTGCCATGAGTGCAGGGAACTGGATTCGATGACCTGTCATGGTCCCTTCCAGTTTCTATGGCTATGTCTACACTTGCTAAAATTAGTTCGAATTAGTTAGTTTGAACTAACTAATTTGAACTAATTTTAGTTAGTTCGATTTAGCTTAATTCAATTCGAATTAGCTTAATTCAATGGCCGGTTAGTTCGAACTAAGAAATTAGTTCGAATTAAAATGGCCACATTGGCTAATTCAAACTAGTTAGTTCGAATTAACCCCTTAGTTCAAATACCCTATTCGAATAGTTCGAATTAAGGAAGCCCTTAATTCGAACTAACTAAAGCCTAGTATAGCCATGGCTTTAGTTAGTTCGAATTAAGCCTCCTTAATTCAAACTAACTTGCCAGCGTAGCCATAGCCTATGATTCTACTCATGGTGTAGAATTGCCAAAGAAAATACCTTGGCATAATACACAGTTGATTTATGGCCAGTTTTGCAACTCTCTCTTTCTGTGGGATTCCAGGTTTTATCTGTGGTATGGTGATGTTAGTATTTTAGAAAGTTATAGGGGAGCACAACAATTATATTTGTTAAAACAATACATGTGGGCATATGAGAGGTATGAAAGAAGGCATTTGAGTATGGAAATGTGAGATGTTGTTCCCTTCCTCCAGAGCGTAATGCATGTGGTACAGAAGTTTGTGAAGGTAGACACGCACAAGGAAGGCATTCTGCCTCATTTGTGGTTTGCTATAGTGGTGATAAACATTGCAAAATTTTTCATACCCTCACTTTTTGCATCCAAGTGTATTGGTTTGCTTGTCACCCAGAAATATTTCTAAGATCCGGTCTGTATGTTAGCCAATGAGACTGAAAAACAGATGTGGGTAATCCCACAGTGATGTCAGTCATACTGTAGTTATTTCCCTACATGAAGAATAAGAAATAACAGCAACCTCTTAGAGGCTCATTGAGAGTAAAGGTTGATTTATAAGAGGTAACCACTACACATTCTCCTCCTCCTCACCCTGTTCTGTTGCACACACTTATTCTTTGTTAGTCTGTCTGACTCTTACTCTTTCCAGATATTATAGTGGTGTAGTATTGTGAGTTATGCAGTGAACTGAAATGAAGGGCTGACAAATGATTGTGTGTACAGTTCACCACTTGTATTGTCACTTATAATGTGGGAGGTGTGTAATTTCTAATACTCTGTTATGACTGGTTGATAGATTCACCACCTAATCTCACTGTAAATTAGATTTACAGTGAGTTGTCATCTATGTAACTTTTTGTAACCTTCATGTCGAAATGTTCCTAGGTACCATTACATTTTTAAAGGTAAGAGTGTTACTTTTCAGATTTAAGTCCCTAGGTTGGTTACAGAAAATTTATTTAGTAGAGGACCAGTAGGTGACATTTTGAAGGATATAACTAAACTTTATTAAAAAGAAAAAGGACTAGTTATGCAAGGAGGCTTGCAATTACCACTTACACAACACTATGATTATACTTGCTCTGAAAAATAAAATAATGCATCAGTGGGCGATCAATCCACTGATGACAGAGTGAAGGGCAGCCTTGAAACCCTGGAGCCTAGCAGCATCCTTTGGATGTTAATTAGAGTTCTTCTGCAATTTAGCAAAACTACTCCTTTTATAATCCATTATAATATTAATTAACATTAAACTGCCCTTTAGCATTATTATATTTCCACCACCTTCTTATTGGCTCTTTACATTACACATTATTTAAATTAACATCTGTGCTAATGTCCTTCCCATACTGCCAATAGAGATAGCATTTTAATAAACTATTCACAATTTTCAAAAACAGTCATTACAAATCTTGCTCAAACTAGTTATAACCAAAACAGAAATGTAACATAACCTTGGGTCATGTCCTTACTAGCTCTTACTTTCCTATAACATTCTGTCTCCAACTTATCTTTGACTTTTCTCACACTGTCAACTTCAGTTTCCCACATTCCTCTACACTTACTTTAACTTGGGCCCAAAACCTAACTTCTTCAACTCACTTCCTAACCTAAACCCTACATCTGGTATTCTAATAGGAAGATGCCAATTTATACCATCATATTTCTAAGAAATTGGCCTCTCCGATGAATCAGTCTTGGTTTTTCACTATTAATCATGTTTTACTGAAATAAATTTTTTACAAATCATGGTGCATTTATTTTTAAAGTTCTTCTTACATACCACTCGACCATTCATTAAATCCAATTCAGGTTCCTGTGGCATTACTCAATGGTTTTTGCTGAACTCCAGCATATTATCTATTTTTGCTGCTCTGGAAACCTTATGTTGCATAACCCAGACTGTTTTCTGGCAGCAGCTTCTAGGCAATCTGGATTCCATCTAACTTATTTAGATACATCACAGTATTATTTTTCCATCCCTAACTAACATCTCATTATTGAAGCTGTCACATGCAGATACTGTAGGCATTAAACATGATGGCACCATACCCAATGCTGACAGCTGTGCATGTCTGTGCAGCATTCATAGTGACATATGCACAATTCCTACCTAGGGTAGTCCTCAATTAAGCTAATGAGGAAGGTGTACAATTCCTAATGTATAAATCATTGAGAAGCTCACTATAGTTCCTATATTTTGATTGCTTCTTGTTAACACTGTGCTCTTCAGACATTCCAAGCACTTCCGTATTTCTCTTATGTAGATTTGGATTTTTCACTTGTGCTTTAAAGGCTCGTTTACCTACATACACAAACTGGTATAGTTAAAGTGATACAACTTAGTTAAAACTGTGGCACACTAAGAAGGATTAATGCCATGGGAGGTTTCTTAAGCTTCCCCTTGGGAAGGCAAGATCCCTGGACCCTCCCCTCCCTGCCCCACAGGCCCCGCCCCCATGACCGCTCAAGACAAATCCCACCCCAGGCCTCTTCCCCTACTCCTCTCCATATTCATTGCATTGGTCTCTGGCCGACTTCCTGTTCTCTTTTCCTTTCCTTCTCTTACCCATACCCAACCTCCCCACTCCCCTCCCAGCATGAGAGGCAGCTGCCTATGTGCCCTTCCAAAGGCAGGAACTGGGTCAGCATGGAATGGGGGCTGTCTGCTGCAGGATGACTCACTCACTCAGCCTATTCTTCTCTCCCTGGCTGACTGGGGCAGTGACCAGACCTACAGTCCTATGTGTAAACAGGCCACCACACCCACCCGTCAGGAAGCTTGGGAGAGACACAGGAAGTTTGGGCAGGAAGAAGGAGGGGTGCAGAGAGCCAAGTGAGAGGGGGTGAGCTGGGAGAGAAGCTCCATATCCCATTAGAAAGACCAGGTGGGTGACTGGGTAACTTCTGTTGTAAGGTTTCTCCCCTCTACAAAATCCCAGTCTCCTGTGATCCAGGAGGAGTGCATATGAATGAAAGGTTAATTGTGGAAACACTTAACTCTTCTAAAGCACTTTCCATCTGATGATCTCAAGGCACCTAAGCAAAAACAAAGAAGTAAGATACACAATACTCCTTTTGAGACAGGCTAGTATTACCCCTGTTTTTTGAATGAAGAAGCTGAGGCACAGGCTGATTGCCTTTTAAAATCAACAGAAAGACTCCCCTTCAGATTAAGTCTTAAATGACTGGTGGTCCAATGTCACAATTCAAGTCTGTGACAGGGACTGTTATAAACTCTCAAATCTTCACATTCCTCACTTTGCTTTCAACAAGACATGCCGCTTTTTCATTACATTGTACTTATCATTTCCCTTATCTGGAAAATAAATGAGTGTCCTTGAATGGAGAAGGGACTCTTAGTTGATTACTGAACAGGGTGGGAGAGATGGGAAGACCAAAAAACTAAGAAAAATAAGTTTGTTAGTCTTTAAAGTGCCACAAGACTCCTCCTTTTGTTTTTCAGGTAGGCAATGAAATTGAAACTTGAGACTGGACTGGAGAAGAGAAGACTCTTCTTTTGTTTTGCTAAGAGGGCTGATGTCAGTCTCACACTACCTGAGGGTATGGCATACTGAGCTTTATACGCTCCATGGAGGTAGATTCCCAGGTGGCTGAAGGAACCAGGCTACACAGACCACAAAAGCTTTTGTCTTCCCAGCACAGGGGGCAGGTGGCAGGTGGCAGGGGAAGAGGTGGGGGCATCACAGCCGATCAGGGAAGCCATTGCCTTCCTGTGCCTTCAATAAACTTCACCTATAGTTGATGTAGTTAAGCTAGTATAAATATGCCTTATACCATTATAGCTTATTCCTGTACAAAAAGTGAAATCAACATCAATTTAAGACAGCTTTATAAGCTCCCACCACTGAAAAAGTGCTAGACCAAGTAACTTCTTTGCTTTTACAAAAGTCAGCTGTAACTAATGAATAAGGATAGCTCTTTATTACAAAAGAATAATGTAACAGTTTCTAAACATTTTACCAAAAACTGAACCAACCCCCTTCATTTCTGCTGGTACCATTCCTACAGACTGTGCCCCCTAGCACTGCCACACAATAAGCACCTGCCTTCAATATGATCCTCTTCCAAACCTTCAAATGAAACTGATAGGTAGCAGGTTCAAAACAAATAAAAGGAAGTTCTTCTTCACACAATGCACAGTCAACTTGTGGAACTCCTTATCTGAGGAGGTTGTGAAGGCTGGGACTATAACAATATTTAAAAGGGAACTGGATAAGTTCATGGTGGCTAAGTCCATAAATGGCTATTAGCCAGAAAGGGGTTAAGAATGGTGTCCCTAGCCTCTGTTTATCAGAGGATGGAGACGGATGGCAGGAGAGTGATCACTTGATCATTGCCTGTTAGGTTCACTCCCTCTGGGGCACCTGGCATTGGCCACTGTCGGTAGACAGATACTGGGCTGGATGGACCTCTGGTCTGACCCAGTACGGCCTTTCTTATGTTCTTATGTTCTTATCTGTTCTAATCATTCTCTCTGTAGCATCTGGCATTGGCCACTATCAGGAGACATGATACTGGCCTAGATGGACCATTGGTCTGACCCAATATGGCCATACTTGTGTTCTTAAGTAGCGTGAAAATGTTGGCCAAAGTCCCCATGTACCACTAGAGTGAGGAAAAGGTACTGAAGCTTGCAAACTAAGTTGTAGACCCAAGAATTATTGAGAACAGTGTTTCAATATGAAGCTCTCACTCTCTACATAGTTTTCTCATTTCTTCAATGCCTCTCTAATAGGAATCACATATGTGACTGTGTACATATTTTATTATATATCGCTTACAAAAAGTAATTTTACAGTATACAAAAATATAATATGTTGAGGAAATATCTCAATGTTTTCTATTTACATAAATGATTATATTTCCAAGATTTGAAAAAAATCTAAATATTTTAAGAGCTTAGATATGATTCATTAGTGCATTGAGTGGCTGCTTTGAGGCAGTTCTGAAAGCCAATTTGATTGCTCTGAGAGCATTACGATATTCATCTCTCTTGGAAAGATGAGGTTAAAGAAAGGTATTAACTTTAATTAAATACTATAATGGTTCACTATATATCTATAAAAAGTACAGGAACCATTTTTTCGGAAATTCCTTCTTGCTCAGCACTGCAAATGTTAGAAAAGCAAATCTACAAATTATTGTGTGTACATATTGGGGGGGGGGAATTGTAACTTTCATTTCAGGCAAAGATCAAGGGGCAAGTAAAATAGTCTTTATGATCAGACATTTATGTGAGGGTGGCTTTTTTGTTTGTTTTTATTTTTTCAATATATATAGAAATATAATATGAAAAACTAACTATGCATTTAAAGAGTTGCATTAAGAAGTAAATGCAGAAGCCAGTAGCAATTAGACAATGCTTGGTGTAATCCCTTTGTTTGACTTTATGTTTCAAAATATCACTTAGAAAGAAGTGGGGATGGGAAGAAATAGTAGCATTAACTCTCAAGCCAGCCGTGGGCCACACTCAGAGACCACAAGGATTTATATAGAACATATAATGAGATGATTGCATTGAATACAGAGAAAATGAAATGGGTAAACATGGTGCATGATAAATAACCACAGATGAATGGCTGCAAAGCAGCTGAGGTTCTGACCCTAGGTGTTTGGGAAACTCTCTTAAAAATATCAGAGGTTGATCATTTTACTGTGTTTGCTGGTTATTGATATGATGTAATATGCTGACAAATAAAACAAAAGAGGAGTGATTTTACTTACTTAACCATTCAGTTGCTTCCAATGCCAACTATGAATGGAGACTTTCCAACATGCCCCATTTTTTAAAACATGTATGCTCAAAATGAGTTAAAAAGACCTCTCAGGTTCAAAATGGAAAAAATCCAGGACCACTCTCCTCAATTGAAGATAGGCTTGAAAGACTGAACTCCAACATTAATAAAATATGTGGTGGCTTCAGTGGTGCTTCAGACTAAGACTCTTATTTGGATGTTTAAGTAGAAGGAATGTATTGCTAGACAGATTGCTAATATTAGTGGGAAAGCAAGGTGTGAGTGGAAAATTATGTGCAGTTCGACAAAGTTTTTAGTATTGTGGAATAATTCCTGTAACCAAGAATAGACTTTGATATGTGCCAAGTATCTGAACACATAGGGCCCTGTGCTTTCTGGGCCCCCTTTCCTGCATGCCTCTACAAACACCTTTAGTTGAAATTTATCCATTCCACTGCTGCACCTCCTTGGGCCAGTAACATGCTGTCTTCTGGGGATGGCTAATGTTGAGCAGGGAAATAGAACATGGCACTGATTCTTCTCAGCTCCTTTGGGATGAGTGGCACCCACAGGGGTGCTAGCTGGAGAGTACAGGTACTGAAAATGTGTAAGCTGGCAGTTGGAGGGGAGATTGGTGGGGGCGTGGTTTTTTTGCATGGTATTCATATTATCACTTTCTATGCTAAAATGATGGTTACTGTGACAGTACAACTCAAAACAAAAAATTCAGCAAGATTTTACAATTTTTTTCACACACCATTTGATGCAAATGACAACACTCCATTAATTACAATGGGAGCAGGATTGGGCACATCCCTCTTCTTCTCCCTCCATCCCCCCATCCCTCTTCTTCTTCCTCCACCCCCCCCCCCCCAAAAAAAAACAAACAAACAAAAGCACCCTACAAAAGATCTGGCACTATTTTTGCATATTAAGGGTATTCTCAAATCCTTACTCATACTGTTTGATCTGGTGCTCATTCAAACCAAAGGCATAGCTCCGTACCTATTAAGTCAGTAAGAATATCAGTAATGTTAGGGACTACTATTCACTATAAATAAGAGTAGCAGATTCTGATTCTGTTTAGAATCAATTTATAGTGTGATCCCATTACATTTAAGGGTGACATCTTGTGTATCCTCAAATTACATACTCTAGTACAGTTTATGGTTCAAAGTCTCGTAAGATCATGTAGCATAACTGAACTGTAAATATACATTGGTCCTTCTGAACTTCCCAGAAAAATTCTTCAATTATTTTTTCCCTCAGTGTGCAAAGTCAATATTCCAAAGTACTATTCTGCAGTATACTAAAGGTGTGCAAAATAGCATCAAAATCTTAATTGTATTTATATTTAGTTTATATCCCTTAAAATGACAGCAAATTGATTTGAATAAATAAGAATACATAATTTAGTTAATATTTTGCTATGAGACTCTTTGTGTTAAGTTTTAGTATAATGTGAATTTAAGTGAACAAGTTACAAGTGCCTTAAAAATTGGGACTGTAATAGAAATGCAGACAGATCCTTAAATATAGCAGGAGTAATAGTCACCTCTGTAATAGAAAATATCTAATATCATGCATACATTTTTCAGGACTATTACACTGCAGAAGTTACCAGATGGCCCATAAGTTATATACAGCTTTCTCCTGAATTAGGGTTGGGAGAGTCCAGGAGAGAAGCTGTTAAATGAGGCATCCTCTACATAAACTATGAAATCTAAAGAGTAAGCAAAAATACTCTTGTTGAGGGAATAGTTACAATAGTTGCAAAGTAAGTAATGGAACGCTAAGGGCCTGATTTTTAAAACAGAATCATTAACAGAATCTTGTTAACATGCTGTTTCCAAGATGATAGTAAATGGTGTTGAAAAATTACTGGCTTTTGCTTTAAAACACATGCCTACGGAATACAAAAATCTCTGTTTAGTGATCATCTGGGTCTGTTAAAATTGTTTTGCACTTCTAATGTCTAAAGCTTCACTACGACACACTTTGTTGACAAGTATAATGATCAAATGCTACCTTATTTAACTAGTTCTCTTTGTACTGAAAGAACCTGCTGCAATGTCTTTTTCAGAGGCAAATTAAATTCACCAACAGAGTTTGTGGTAAAGGAGCATACAAAGCAATGAACAGTTGCTGCCGTTGATTAAACACTAAAGTAACACTGAGGCCTTGACAACTGCAAAGGAAGTTTGTGAGCATATTGCTTTGCCATAAATATTATTCCTATTACACAGCATAACGGAAGAAGATATGGAATTATAACATTGTTTCTTCCTATGAGAGCTTACCGTCATTGGGGAGAGAGATAGGGGACAGTGATGGTGGGATGGATTAGCTGTTTGTGGCACAAACAGATCTCTTGTGGAGTTTCTTAGCTAGAGAGGGATTGATTTCACTTTCTTGAAGAGGAGCTCAGCTTTCAAAATGTTGGGAAACGCTATCCTAAAGTGTATCAGACAGATCTTTCTGGAAGTATCTAATCATATCATTCCAGATGATGCAGATAATTTACACACACAATTGACAGTGTATTGCAAACCAGTAGAGCTCTGGAGTTTAAGAGAATAAACCTGCTCCTTTTGTGGTTTCTTTTCCTTCCAAAGCATGTTCATCTGTGGATCCTGGGTCTAGGTACCTCCCTGATGGCAGTTCAGTGTGGGGATAATCTGTAAACAATCACAGAGGTTGGAATAGTGACTGTGGAGTGGATGTGGGCTGAATTCCTCTCTCTCGATCCCTCTGCACAGAGTCCTTTATTTTAGTTTTGTCCAGTTGGCAGATTCTAATTTATTTATAAAATGGTAAATTCATTGCCAAATTCTTTTGGCAAGTATGAACAAAAAAAGATATTGGTAATTGCCAGTATACTGAGTATAGAGTCAGATTGTGCTTTGCACCTAATGGTATAAAGAGTTCTCCCTTACATAAAGACAAGTGCTAATCACACCCTTTTTTCTGGTGGACGAAGGCTGGACAGTCTAGCATGGCTAGCAATGCTAGAATCTGGAAAGGGGGCAGGGAGAAGTGCAATGGCTCTTCCAGCTTTCCGCAGCTGTGGCAGGTCAGACACTGGATGGGGGGTGGCATTGCATGTTGCAATGTGTTCAGGGAATACGAGTGGATGGCTGTTGGATGTGTGCTCTCTTAGCAGACCTATGACATTGTTCCTGCCTCAGGTATAATCCCCTGGGAGCTGCCACCTGGACCCTTTACCTCCCCAACAAGACACCCAAAACATCAAACACAGATGCTAAAGCGTAAAATCCCCAATCAACCTTTAGAGAGCGATATTTGATCTCTTTTGGAATGTAAGGGATCAGACTGTCCAAAAAATAAAAATAAAGAATCCCAGTTTTTAGACACAGGTAAATAGACATACAGCTTGATCCTCATCCTCATCTCACTTCTTCACTAGAATAACTTCATTGGTTTAACTGAATATTACACTGGACACACTTGAGTAATAGTGATCAGAATCAGGCACCTATTGTTTGAATTATAGGTTAGCTCTCACCAAAATCATATTCCTGTGTTTGCATGGTTGAAGTTGGTTACTATTCTTTTAGTTACTGCTTCTGTACTGTACCTGCTAAACCTGCAGGCTTTTTAGTAGTCAAGGCTAGGATTTTAGTGGCGGTACCTGAGGTTTTTTAGAAGCATCTTCCTGTCAAAATTATTTACAAATATTTGGGATGTTCTCAAGGTGAAAACTACTTCTGCACTACAGATACTCAACTGTCTTGATTATCTCTAACTGGGCATAATTTATGATCCATTCTGAGACTATGAATACAATTGGGAAGCCTCAGTCCCTAGCCTCATGTGGTCTTTATTTTTAGTAATAATATTGCAGACAACATATAAGGATTAATGATCAATTCAGTTCTTTATTGGACTAGATCTGCTGTAGGTTCATGTAAGTCACTGAACATGGCAAGATTTATGTTCTTAATTATTTGTTGTATTTTTCTTCCTTCCCAATCACTACTTGGTTATCTACAGTGAATGTATTAGTGGGTTGTTTTTATGCTTTTATATTTTTGTACTAGAGATAAAAGTTGAAAAACAACAATGAACAATGGGGGCACCAGACTAGTGTTCCCCTGGGAAGACAGTGTTGCCTAAAGGTTAGACAATTGGGACTCAGGATACTCAGGGTTCCTAGTCCCAGCTTTGCAACTGGCCTGATGGACCTTCAACAAGTAACTTTGCCCCTTGGCACCACAGTTTCTCCATCTTTAAAATAAGAATAATGATGCTGACTTCCTTTGAGAAGTGATATGAGACTTATGGATGATGGTGTTATATATGACCTAAGAATTGCTGTCATTATTATTTATTAAGGCCCTGATTCAGCAAAGCTTCCCTATTCAAGGACATAGAACTTGAATATATGTCAGTCCTTTTCTAAATTTGGAATGGATTTATGCATACACTTATATGGTGTCTTTACTTAAGAGAAATATACTAGAGAGAAATGACCAGCAGGATATTCAGGGTCCCTATAACCTGAATTTACTCTCCCCTTTAGTTTGCCAGAATCCAGGTTTGCTAATCTTCAAGGAACACTGCAAGATGCTCTTGCAGGCTGTTCTGGGGAGGTGGTGGATGCTGAATGGGGGCCTGGTGTTGGTGGCTGGGGAGCATCTTTTGTTAGCAAAGCCACTATGTAACTTTTTTTTTTTTAGCTTTAATTGTTTTTGTCCATGTGCTCAGGGGCTTCTATTCAGCATATTTTGAAAATAGAAAAAGGAAGAAGTGATGTATTCCCATAGGCTGCGTCTACACTTGCAAATTAAGTCGACTTAAGCTTGCTTAAGTCGACTTAATTTACTCTGCGTCTACACTAGACTTTCCTTAAGTTGACTTAAGCAAGCTGCTTAAGTTGACTTAAGGAAAATTGTCGACTTTGTTAAACCTCGTTTAAAGTCGACTTTAGGTTTAAGTTGACTTTCTAAAGTCGACTTAAGCCAGTGTAGATGTGGAGTAGCCCTAAGTCGACTCTAAGTCGACTTAGGGCTCTCCAGGACTCCCCCACTGCCCTCCCTGGCAGGGGGGTGGCACAGGGAGAGCCTGGCATGCCCCCCCAAATGGCAGGGCAGAGCCCTGCCCACCCTGCCCCTATGCCCTGCCAGGGTCCCTGTCTCCCTTTTCCCCATTGTTCCTAGGTACAATGGGGCAAAGGCTGAGCCCCCTGGCACTTATAGAATCATAGAATCATAGAATAATAAGGTTGGAAGGGACCTCACGAGGTCATCTAGTCCAACCCCCTGCTAAAAAGCAGGACCACTCCCCCTAAATTATCCCAGCCAGAGTTTTGTCTAACCGAGCCTTAAAAATCTCCAAAGATGAAGATTCTACCACCTCCCTAGATAGCCCATTCCAATGCTTCACCACCCTCCTAGTGAGAAAGTTTTTCCTAATATCCAACCTTGACCTCCCCAGCTGTAATTTGAAACCATTGCTCCTTGTTCTGTCCTCTGTTACCCTCGAGAACAGCCTAGCTCCCTCCTCTTTGGAGCAACCCTTCAAGTAGTTGAAGGTTGCTATCAAATCTCCCCTCAGTCTTCTCTTCTGTAGACTAAATAAGCCTAGTTCCTTCAGTCTCTCCTCATAAGTCATGTGCCCCAGCCCCCTAATCTTTTTTGTTGCCCTCCGCTGGACTCTTTCTAATTTGTCCACATCCTTTCTGTAGTGGGGAGCCCAAAACTGGACACAGTACTCCAGATGCGGCCTGACCAGTGTCGAATAGAGGGGAATTATCACATCCCTCGATCTGCTGGCAATACTCCTACTGATGCAGCCTAATATGCCATTGGCCTTTTTGGCAACAAGGGCACACTGTTGGCTCATATTCATCTTCCCGTCCACCATAACTCCCAGGTCCTTTTCTACAGCGCTGCTACTTAGCTGATCGGTCCCCAGCCTGTAGCAGTGCATGGGATTTTTCCGTCCTAAGTGCAGGACTTTGCACTTGTCTTTGTTGAATCTCATGAGGTTTCTTTTGGCCCAGTGTTCCAATTTGTCCAAGTCTCTCTGGATCCTGTCCCTGCCCTCCAGAGTATCTACCATTCCCCCCAACTTGGTGTCATCTGCAAACTTACTAAGCACGCAGTCTATTCCATCATCAAGATCATTAATGAAGATGTTGAATAGAACCGGCCCCAGGACCGACCCCTGGGGCACTCCACTCGTTACCGGTTGCCAACCAGACATCGAGCCATTGATTCCTACCCGCTGAGCCCGTTGATCTAACCAGTTTTCGATCCACCTTACGGTCCACTCCTCCAACCCATACTTCCTTAACTTGCCAACAAGAATGCTGTGGGAAACCGTATCAAAAGCCTTGCTAAAGTCAAGGTATATCACGTCAACGGCTCTTCCCGCATCCACAAATCCAGTCATCTCATCATAGAAGGCAATCAGGTTGGTCAGGCATGATTTGCCCTTGGTGAATCCATGTTGACTGTTCCTGATCACTCTATTTTCCTCCAATGCCCCCCCCTCCCCGCCATTGTGGACCTGTCCAAGGTCCCCCTAGCCCCTAGAAGTTGACCTAGGTGTCCAGTGTGGATGCTCTAGGTCGACTTTGTAGGGTCCCCCCAAAGTCAACTTAAAATTTAGGTGTGGACATGCTAAGTCGGCTTAACAAAGTTGATGTAAAGTCGACTTTGTTAAGTCGACTTAACTAAAGTCGACCGAAATTTACAAGTGTAGATATAGCCATATAATACTGTAATTAAAAAAAACCCCTGAAAATATAGGAAAATTTCAAAAAATGCCAGATTTTGAAGTAGTCAATTATTCTGATATAGTTATTGATTAGCTATTTTCCATCTTTATTTTAAGGTAAGCAAACAGAACTATTCTCCATGCTGTTTGTTGTATGGTGTTTTTCAGATTGCTCTCACAATCATTCCACTCATATGATCTATTAATTCATTTTCATTTTAGAAAATGTATGGAGTTGATATCAGTTTATCATGGAGATTTTGCTGCTAGATCTCTGGTCACAGCAATATCTTACCCTGTTTCATCTTGTCAGACTCTTATTATATTGCAGGTTTTTTTTTTATCGCAGCTGTGTCACTCCCAGGACTAAAAATGATTGTGATGGTGCAATTTATTGAGACCCAGCATATCTGTTTTTGTGTTTAAATGAGATTTAATATTATTATCATATGGTGCTTCTAGACTTGATATAGAATTACATTTTTCCAGTCGTCTCAAATAAAGATAAAAACAGCAGTTTCTTGACAGAAACGTCTAAGGCTTGCATATCTTCCTTCACAAAACAAAAGCACTTGACCACGTCTTGGACACATTGTGATTCAAGCTGTATTTGCACTTCTGATAGAGGGAATATTGCATGAAAACTGCTGTGTACCATATAGACCTTTATAGTATTCTGTTGCACTTAATTCAATATTTGATCATTTAATAGAAAAAATGGTAAGAAGTTTTAAAAAACGACGACGACGACAACAACAAAACAAAACCCAAACCTGGAATCCAGCCATGCAACTGCTCAATTTAGTCCCATGCTTTGGAGGGGAGGGGTTATACTTTTTGGAAAAAACATTGGTCTGATGTCTCCCTTCAGAGCTACAATTTGCAAAACAATTGGTTGATATGAATCAGAATGCTTTCACTGCTATGTGTGGGCCAGGTTCTTGTATTCATTTTCATATTGAGAAGCACCTTGCTATATGAGTGGTCCCAGTATGGGATAATTCATCGTGTAAAGTACTAGTCAGTGTGAGCAAATGTATCATCCACCCCAGTGGGGCTTGTTCCTGCAATTAGGTAGTCAAAGAATCAAATGTAGGGGTCAGAGAGGTGCTTCATTCAGCTGAAATGTACATGTTTAAAATACTATACCCAGTCTTCCACCTGTGATTCATTTGTGAACTCCAAAATGCATGTGCACATTTTAAAGGGTCACTTAGCATACCCAAGAAGAAGGAACACATTTTCAGGAAAGCACAGCTCTTTTCTGGGGTGGGGGGTTACATGTTTGTAGTATACTATCACCTGTGAGGTGGGCACAACAAAACATTGTGAGCCAAGATGCCACAGTGACAAGACTTTGTAAATCTTTCTTCACTAATGGGAAGATAAAAACCATATTTAAATTGATTCCAAAATTCATGTTTAAATCGGTTAAGATTAGAAAGAAGCTGTCATCTTTCCTTTGAGAAATGACTGACATGATTGGTGTGTTTATGCCTGCTTTTATGGGAGGAATTTATTGCTGCGTTTGAATATTTCAAATACTCTAATCAAATTGTGAAGTGGGCAAAAAATGTGCAGACCATCATGCTGCTTGTTTAGTAAATGAAAAGGCTTTTTTGCAGGTTTGCTGTACAGAGTCACTGTACAATAAAGCTTATTAAAATTGCTGTAATGTAACAAAGAGATTAAATGCATTATCTTCAATGTGACAGCTACATTCTGTTCTCCAGAGAGAGTTTTGAAGCATTTACTCCTCGCCAGAAAAAAACTTTTTGGTCTGACATACTGAAGCTTCACACAAGAAATAATAATTTAACTACTAGACCTCCTCATGAATAATTCATTATTTCTAATTTCATCTGAGGCCTGTCATTACAAATTAAGTTAGTGGTAAATTTAATGGTAAATACTGATTTGAATGAGATAATGGATTTTTTTCCTTCATAAAAAATTTAAATACTGGGAGTAATTATGGAAATTAGACAAAGGATAGCCAGGCATTCTTTTTAACCATTCAGATTATTCACAGCCCCATCCAAACGATTCAGTAATGATTTCTTTCTCTTGCACACGCCCGTGCTCATGTGTGGGTACATTGTGGTGAATGATTTGAAGGAAGAACATAGAGCATTTTGGTGACCACAAGTAGTCCCATTTATACAGTTACCCCCCAACAAATCCAAACCCTCATTTGTTCTAATGAAACATTTTAAAACTCAGTTACATGCTTAAAGGAGTCAATTCCAAAGGGGTAGCCGTGTTAGTCTATTGTAGAAAGACAACAGAGTCCTGTGGCACTTTTAAAGACTAACAGATTTAGTTATAGCATGAGCTTTCGTGGGAGAAAATCCCACGTCGTCAGACGTCTGACGAAGTGGTATTTTCTTCCACGAAAGCTCATGTGATAACTAAATCTGTTAGTCTTTAAAAGTGCCACAGGACTCTGTTGTCATGCTTAAAGGAGAGAGGCCTCAGAAATACTTCTCTATCACTAGTTCTTTAGAATAATACTCCGTAAGGAACTGATCCCAAGTCCAGTAACATCAACTGCAGTTTTTCCATCATAGAATATTGGGGCTGTAAGGAACCTCATGAGGTCATCTAGTCCAATCATCCCAGCCAGGGTTTTGTCTAACTGGGCCTTAAAAGTTTTCAAAGATGGAGATTCCACCACTTCCCTAGGTAACCTATTCCAGTGCTTCACCACCTCCCTAGTGAGAAAGGTTTTCCTAATATCCAACCTAGACCCCCCTGGGTGCAACTTAAAACCACTGCTCTTTGTTCTGTCTTATGTCACCACTGAGAATAGTCTAGCTCATTCCTCTTTGGAGCACCCCGTCAAGTAGTTGAAGGTTGCTATCAAATCCCCCCTTAGTCTTCTCTTCTGCAGACTAAATAAACCTAGTTCCTTCTGTCTTTCCTCGTAAGTCATGTGCCCCAGCCCCTTAATTATTTTCGTTGTTCTCCTCTGGACTCTGGCTAATTTGTCCACATCCTTTTGTAGTAGGGAGCCCAAAACTGGACACAATATTCCAGATGTAGCCTCACCCAGTGGTTGAAGTATAATTTGACGGGCCCTGGAACCCTCCTAATCTCTGGGCCCCCTTCCCATGTTGTCCAGGCCCCCTACATGCATGTGCGGGTCCCAGCCCAAGTAGGCATATGCAACCACTTCTCAGTACCATATGCCTCGATTATCACTCCATAAACATATTTATAATTTTGTATGGCATTTATGTCTATATCAATTATTGTCACAAACTAGCTAACACTTTATAACACAATAAGTATTGTGATCTTTATAGTCCTGATATGCACATTTCACTTCATTAAATGCAATGCCAAACTTGGAACACAAAAATTTTATGTCACTTTCACCAAATTCCGGTGACAGCTCTATCGTGAAACGTGATGGGTCAAGTGCTTCAACAGCACTGCTTAGAGATTTTTCTGAGTTTGGCTACAAATTAGCATTCATACAGTCCCCTAAGGCCTGGTAAAACTGATGTTTAGAAATTTCAATTTGCTTGCAGCATTCACAGACATGTTTACACATACACCTTTAAAGCAACCCCAGCCATTGTCTCACAAGTCTCTTGGTAGAATTCTGAATCACACTCTCTGTGAGCTATAAACACCTGAACGTGTCGACTTATGAACTTACCTGCTGTAGATAATGTTGCATCAGATTTTTGCAACACCAAGGACAGGTCTGCAAGTTCCTTCAGAGCATCGAGCATGAGACCCAAGTTTTGAACAAAACTGGATTCTCCAGGTTTTTTTGCCATGCCAGCAAATTTTGCTTTATCTTTCCCTTCTAGTGAGAAATCAGTTCACTTTTTTCAAGAAGTGGCTATGGAGGGCTGCATATGTCTGCCAAACAACTCGTACAGTGTGGCAGCTAGAGGCAACCCAACATACATCAAGTACACAGCCAATCCTATTAAATCGGACTTCCAAACCACTCGCACAGTCAGCCAACTCTCTCAAGCACTTCCGCAACTGACTGTACAGAGCATACAATGAATCCACAAATGATTTCAAGTGATTAACTTCACTGCAGCATTTGATAATATCAGCCATGGCCAATTCCAACCAGTGATTAAAATAATGCCAACTTATCAAAAGTGGAAATCGTGTTTTTAGTTTTGCAGCAACACCAGCCTTACTGCCTAACATGACAGAGCCTCCATCTATACCTAAACCAATCCAATTATCTTTGAGAAATTCCTCCATGAACCCATGTGCTTTCAAACACTGCAGCAAAGCTAATACTACGCCATCAGCATCATTGCTGCCTAGTTCAATCAGATCAAGAAAAAATGTAACAGGACCAATGTTTGCATCAAAAGTTATGTGCAAGTAAATTACAGGACAAGAAAGGTTACTTAAATTCGTTCTCTCACCAATTAAAACAGAAATTTGATATTGCTGAGAAATGCTACTAGAACACACACTATGTTTCATCTCCTCAGATATATGGTCTATTGTGTGAGCACAAACAACATTGGTATGCAAAACACAACCCATATCAACACCATTTAACTGCTGTAAGTAATAAGGTCTGGATGGTGAGTGACCACCACCCAAATAAAAGTTGTAAAGCACATACTAACCTAATAATATTATCTAGGACAGGGGTCTCAAACTCAAATCTCCACGAGAGCCACATGAGGACTAGACTATTGCTCGAGGGCCGGGTCACTGAAATCTTGTCATACGAGGAGTTATTATTAGAACTAGAGACATCATTGCTGGGTAGCCTTATGACATCTTTCTAGGGGCTTGAATAAAACACACATTTACTTTTAGAATTACTTCCATTCAAGAGCCAAAGGGGTAGCCATGTTAGTCTAGAGCAGCCAAATAAACAAGGAGTCCTGTGGCACTTAAAGACTAACAAATTAACAACTACATTTGTTAGCCTTTAAAAGTGCCACAGGACTCTTTTTTCCACCCAAGATAGCAGTATCATTAGAGAGACAAAGAATAGCAAATGAACACACATAATTTTGCATTATAAATCAGTAGTTCCCAACCTTTTTGGTTGAGGGACCAAAACATAGATTTTAAAACCTTGAAGGGCCACCAGTTTATTTAATTAAAAATAAATTAAAAATTAATCAGTTGAATTAAAATGATTGTAATTAAAATTGACTGGGTTTAATTTTAATTAATTGAATTTGAATTAATTTTAAGTGAAATTTAATTTTAGAAAGGTTTTAAATAAAATTAATGTTTAAGTTTTTCCTTTTTTTAAAAAAAAGGAAAGAAAAAAAGGAGGAAGAAAAGGAAAGAAAGAAGAGAAAGAAAGGGCTGCATGCATCCCCAAGCCATGAGGGCAGGTGAGAAGCCATAGGTCAGCTCCCCGCTGCACGCCGGGACCAGGCAGGAGGTGGCTGGGCCCCCCAGCATGGAGCCCCCCAGGGGAGCCCACCCCATACACCTAGTCCCCCTTAGAGACCCCGAACACAAGTCCTATCTGGCCCGAGCATGCTCTGGGCCCCCCCTTCCCCATTGCCCAGCAGCTCCCTAGCTCCGGCTCGTTGGCTGCAGCTCCTTGACCCTCCTGGTCCACACCGGCTCCTGTTCCCCGACCCCCCAGTTTCCCATCGGCTTCCTGGCCCACCTGGCCCTCCCGGTTCCCAGCCTGCCCGACCCCTCAGTTTCCCATCGGCTCCCCAGCCCATCCAGCCTTCCCGGTCCCACCTCCCCAGCACTCCCCCCGCCCAGCCCCCCTAATTTACCTGGCCAGAGAGCTGCAAGGGCGTCTGGCGTTGGGCTGGCCAGGAAGCCGCTCCCACCCTGAACGTGCTGTTTCAGAGCATGCTCAGGGTGGGAGATTTGAAAACTCTCCAGCCCGGCTGGCAGATGCTGCTCTCTGCCTGCTTTCAGGGCAGAGCAGAACAGGCATTCCGCCAGAGTTTTCTGGGTTCCTGGTCCCTGGAATGCTGGCCCGCAAAATTTGTGGGCCCTGGAATGGCATTCTGGGGCATTCCAACTTACTTTAACCCCTGGTCTCACCAGTGCCAAATAGAGGGGAATAATCAGATCCCTCAATCTTATGGCAACGCTCCTACTGATGCAGCCCAATATGTCATTGGCCTTTTTGGCAGCAAGGGCACACTGTTGACTCATATCCAGTTTCCTGTCCACCATAACTCCCAGGTCCTTTCTTACAGAGCTGCTACTTGACTGATCAGTCCCCAGCCTATAGCATTACATGGGATTTTTCTGCCTTAAGTGCAGGACTTTGTTCTTGCCCTTGTTGAACCTCATGAGATTTCTTTTGGCCCAATGCTCCATTTTGTCTAGGTTTCCAAGAATCCTATTCCTACCCTCCTGTGTATTTACCATTCCCCCAGCTTGGTGTCATCTGCAAACTTACTGAGCATGTAATCAACCCTATCACCCAGATCATTAATGAAGTTGTGGGATAAAACTAGCCCCAGGACCAACCTCTGGGGCACTCCGCTTGTTTCTGGTTGCCAGCTAGACATTGAGCCATTGATCCCTATTCGCTGAGCCCGATGATCTAGCCATCAACTTTATTTTGATTTGGATCAAGCCAAAATTTTGCTGTCTTGCTAGTGTAAATCCTGGTTTGACACGAGTAATTATACATGGGTGAGACCTAATTTCTTGGAAGACAGAATTACTTGTACCTTAAAGTCTTTAAACTATGATTTGAGAAATTTAATAACACAGTCATGGGTTAGAATTTTATTAGAAGAGTGGGTGGGTAAGGTTCTGTGGCCTGCATTGTGCAGAAAGTCAGACTAGATGATTATATTGGTCCCTTCTGACCTTATAGTCTGAATTTGAGTCTATTAGGAAAGTAAATAGATCAGGAGTCTGGAAACAGAATGTCTGTACTTAAGTGGTGTGAGAGAGGGAATGGGGGACACCCAGGGATGCATTTTCAATGGAGAAGATAACAAGGGTAACATTAATCAGGAACCTAAAAGTAAGATAAAAATAAGTTGTACATAGACAGAGCATGCTATACAAGGATTGGTTTCTACAAAGTAACCCAGTCAATCCCAAAATGTGATGCTACATATAATAATTGCAACATATTGTTTAAACATATTTGAAGGTAGAGGTTAACTCTAACTATGGACATGTGGTATGCCATATAGAACTGAATTCTTGGGATGCTGATGGAAAAAGGTCTTGAAGGGAATCCCAGCAGCCATTATAATTGAGATCTTTTTATTTTTAAGATCAAATTCTGCCACTGGCATATGAAATGGGAGGCAGAGCCATCATGCTGCGGAGGAACTAGTCTGCCTCTCCTAATGGAGTAGAATGCCTGTCCCTGGTGTGCACTACAGGTCCCCATCCTCTTTCAGTCCACTTAAACCACTGCCTGTATTCCATTAGTTTCCCCACTTCCTCTCTCTTTACCTTCCCATCTCACCTAATGTTTTTCTTTATCTCGCTCCTCACTAAAGCTCCTCCCTTCCTTTAGTCAGCTCTATTCTGTGGAACACTGCTGCTATCAAAGGTGGGATGCCAAGCCCCTAGTCTTTCTCCCCCTTTCTATTCCCACTCTGTGTTGGCATCAACAGACAAGCAATTCCTTTTTTGAGATTTACTGATGGTTTAGAAGAGATTATCAGTTTCTGCTTCAGGAATCTAAAGAGATGTTTATAGATTTTATTTCTTAATACTCAGAAAAACAGTTCAGGCAGCTTCCCTATTGCCATGATTTAAGAAGCAATCAGACTCCTGCAAAATCTGAGGTCCCACAGGTTTTCAGGTTCTTAAAGACTGGCTCTGGGCAGTTACAGGGGGAACCATATTTAGTCAAAGACTTTTAAGAGAAATCTATGTTTCAAGGCTAACAACCAGCTTTCATTATGAAGATTACAAACAGCTTCACTATGGAAAGGGTTTCAGACTCATTTTCCCTTTTTGTTAGTGAAAGCTGGGATTCATTTAAACTTTTAACCAGAGACTGAGGGGGGGATGGCTGGAAAGGAGGATGGTAGTGATTATTGTTCTTTTGTGTGTCAAAGCCAGTTCATAGAATCATAGAATAATAGGGATGGAAGAGACCTCACAAGGTCATCTAGTCCAACCCCCTGCTAAAAAGCAGGACCATACCCACTAAATCACCCCAGCCAGGGTTTTGTCTAACGGGGCCTTAAATATCTCCAAAGATGGAGATTCTACCACCTCCCTAGGTAGCCTATTCCAATGCTTCACCACCCTCCTAGTGAGAAAGCTTTTTGTAGTATCCAACCTTGACTTCCCCAACTGTAATTTGAAACCATTGCTCCTTGTTCTGTCCTCTGTTACTACTGAAAACAGCCTAGCTCCCTTCTCTTTGGAGCACCCCTTCAAGTAGTTGAAGGTTACTATCAAATCCCCCTTCAGTCTTTTCTTCTGCACACTAAATAAGCCTAGTTCCTTCAGTCTTTTCTCATACGTAATGTACCCCAGTCCCCTAATCATTTTTGTTGCCTGCCTCTGGACTCTTTCTAATTTGTCCACATCCTTTCTGTAGTGGGGAGCCCAAAACTGGACAGAGTATTCCAGATGCGTCCTCACCAGTGCTGAATAGAGGGGAATTATCACGTCCCCCGATCTGCTGGCAATACTCCTACTAATGCAGCCCAATATGCCATTGGCCTTTTTGACAACAAGGGCACACTGTTGGCTCATATTCATCTTCCCGTCCACCATAACCCCCAGGTCCTTTTCTACAGCGCTGCTACTTAGCCAATCGGTCCCCAGCCTGTAGCAGTTCATGGGATTTTTCTCTCCTAAGTGCAGGACTTTGCACTTGTCTTTGTTGAATCTCATGAGGTTTCTTTCGGCCCAGTGTTCCAATTTGTCCAAGTCTCCCTGGATCCTGTCCCTGCCCTCCAGAATATCTACCATTCCCCCCAGCTTGGTGTCATCCGCGAACTTACTAAGCATGCAGTCTATCCCATCATCAAGATCATTAATGAAGATGTTGAACAAACCGGCCCCAGGACTGACCCCTGGGGCACTCCACTCATTACCAGTTGCCAACTAGACAACGAGCCATTGATTCCTACCCACTGAGCCCTTTGATCTAGCCAGTTTTCTATCCACCTTATGGTCCACTCATCCAACCCAAACTTCCTTAACTTGCCGATGAGAATGCTGTGGGAAACCATATCAAAAGCCTTGCTAAAGTCGAGGTATACCACATCAACGGCTCTTCCTGCATCTACAAATCCAGTCATCTCATCATAGAAGAAAATCAGGTTGGTCAGGCACGATTTGCCCTTGGTGAATCCATGTTGACTGTTCCTGATCACTCTATTTTCCTCCAAGTGTTTCAGGAGGGATTCTTTGAGGATCTACTCCATGATTTTCCCAGGGATTGCGGTGAGGCTGACCGGTCTGTAGTTCCCCAGATCCTCCTTTTTCCCTTTCTTGAATTTAGGTACTATATTTGCCTTTTTCCAGTCCTCCGGGACCGTTCTTTAAGACCATTTCTTTTTTTCTTGTTCATTTAATTGAAGTTTAGTCAATTTAATCTAAGCAAGAGCTCTGTATGTTGTTAGTGTTAAACCAGGGGTGTCAAACTCATTTGCTATGGCGGGCCAGATTTGACTTCAATATACTTCAAGTGGGCCATACATACATATATCAAAATACTAGGGCACTCTCGTGACATCGCGAAGTGCTGTATGTGCGAGACTACACTCCATGAGACCACACACACTCACTCTCTCTGTGTAAGGGAGACAGTGTGGTCTCACAGAGCGTAGTCTTGCATACTCAATGCTCTGTGATGATGTGAGACTTGACACTCTTGCAGCATCGCAGAGTGCTGGGTATGCAAGACCATGCTTTCTTGGAGAGAGTGTTGTCCCACAGAATGCAGTCATGGGCCAAATGGAAGATGTTTGCGAGTCGCATCCAGCTCATGGGCCACATGTTTGACATTCCTGTGTTAAACTGTGAAACCATGCAACTTTTACTTATTACTGAACACCTAGAGTATTTGATGTTTCTTTGGTTCATTGTCCATTTATTTCCTTAAATAAACAAGAGAAAAAAAGTCAGGGAAACAGCTATCCTAAAAGAGAGGCTGGCAGGCTCTATGTAAATCAGCCTTATTGCAAGCTGCTATTCTCAGGGACAGGGTCTGCAGATTTACTCAGGGAGCATTCCACTGGAGTCAATGGGATTACTTGTGTGAGTAAGTGTTTATAATAGTGCAGGATCGAGTTCACAGAATGTAAGAGAAATGTCTCAAATGTAAGAAATTAAAGTTGCATGCTTGTTAATATATCTGACACTGGATGGCACACCAAATTAGATTCAGGATATTTAAAAGATCCAGTTGATGGAAAAACACATGGTTAAAATATAAGTTTAAAACAAATATAAAATATAAGCTTAAAGCAATATTATTTAGTAAAGAATATAGTACCTTTGCAAAAGCATATGTGGGTTTAATTACCTACCTCATTAATATGGATGAGAATTGTGTCTCTACCTGTTGATTGGGGATTGTAGGTACTACTGAAATGAAATAAATGATGATGATAAATATTTGAGCCTATTGGAAAAAGTATCCTTCACATGGCCGTTATTTAGGGCCACAATCCTGTAAGCACGTTATTGCAGGTGTTAGCACACTAATATTTTCTTAGGGTAAAATAATATTCACTGTTAGGAAGATGTGCTGTGGTGGTATAAGTTTTCTGTTATGCAAGAATCTGTGTAAAAGGAACTTTTGGATGGGGAGATGAGCACGAAGCAGAAGAGTTTTGGTCTTTGCTTTTGTCTCTGATTACAGTAAATTGTGGTGGCAGAGTTGTTTTGTGGGATCTAGGCATTAATATTGGGATTAGATACTTGAAAGAAGGGATGGTCTGCATGCTGTTTGAACACCTCTTTCCATGGCTGATATTTAGATACAAATAAAACAAATTACACACAGAATATACCCATGCTGCTTATAACTGATTTCTCTTCCACTGAGAACATGATCTCCAAGTCCCAGAATCTGATCCTGGCTGGCAAAGGGGTAGTGTTGGCGTGAGAAGGAACAACACAACACATGTATTTACTGACTTCACGATTCAGATGACTAAAATTAAGTCTACTTGAGTATTTAAAGTTAAGCTTATAAGTAAACATTTGCTAAACCAATGCCTTAATGATTTTGTTCGCTCATCTGCGAATATAAATATTGATATAGATATATGCATCCCTGCATACTTGTGTGTCTGTGCACACATACGTGTAGAGAGATCAAGATTGGAAAATGAACATATGTAGGTTTAACTATTGGAACAACTGCATTAATTAATATATCGAATGAACGGAACATGTGGATAGATATTTTAGCATTTAGGGGAGTGAGGAGAAAAACAGTATTTCTACTCGAGTAGGATGCATAGCAAATGCACAAATAAAGAAAACTTCAGACTTGGGAAACCTACCAGCAAACACTGCAATTTTCCTGTGGGTCCTCTGTATTCTGAGCATGTAACTGTAGCTTTGTTTTTGATGTTTTTTGAGCCCTGCACATTTTAGTACCCAGAACTGCAGTAAATTGAGTGTCTGACAGCTCTTGAAATCCATGTTCTGTTGCTTTCAGGTTGAATACATTCTGAAATCAATGAAAGAACATGTACAATTTTTATACATGTTTAATATATTTCTACAAGAAAAGGTCAAATGAAGTGGAACATTTCATTTTCAGTGATCTTGTGTTTGTGGTGGCAGACAGGAATTATGATGATCAGATGAAGCTGGTGGGTTTAGATATTCTTGAGGCTGCTACAAATTCATATGCCTTGGTAAGATTACAAAAATAATAGAACAATGTCACAAAACTATAATATATTATAAATAACACAAATAAATTAACCTCTGCACCTAATTTACTGCTGGCAGAAGGTAGAAGGCTCCAATTAATGATTTATCTATCTAACCAGAAGGTTTATTACAATGTCTAAGTGCGGGAGGTTCACTTAACACACTTCTCCTGCTACTTGGTATGTATGTGGGGCAGTAACAGTGTTGAGTATAAAAGAAGGGCACCCTCATCTGTATGGCAGTAATACACTAGAATGGCTGTTTAAAGGGGGATTAAAAATAAATTAATCTATTTGTGATAAAGGATATGAATTGGAATGACATATTTATTTTAGCAGTATAAAGTTCAAGAGATCTCTGGGCTTTTTTCTAATATCACTTATATAAGTACAAGTTTTCAGCAGGTCAGTGGAAAATTTTTCATTGAAATTTTAGTTTTGTTCTTGAAATATTTGCAAGGGAGGGAGCAGAGAATAAGTATGACATCATTCCCCTGCAGACAATGGAGTTACACCAGTGTGAGAGAGATTGGAATTTAAAGTAACTTCTGTCCCATAATCAGTTTTACTGCCGCTAGCATGACAGTACAATGGATGGTGTAAAATGCCTTGTGTATCTGAGAAATGACTGTCTCTTTAGAACATGATGGAAAACACAGTCATCAAAAACTACAATTGCGTAAAAAATGGCAGTTTTGGTTAGCAGGGATGTGGAACTATGGATTTCTAGCTCTTGATTTTTACATTGAATTTTGCACTCAAACAGGTTTGATTCATTTTGTTTTGCTTTCCATTTTGGATTCAAAATTAAACTTATCTGAAAATGTCAGATTTCTCCAAATTTCCTTCTATGAACATATATTGCTCTGAAGTTGTCCAGACTTTGTCTAAGTTAGCAGAGAGAACTGTCAACTTTAGCATAATATTATGTGGAAGATGCCTTGCATTTTCTGTTTTGTAACAAACTGAAGCCCCAAGTAAGTTTTCATTAAAGAATGAGCAGTTGGAAATTTTGTCCAAGTTCTTATTAATTACCATCTCCTCAAGTGTGATGTTGGGACTTATCTCTCCATCCAGGAAAAATAATCTATTTTGAGACTCCACTGTCTAAGGTCAACAGAATCGTAATGTTTCTGGAGGGCTAAGAGGGGAAAATGCTGTTTTTCTGATAGACCTAACCATAGATGCTGGAAGTAGGGGTACTAGGGATGTTGTCACACCTCATGGCTTAATGTGGTTTCTCTTATATACAGGGTTTACAATTTGGTTCGATGGCTGTCTGCTCCCACACTATAAAAATAGATCTGGGATGCCGAACAAACCACTTCAACTGTTTCATTTTATAATCTTTTATCCTAAGTTATTCATAGGATAACCCATAGCTCCCCACTCCTCTGACTTCATCTTGATGTTGATATGTGGCTCATGTGTGATAGATGAAATGGGAGTGAAGACAGCTAGAATCCTGACCAATTACATCAAAGATGTTTTGAGTTCTTGTGTGCAGAAGACCAAGTGAAGTCTTTTTTGCTCACACTAAGGTCTGCAAAGTCTCAGTTAGTGGATTTTTTTAAATGGCAGAGATCTTTGGTAATCTGAGCTGCCTTTTATTGGGGGACTGATTTGGGTCTATTCCATTATGAAGAAACACATTTACTTTACCAAACAAAAGCCTAGATCCTGGCCTGAATCTTATTTTCCTCCTATTTTGTAAATTCCCCATCTTCAAAATGTCTGACGAAGTGGGATTTTCTCCCATAAAAGCTCGTGCAATAAATACATTTATTAGTCTTTAAAAGTGCCACAGGACTCCTTGTTTGTTTTGCTGAACTAGACATATCAAGCAGTTCCAAAGGGGTAGCTGTGTTAACTTCCGGAAGGGGAGATGGTGAAGAGGTGTCATGTAATCACTCACTCCTTCCCTCCAATCCCGGTGCTGTTCAGTACCAGGCTAATCCCTAGTGTAAAACAAAGCAGCTTTAGTTTACCACCACTCCCTACGGAGAAAAGGTACATTGCTAAGGAGACCATGTCAATAGTGCAGTCTTTGGAAATGGAGGCCCTAAATCAGCAAAGTACTTAAGACCATACTAACTTAAAGCACACGTGTAGTCCTGTGCTTGAGGTTGGGCTTTGTGCTTCAGAACCTTACTGAATTTGGGCTTAAAATGTGTCCTGGTAACTCATCCACTCTGTCCTGATCAGAAAAATTATCCAGAGACAGATGGTGCCACCATCAGATATTAGTATTTCTTCAATCATTTGGAGTTGGTTCACTTTGGAGCTGGAGAGCTTCAGTTGGTTGATTGTTTTAAATATCATGAATGTTTGGTACTGTTTAGAAACCTGTATCTGGGCTGGAATTGGTACTAACAGTGTTGCAACTGAGTGAAGAATTTGACCCTTCACGAATTCACATTGGCTGGATAAAATCTTCAGCAGCATTTCGCTTGACATTCTAGCAGCAGTTTAAGAATCAGTGTGTTAAGGGTGAGTGGAGAAGAGGGCAGTTGTTAAAATGATATCATGCTAATTCTACACTTCATGAATGGAAAGCTATGTGGAACAAGTAAAATCCACTCCACCTTCATAAAACCCAGGAGTTTGACTTCTGTGGCTGGAATGCAGAGAAACTAAAGAGATGAACTCTACCTCATACCCCAGCATCAATGAGCAGGGTTTCCAAGCACGCATACCCACCCCTATCTCCATGACTGTTGTTTCTGTCACAGACCTTTCATGCCCATTGCTCAAGATGTGGTGGTCACTTGGTTCTGTATAAACAGATATCCCATGGACCCATCCTTGGATTGTTCCCCTCACTGTTCTTTAAATACCAACCCAACTGAAGTCAACACACAGACTCTTATTGAATCAAGTGACATTTATTTCCTACATAAATCTGGCTTCCATCATAACTGAGGCTTAATAGGTCTCCTTACACAAGGTTTGACTGGTGTACAGAATCTGGCACTCAGAAATTGCTAAACAAATCAAGGTGGCTGCTTAAAACATTTCTTTCTTTTGCAACCTATTTGCCTATTCTAAAAGACCTTAAATAAATGATTATTTTTTAAAAAAATTCTGAAGCCAACAGATACGAAAACATCATAAAATTGGGTTTGAAATGTATTTATCTGTAAAACACATATACACAAAATAAATATAAAAATTTATCCATTGATCAGAAAGATATTACACAGCTGAGAGATTCCATAAGACTAAAGGACCCAAGTCAGTACTAAGTGTTATCTGGAGTACTTGAAGGAACTCTATATCACGTTGAATTAATACAATCTCATTTTAAAATTTTCTAAAGATATATTGGGTATTTTGCTTATTAGTTTGCTATTTTAGAATTAAATCTTTCTGAAAATATCAATTGAAATTTGGTGATGGTGTTTAGTCTCACTGATATATAACTGGTGTGTACAGTATTATTTCATAATACATATAAGAAAAGAAGTCCTGATATGTTGGGGAGTGGTTGTTTTAAATTTTAGGCAGAAATGGGGGTTTTTTGTTTGGGTTTTTAAATTTTTTTAAATTGAATTTCAATTTTAATTGCACTGGGATTGATCCTAATTGAACTTTAATTGGGACCCCTGGACAATTGAGATGGTAAAGGAGATTAATAAAGATAGGGACATTGCAGAGAAACTAAATGAAATCTCTGCATCATTCTTCATAGCTGAGAATGTGAAGGAGATTCCCAAACCACAGCTAGACTTTTAGGTGACAAATCTGAGGAACTGTTCCAGATTGAGGTGTCATTATAGAAGATTTTGGAACAGATTGATAAATTAAACAGTAATAAATCACAAGGACCAGATGGTATACACCCAAGAGTTATGAAGGAACTCAAATGTAAAATTGCAGAACTGCTAACTGTGGTATATAACCTATCATTTAAATCCACTTTTGTGCCAGCTGACTGGAGGATAGCTAATGTGATACCAATATTTAAAAGTGGTGACCCTGGAAATTACAGGTCAGTAAGCATAACTTCAATATCAGGCAAACTATAGTTTCAAATTAAACCGTAGTTTCATACCAGTTTCAAATTGCTTGAAACTATAGTGAAGAACAGAATTGTCAGACATCTAAATGAATAAAATTTGTTGGGAAAGGGTAAACATCATGTTTGTAAAGGGAAATCATGTCTCACAAATCTCCTAGAATTTTTGGAAGGGGTCAACAAGCATGTGGAAAGGCTGATATAATGCTCTTAAATTTTCAGAAAGCCTTTGACAAGGTCCCTCACCAAACGCTCTTAAACAAAGTAAGTGGTCTTGGGATCAGAGGTGGCCTTAGGCAATTGGGGGCTCTAGACAAAGGCCCATTGCGGGGCCCCCCCTGAGGCCCCCATCCTGCCCCTGCAGCTGGCCCTGGTCTCCACTGGACCTGCCCCCCTCTCCCCGCGGCCCCAGTCCCAGGTCCAGCTCCTCCTCCTGCTGCCGATCGAAGCAGATGCAGTTTTTGGAGTAAGCAAAGCAAGCGACGGGGCCCCTTACTACTTGGTGCCCTACGCGTGCGCCTGCTTCGCCTACCCCAAAAGTCACCTCTGCATGGGATCAGTGGGATGTTACTCTCCTGGATCAGTCACTGGTTAAAAGATAAGAATTCCCCTGGCACTTTTAAAAGTGGTTAAAAGATAGGAAACATAGGGTAGGAATAAATGGTCCATTTTCAGAATAACTCTGGAGAGAGGTAAACAGTGATGTCCCCAAGACGTCTGTAATAGGACTGGTACTTTTCAATATATTCATAATGTTCTGGAAAAAGGGGCAAGCAATGAATGGTGAAATTTGCATATGATAAAAAATATTCAAGATTATTAAGTTGAAAGCAGACTGGGAAGAATTACAAAGGAATTCCACAAAGCAGTATAACAGAATGGCAAATGAAATTCACAGTAAATGCACCTTGAAAAACATAATCCCAACTATACATATAAAATGATGGTGTCTAAATTAGCAGTTACCATTAAAGAAGGAGATCGTATAGTTGTTATGGATAGTTCTCAGAAAACATCCTCTCAATGTGCAGCATCAGTCAAAAAAGTTTAAGATTTTGGGAATCATTAGGAAAGGTATAGATAAGACACAAAATATATTGCTTCTGTATAAATCTGTGGTACACCCACATCTCAAATACTGTGGTGCAAATCTAGTCTCCTCAACTTAAAATAAATAAATTTTAAAAAAAAGATTTATTGGAGTTGGAAACAGTGTAGAAAAGGGCAACAAAAATTATTAGGGGCATGGAAATACTTTTATGTGAGGGGAGATCAATAAAAATGTGACTTTTCAATTTTGAAAAGACTCCTGCAGTGGGTGGGGGAGGGGGGAATATGGTAGAGATCTATAAAACCATGAGTGGCATGGAGAAAATAAATAAGGAAGTGTTATTTACTACATCTCATAACACAAAAATGAGGGGTCCCTAGAGCTTTTCTTCTGCCGGTACGCACCGGTACTGTGTACCGGCACCTATTTTTCCCTGGCTGGCCCTGCTGCTTCGCTGGGGGCCAGGGTCAGCAGGGTAGGGAAAGGCGCGGGTTTCCTTTCCCCTGCTGATGCTGGCCCCTAGCGAGGCTTTTTCAAATCTCCTGCCCTGAGCACGCTCAGATATGTGGCTCAGGGTGGGAGCAGCCTGGCCAGGGAGTGACTCTGGCCACCCCTGCAGCTCTGGCCAGACAAGGGGGAGGGGGCTGCGAGGGTTAGGATACTGGTGGGGGGATGCACCGGGGGGGGGGG
>ML685793.1:19367028-19411235 GCA_007922175.1 Pelusios castaneus | reverse complement strand
GAAAGGGCGGGGGGGGGCAGCCGAGAAGAGCGGGAAGGGGATGGGGGAGCGAGAGGATCAGAGAGCTGGTGGGCGGGTGGGGGGGGCCGAGATGAGCAGGGAAGGGGCCCGGGGAGCAGTGGGGGGGGAGAAGGTGGGGCCTGGGAAGGCCACTGGGGGCCGATGGTGCTGGAGGGGTCCTGACCCCCCCCACTACTCGTGCTGGCGTACTGGCACCTTTTTTTTTTTTTTTAAAAGAGAAAAAGCACTAGGGGTCACCATATGAAATTAACAGGCAGCAGGTTAAAAAACATACAAAAAGAAGTACTTCTTCACATACCACACAGTTTACCTGTGGGACTCTTTGCCAGAGGATGTTGTGAAGGCCAAGATAATAACAGGTTTCATAAAAGAACTAGATAAGTTGACAGAGAATAGGTCCATCAGTCGCTATTAGCCAGGGTTGCAAGGATGCAGAAATATGCTCTGAGATGTCCCTTACCTTCAGTTTGCCAGAACTGGGTATGAGTGATAGGGGATGGAACACTTGACAGTTAGTTGTTCTGTTTATTCCCTCTAAAGCACCTGGCCTTAGCCACTGTCCAAAGAGACTATTCTATGCTAGATGGACCCAAAATGACCTGTTTTATGTTCTTAAGGTTTTCCATTGACTTTGATGGACTTTGGTTCAGAGCCTTAGAGCAGTTTGCTTAAGAATGGTTTATTAACATTTGGGACAGACAGATGCTAATAGGGTCTGAGTGCCTGTTATAGCGAGAAGCAATCCCTACCTTTTACCTTCTACCTTCTATCTGCAAACCTGCTATAAGGCTTCTGCCTGGAGATTTAACTGAGGTGATTCAGGGACCCTGAATTCAAGCTTTTAGCACTCTGCAGGGTCAAGGTTTAAGGTAGTTGCAGTATGCTTAGAAGAATTCTCTTAAACTTGTGGGTCTGACTTAGCAAATTATTAAAGTGAAACTTTAATTACTTGCTTGTTTCATTTTTTATACTTTTTTTGGTACTTCAGGGCCTAACCTGGGGTTTATTTACATTTCTTGTTAATATTCTATTTTGCTGTTAATATAAAGAAATACAGTAGCAATTTAGTTTGACAGTAGTCTGAAACAGAAGATTTGTGTTTCTAGTAAATTAATTAGGGCTGCATGACCTCAGACAGGGAGAGGATTAAATTGTGATTCTATCAAATCTTTGACCATGTAACAATCCTGCATTTTGTAAATACAGGCCAGGCCCTAAAACTTTATGGTGTTCTCGCTTCTCCCATCCCTCATATTAGGATGCATAAGACCTCATTAAAACAAATTGTTTTTAAAACCCATGATCAGCCCAAGATGTACATGATTAGTGGATTGCTAAGCACTCTAACACAATCACTCAGGTCTTATGAAAGAAATACAGTAATGGAAAGAGATCAGCAAGAATCAGTGCTTTGTTGAATCATCATTCAGATGTACTTAGTATTGATGATCCTTAAGAGATTTGCCTTTCATAAGTAAGGTTGGATTGGAGGATCATGTTTGTCAAAAGGCAAAGGTGACAAGGATAGAGAAAAATTTGAAGAGTTCACCTTTTGAATGATAGGTTCACTGGTTCCAGTTACCTATTTTAATAATGTTAGCTTCCTAGATGTAGCCTGGTTATTCATGCATCATGTTTTGTTTCACTGTAGCTATCTATAGTGTAGCCAGATAATGTGCTATGTTTATTGGACTTATAAATAATTGGAGATAACACAAAAGACATAACGTAAAAAAGCATCACCTATATTATCCATACAGTCCACGTATTACAAAACTAAATACAGTAAATAAATTAAACTTGAAATGTAGCCAACTCAAGTAGTCTCATACCTGGCTATTTGAAGTTTTATTTAGAAGTAAAAAAAAATTATTTGCTTTTTTCACTGCATACTTAAACTGTAGTGAATGAAGACATCTGACCCAGCAGTGTATTACAACATTACTCATGGTCCTCACACACTGTACAAGGCTTTGTATGTAGAATCTCATGTTCATTAGTTGCCAGCGATGCTGGCAAATCAGGTTCCAGATCATGCCAAGGACCCTAAGCTTCAAATGAACACTGCCCAATACATAACTAGAAGCCAGTCTGGCTCACATAAGTTTTACTCTTGGTAAAATAGATATTAGATATATAAAATTGTGTTTAGTGTTTAGACATTATTTAATCTCACATGTATTCTGTATCCCATGTTAGAAAATATTTAAATTTGCTTTGCAGTTGTAAAAGTGTTTGCTCTGAAACTCTAAAACTCCAGACTCTGGAGAGAAGCATTACTAAGTATGAAATACAATATTTCTAATATTTGCCTAGCAAAAGAAGATCCATAAACAGCAGACAAACCTTTGTGGAACATGAGGACAAAAGACTTTGTTGATTTCTTTCCCACACCCATGAAGAGAGATGTGCACAAACCCTCATACCATCAGCTTGAAGTCTGAGGGAAAGGAATAAGAATCCAGGCAGGAAGAAACTGGGTGTTTGAGAGAGAGCAAGATTTCTAAGCATAAGCAAGGGATCCCCAGCTGTTTAGCCAGGGATAGCCCTACCTAACATGTAGAACTTATTTATTATGGACACTTTTATTGCCTTTTGGAACCTAAAATTCATTTGTATTTGTACATTTACCTATAAATAAAATTGCAAATAACTATTATTTTTCCCCTTCATTAATAAATATTTAGTTTATTTATTATAGGATTAGCTCCGAACATATAGAATCTAAAGGCCAACTGACCAGGATAAGTGACTTGTCCTTTGGGATTGGGAGCAACCTGAATATTGGTGTGTGTGTGTGTACGGTACCATCTATCACAAAGGCCAGCTTGTGTAGGTGGCAAGATAGATCACACTATCCAAGGGAACCATTCGTGTTGAGGCTTTTATGGTGCCTGAGGAATTTACAATTGGTTAGTGAAATTTAAGTTTAGAACTCAGAGCCAGTTGGGGATTTGTGCCCTGCTTCTTAACCATTTGCTCTGAGGTTGATATTCACACTCTTGAGCACCAGACAACTCAACACTGCCAAGATGCTCTTAGTGTAGGACTTAATGTACTAAGGCAGTGGTTTTCAAACCATGGGTCAGGACACAGTACTGGATCACAGACCCTGAGATACTGGGTCACGGTGCTCCCTGCTGCTGCCGCCAAAAACTGGAATGCATTGCACAAAGATGTAATTGTTGGGTCGTGGGCATAAATGATTTTTTTCAACAGGATCTGGAGGAAAAAAGTTTGAAAATCACTGTATGAGGGGTTACTTTTGCAGCTCCTTGAAACAGTGGTGGGTCCAATTCACCCTCACCAATGCAGTTTAGAGCAACTTCCTGGCTTCTCTAAGTTGCACTCAGCTGCCTATGGCCCCAAAAAGACTATTTTGGAATTGAGGGATCACAGGAGCATTGCTGTAATATCTCTACCTCTAGCTGTTATTTATATGGCATTTATATGTAATTACCATAGTGGTTAGGTTCCTTAGAAACATTAATTTAAGCTCACAACACTCCTCTGAGGTAGTGAAGAATTATTATCTTCATTTTAGAGATCAGAAACTAAGTACAGAGAGATTAAAGCCTTGCCCAAGACTAGAGACCTAGAACTAGAAACTAGAGCTAAGTGAATCATTGATATTTCAGTTTTGGGACCTGATTGAAAATTTAAAAATGATTTGGTTTGAACCCAAACTGCAGTTTTTAAAGGTCAGCCTGAAATTAGTTTATTTAATTTTGCATTGTGTTGAGCTGTCTTCATCCTTTTTGTGTTTTTAACAATTTTGAAACAAAATTGTAATGTTTTGTTTCAAAATGGTTGAAACAAAGCATTTGAAATGAAAAAGTTTAAACAAAACATTTGTACTTTTTCAGGTTTTTTTCTGCCAAAAGTATTCACTGAATTTGACCTGAATTCCTGATCCCCACAAACATGTCTTTTTCAGTGAATTTACTATTCGCTGAAACAAAAAATCACCTTGCTGTATAGCAACCAGGTACACTGAGTTCCAATTCAGATCTTTACCAAAATATCTTTCCTATACATGGACAATGCTCCATTTTTCTTGCCCCTGCCACATCATTTGGGATTTCTTTTGAAGCAGATTAATCTTATTCTATGGCGTCTTTGCATTGTCAAATGAATTATGTCCATACCAAGAACAGATTATTTCAGTCTCCCTTTACTTTGTCATTCATAAATTAATGGTAACATTGTACTAATTTTCTTTAAATTCTTTTATTTTAATCATTCCTGGGGACTAGAATTCTTGTAGTATATTTGAATCGAGGCTGGTGTGTGTGAATGTGCGGGAGCGTACGTGCACGCACACTCTTTCACAACTTGGCTCTTAGACTTGAAGTGCCTTACCATGTCTGATTGCTCCTCTTCTGGAACAAAGAGATCATCATTCTGAAAATAATAATTATAACACCTAGCATTCATATAACTCCTTTTATCTAAAGGTGCCAAGGTCCTTAGTGAATTTTACGGATTATTATAAATCATATATTCAGGGATCCTGTTGTCATTTGCTGAAACATACTCTGCTGTGGCCCAGAAGAGGTCTGCCTTTAAATGTGCACAGCAACAGGTTTATTCTTTTATGTGACAGCTAAGATAGAAAGACACTTTTACAGCTAAAACTGGGGGGGGGGGGGAGTGTTAGGTATGCAAAATGTAATTACCTAGCTGAACTTCAGCCAGAAAAGTGGGACTATGGTAATATCTACACTGCAATTAAAAATCCTGACTAGCCTGTGCCAGCTGACTCAGGTTCGCAGAACTCAGGCTATTTAATTGCAATGTAGACATCTAGGCTCAGGCTAGGGTCTGGTCTTTATCACCCAGCGATCTGAGAGGGTCCAGGAGCTTGGGCTGCAGACCATGCTGGAACATCTGCACTGCAATTAAACAGCCCTGGAGCCTGAATCCCATGAGCTTGAGTTGGCTGGCATGGACCAGCCAGGGGTGTCTCATTGCAGTGTATACATACCCTGAAGATCTTACATTTAAAGAAACTCACTGTATTCCAATCATTGCAACAGGTAAAGTTCACAAAATAATCAAGTACTCATCTAAACAGAATCATCAGACTAAGTGGTAACATTACTTCATTGAAACAAACAAGGAGTCTGGTGGCACTTTTAAAGACTAACAAATTTATTTATCACATGAGCTTTCATGGGATAAAATCCCACTTTTTCAGATGCTTGAAGATGAATTTGCCATTACTTCATTGCTCACCCAAATATCTTGACTTGATGATGATAATAGAAACTATCGATTGATTTTTAACGACAAGGTTATATAGATCCAGCTCAACAAGAATAGGCTTGTGTATGCTCCCTACCAATAGGTGGTAGCAGGATTTGGGCCCACAATGGATATAAATTTTGAAACCAAACTGGCAGATAAGGAGGAGGATTTCACCACTATCTGTAGGTCCTGTGTTTTCCTCTAATGGTCTTTGCACAAAAAAATTTATTTGCCTTTAGTTGTGACTTTGTGGTTAACAAGTTTATTCACTTATAGTGTGAATGGCTTTATTTTTACAAACAGAACACGCCAGTGCTTCATTCTATGTGTACTACTCTTATTTCCTTAGAAGAATATTTGACTACGTTTTGTCTGTTTCTATAACAGAAATATATTAGTCTGTTTGGTTTTTTAAATCTAAATATCCTTGTGCATCATGTTCAGTTACAAAACAGTCGGCATTCTGACAACCTACATCAAAACTCAGTGACACTTCCCTTAACTCAGTGAGAAACAAATCCAATATGAGCACCTGAAGGAAGGACAAATTCCATATTAGATTGGGAATGTAATAAATAGAAATAAATGTGCCACTGAGACTACTGAATCAAAGTTAAAATTGTTGAGCAAAAAACTTAGAAACTTCTTACTACATTCCATTTCTAAGGTAATGGAAAGTAATCAATAGAAGGCTAGACTCAACGATTTTCACAGAAGTCTTACTTTCTTTTAGTGCCTATCTTACTGATCAAGATTTCTGTCATGGCTCAGAGAATCAGACTACCATTTGTCTCTAAATATAAATTCCAATATTTCTTCCTCTTACTATTATTATTAGTATTACTAAAACCTTTTTTCATGGATTGTGTATGATCTCCTCTTTGGGACTTAAACAAATGGTCCCCTCTTCCTTGACAGCTTTGTTAGTTGAATTGATCTTTTGGCAGAAATCTCATTTGACATAACATTTGATTATTTTGTTTCTTAATTGTTTCCTTCACCTCCTCCTCTCTCTGTCTGTGTAACAAATACTTACCAAATCAATAATGATGTGGAATAGAATAATCATTTCATAATTGATCGGCATGCGTTTAGGACATCTGAACTACTTATAAATGGCAAATACCCACCATTTTGTACACAGGTGCACTCACTAGGCAGATAAAATCCTATCTACATTTGTACTGGTGCAAAGGGCCACATGGGCAGCAGAACGTGTAATTCTGATGTGGAGGTGAGGTAAGTTGTGAGGAAGCTGTTCTGATAGAGTACATTATCCAAGGGGCCTGGCACAGAGCCAAACTCCTCATGCGCTAGTTGTGGGAGTAGACCAGTAATGATTCAAAGTTAGGATCAGAGTATCTGTTGTGCTTTTTCATTGGTCCTGTCTGTGAAGAGAGAGTGCAAGATGTCTGTGAAGAGAGAGCTGTGAAACCTACACCTGTCCTTTGGTTGGAATAGTGACACTGGAACAGGTCTGCCTGCAGTGAGGGAAAGATTTAGGACCCAATGAGAGGTTAATTGGCCTGGGTGTTATGGAAAAGATTTGACTTTTAGAATGAAGTCCATAAAATAGTTCCTTTTGTCATTTATCAGAAAGATCTTGCATTGTGAATTGTTCTGTGTAATCTTGCCACTGGATTTACATGAGGGAGATATGGGGCCTTCTCTAATTCCCAATGACATCGATAGAAAGACTCCAATGGACTTCATCAGGGCTTGATCAGGTCCTTGTCTCTTTCTCTCAACTCCATAATTACAATGTACAGCGTGAACACAAAAGTACTCATGTAAAATTAGAATGAACTACTGAAAAGCTTTGCTTTCATCTCTCTAGCTATGGTAATGTTCCTGGGTGAAACAGTGAATTTCTAAAAGAAATGAAGCAGTCAAAAAAATGTAACACTACAGTGTAGTGGCAGCACGTTCTTATCAAAGCATAGAGTAAAAAGTTTCCATTAACCAAGATATGCCATCTGAGAATGCTTATTACTCAGTTCTAACAGTAACTACTGTGCTGCATCTTGTTTTAATGTTCTAACTAGAAGTACATGAGAAGCCTTTTAGAGTTAACCCAGCATATCATCTATTACCACATTTGTGGATTCAGTCAAAAATATTCATGTATTTTCACATACAGGGCACAATCCTGTTACACATTATATTTTCTACTAGATTCCATACTCAAGTGACAATAGTCTTTCAGCCCACAAATTCCAAAGGGGTAGCCGTGTTACTCTATTGTAGAAAGACAACAGAGTCCTGTGGCACTTTTAAAGACTAACAGATTTATTTATCGCATGAGCTTTCGTGAGCTCATGTGATAAATAAATCTGTTAGTCTTTAAAAGTGCCACAGGACTCTGTTGTCTTTCAGTCCACAGTTCCACTTTTATTTTTAATTTTTCTTAACATTTTTCTGTGTTCATTTTTTTCTTGGCTTAAACCACTTGACCTCAGTTATATTAACATGTATGCCAAAGAGAGAAGCTGTCCTTGAATGGTAGAAAAAATACACAAAATTTCCCTATACTACTACTAAAAATTAATATTACTCCATAAAAAAATCCAAATGATAAAATATTTATTAAAAAGGGAATTCTTGTTTGTTGGGTGCACATTTTCAAGACTTGTTTAAAGACGTTCCAGGAATCATGAAGGAATTAAAAAAATAGAGAATAAAGATATTATATTTTGAGACTAACACTTGTGTTTAGAAGTTCTTTAGCTATCCAGGAGATATTAAAATAATTGTTTTAGAGAAAGCATTCTCTGTTTCCTTCACTTCACTTGCTTCCCATGCAATTCTAAGCAGCCTGTGTAGATTTTGAAATTACATATGGCTCTCACTGCTTCTGACTTCTCATTCATCTATTCTCCCATCCTCCAAATATTATGTCCTCCTTACCCTTCCTGGCATTTTTGCATGTCCCATTTTTCAATACCTATAGACATCTGTCACCCTCTGTCCCACCCAGCTGTTTTCAGATCTTTGAGCCTTATTTAGGGTGTGCTTCCATTTTGGTGGGCACACTTCAGAACCTATAACTCATTGTACAATCAGATGATGGTTGTGGAGTCTCCAGTCAAGTTTTATGGATGAGCTAAATTCACTTATTGTGAATCCTGAGATGAAACCACGGACTAACTTCAGACCTTGGATATGCGGCCAGATAGTTTATGTTTAAAGTTTACTATTTGCACCCTCTTAATCTGAGTGATACTTTTACAATTCAGGCCCATTAAATCTTGCTTTTAAACCATACTGATCTCTTTAGTCTCCTTTCTCTGAAGCATAACAGCTGGGCACAGCTGGAGATGGAAGACTGGAATTGGCCAGCAATTTGAGATAGTATCCTAGTATTCTATCTCTCAGGTGGTTGCCTTGCTGGTTGTTGCTCACATGCTCAGGGTCTAATTAATTGCCAGAGGCAGGGAATTTTTCTCCAGGCCAAATTGGAAGTGACTTCCAAATTGGCTTCCATTGCCCCTTCTTCTGCCGTATGTTGGTGTAAGTCACTTGCCAGTATTATCTGGGGATATCTCATTTCTCTGCCACTGCGGGGGCCTCAAATATGATGCATCTTGGACCCTCCTAATCTCTTCCTGCGGCATGTGCTAGTTTAATATGCTGTATTTCTTATTTGATATGCTTTTGGTTGTAAGGTCTAGTACGTAATTGCTGTATGGTGGTGACGGTCTGTGATGTACAGGAGGTCAGACTAGATTATTCTGTTGCCCTGCTGGCCTTAAACTCTGTGACTATGGTTTCATGAAAATGAGGCTTGGGTTTTCCTGGATTGTTTTTGCAGGCTGTAGGGCAACCATAGACTAATTTTTGAATTGACAATGCAATCATTACCTATGTGAGCTAGGATTTCATTGCAAGTGTTTCAGAAAGGAACATCGGAGTCATTCTGAAAAACATGTGGCTCCTACATACTTGCTATGATATGTCAAATGGCAAGAAATGAATGAATTCAGAAAAAAGTACATATATGAGAGTATGTGCACTGTGCCTAATGTCTCTGCTCTGTCCTTCCTACAGTTCTGTATTATGTTCCATTGGACTAATCTACTGTATAGCTTTTTTGTCGGTGCTTTTATTTGTTCAGGGGCACATCACTAAATCTTAATTAAAATCAAAGCAGATGCTCCGAGGGCCTTTTGAAAGGTTACTGGGAGATAGAGAAGATACTTCAAAGTCTGTTACTGAAAGTGTAATAAAGAATAATCCCTTTTCTGTGAGTCATAGTCTGCAAAGGAGCGAAGTATTACAATTTATCAATAGCAGCTAACCTTTTTCAGGCTGAAGGAAAGAAATTACTTAGCAGGAACTACAGTGATTCCCAGACCAGGTCTAGATCCAGTAGAAGAAAAAGTAGCAGTTCATAATTTTGCATTTGGTGAAGGCCAGGCTGTCAGGGCACACTGGTTTAATGCAATTGTGGTGTTCTCTGTGGTCTCACACTCTAGCCTGCTTGCACTGGTGTGTTACTGGGATATCTTCTTCTAGTGGCTTCAAAACCCCTGCAGGCACAAATTAAACCTGCTCTCCTCTGGCAAAAAGCCTGGGAGGAGAAAGCAGAAATGCTGACTGCCCTCATACAGCTAGATTGAATCCCCTCAGTATTAATACTGACATTAGTGGCTCAGTCATTGGGGTGGTGTGGGGAGAGGAACAAAAAACTTCCACTACACCACCTTGCATGATAGCAAACTTCTCTATGGTACCTTTTGAAACAATACCTTGTATATAGCTTTCCAGAACCCACTTCTTTTATCCTAGTTGTGGTGGCATGTGAAAAATTCTGAGATAGAATATAGAGCATCCATGAATATTCAAGTGTACCAGCTGCTGTAACTACTCAAATACAGATTGCCAGGTAAATAATGTGTGTGTGTGGGGTTGTTTTGTTTTGTTTTTTGCTATTACCACTAAATTGTCAGGGCCAGATCTGCAGTTGGTGTAAAATATTGTAGCTCCATTGGAGCTATGATACAAGCTGAGGTTCTGGCTCTCAGGATCCACAACATACAAAAGAAAATTGCAAGAAAATAGCAATTCTCTTTAGAAGAGCAAGGGTTTATCTGAAAAGTAGGAGAGAAAATCTGTACATACTGCCATTTGCTGGAGAAAATAGAAATTTTAACTACCGAGTGGCAGAGAAAGCAGTGAAAACTGCAGTTGTTGTTAGTAAGGAAGATTGTCATGGAGGTGAAGGAATCTTTACCTGTCATGCTTTAACCAGCTGCTTTTGTTTAGGATGTGGCATGAGCTTCTTTTGCAGAAACTCCGATTTCTGAAGCATGCACAGACAAAACCCTCTGGTGAACTGAGGTAACATGAAACTGGAGGGAAAGTGTTCAACATAGTATTGTTATTCATTATAATATTCAATTTAAGAACTGTCCAAGCTCCCTTTGTTTTCTGAATGTTTCTATTTTTGCAGCCATGACAGAAATAGAATCCTAGAATCATAGGGAATGTCTACACTAGAGGCTCTGTTAAGTTGACCGAACCAGGTCGGCTTTAAGTCGACATAAAGTCCACCTTGTTAAGTCAACTTAGAGATTCCACATTGAAAACTCCCATCAATTGCCTGAGTCCACACTGGCAGGTGCTAGGTCGACGGAGGAGTGGTGCATTGTGGGTAGCTGGGAGGGGCCCTAGAGGCCAATTAAGTCGACTTAAGGGATTCCCCCATCTACACTGGCTTAAGGCGACCTAATAGGGTCGACGTAAGCATTAAGTCGACCTTAAGAGGTGGTGTTATTAAGTCAACTTAAGGAAGTACTTAAGTCGACTGAATAAAAGCCCAATGTGCACGCAGGAGTCTGTAGGTCAACTTAACCTTCCTTAAGTCGACCTAAGGCTCCAGTGTAGATGTACCCATAGAATCTTAGGGTTGGAATGGACCTCATGAGGTCATCCAGTTCAACCCCTTGCTAAAAGCAGGATTACTCCCACTAAATCATCCCAGCCTGGGTTTTGTCTAATTAGGCCTTAAATGTTTCCAAAGATGGAGATTCTACCACCTCCCTAGGTAACCCATTTCAGTGCTTCACCACCCTCCTAGTGAGAAAGTTTTTCCTAATATCCAATCTTGACCTCCCCATCTGCAACTTGAAACCACTGCTCCTGGTTCTGTCCTCGGTTACTACTGAGAACAGCCTAGCTCCCTCCTCTTTGGAGCACCCCTTCAAGAAGTTGAAGGTTGCTATCAAATCCCCCTCAGTCTTGTCTTCTGCAGACTAAGTAAACCTAGTTCCTTCAGTCTCTCCTCAAAAGTCATGTCCCCCAACCCCCTAATCATTTTTGTTTCCCTCTGCTGGACTCTTTCTAATTTGTCGGTATTGCTGAATTTATTATTAAAATATGCAGGACTGCACTTTTGCCGGTTATATTTTATAAATTGAAGTAAAAATGAGTAACTTTCAAAGAGAGTATAGAGGATTTGGTACCTGGGAGAGAGTAGGGAATCTTGATGGGGGGCGGGGGAAGGAATATGGTAGTTGACACAATTTAACACTACAGGGGCAGAATTTGATAATGAGAGGGGTCAAATTAGGCTCAAATTGTGTAGTAGGCAAAGGCTTTTGTTACAGGGTGTTTTGGCATGACAGTCATCATTCAGTGCTTCTCTGGACTGAGGAAGGTTTTTGGTTTTGTTTTAACTGCTGTGTTTCTAGTCTAATATATGACACAATGAAATCATCAGATTTCTGCCATGGGACAAGGGTCCCTGAATTTTATTTATTTATTTATTTATTTGACTTAAACCAAATTTGCAAATTGAAAACAGTTCAGAGAAAAAGAAATTGTTTTGGATTGAACATGTTTCAATCTGAAATTAAATGTTTTGTTTAATTTTGGGCATGTTTTAAAAAACAAACAAAATAAATGAAGGGGTGGATTCACAACACAGAAGAGGAGGAGATGGTGCCCAGCTTATAAGATTTAGCCTATTGGATAAAATACTTTCCTGAATGTGGGAAACCTGGACTGAGTTTCATCTTGTGCCTGATGTGGAACAGAGCTTTGAACTTTGGTTTCTCACAGTGCAAAAGAGTGACCTAACAATTATTCCATGGAATCATTCTCTCTTATAGCTGCAACAGGAGCGGTTGAGAAAGATACAGCCAAGATGACTCAGTGGGACAAGTATTTCATCCTTCATATGAATTTAATATCTAGTCTCCAGCTTTACATTGTACTGAATCAAATTCTAAATCAGAATGAATTTTGCAACTAATACACATCTCTGGATTTTTTATTTTATTTTATTTTAAGGTTTTGAACATATAGCTTGAATTCCTTAATAGATAGAGGATTTTTTTAATATGTTTTTGTAAGCCTATTTCTCAAGGAAAACTTGTTTTATATTTTAATGTCTCCTGCCTAACACCATTACGCAATGTAATGGAGTGTGGTTGATGGCCCTAATTTAACTCCTTGGAGCCCCCATATTTTATTTTCAGCTTTTGGGATATGATGTCAGAAATTATATGTAATATCTGTAATATAGGTATTTAATTAATTAACTGTGGGAGCTGTTCTATCTCTACTGTCTGCACTTACATGCATTTTGATGAAGACTACAGTCTTTTGTGTATCAGAAATAGATATAGATAATCATTGGAAGATGTATGTACAGATGATATTTAAGGAGTTTGTATTTTCTGACCATCTGTTTTAGAAACTGTGATCCAGGCAGAGCTGATAAACAGGTTTCTTACAAAACAAACAAGAAGTCCGGTGACAATTTTTAAAGACTGACTACATTTATTTATCGCATGAGCTTTTGTGGGTAAAATCATCAGATGCTTGAAATGGGAAAGGACAGCTTGCAATATGGAAGGGATTAAGTAAATGCCAGACAAGAAAAAAAGATGTGCATCTTAAATGTAGGTAAAGCACTAAAAGAGGAAACAATGAAAGCTCTATTTATATACAAGTCTATGGGGGATGTGAAATCAACAGGAAGAAAAGAACATTGGGGAGGGGCAGGGCAGGAAGGAGTTTTGTCTAGTGCTGTACTTCAAAGGTGTATTGGCCTATAATTGGGGGATAGCACTCTGTTATCCATTCACTGAGGAAATCCACAGAAGGGTATAGGATATTCATGAAAATTTGAATTCTGGTTTTGATGGAAAAAGAACAGCTCTGTTAAAGACTGAAGGAAAGGTAACCACTAGTAAGTGCAGATTTGGATCGTGTTTTATGTTTTGTTCTATGTCTGTAACCATTTCTGTTTTCACTTATTATTCTTAGTCACTATCTCTTAAAACTTCTCTTTTTTATGATAAACTTACGGTTGTTTCACTATAAATATATTTCAGTGTTAGGATGTTATAAAGGTCTTGATTCTAAGTTGTACCAGTTAAGCTGTGTATAGATACTATTCCTTCATGGATAGTTTACCTGGTAATTTCAGCATGTCCAGTTCTGGGTTGGAAGCACTCAGAGGACTCAGGTGTTGGTATATGCCTATCATTTGCTTGCACAGAGAGGGAGAGGTCTGCAGAAACTTAAAAGTCAGTTCTTGTGTGGCTAGAAGCTGCTAATTTCAGGGATAGCCAAGACTGCTTCATGCCCTGGGGAGATAGAGGGGAGTGCTGATAGGGTGTGTCACACTGCTATGCAGGGTGTTACTCAGGAGTGTCAAACTGCTATAAAGAGGCAGTGAGCAGTTGTTCTCCATGTTCACTGAAGGTAGGACAAGAATTAATGGGCTTTATCTGCAGCAAGGGAGATTTAAGTTAATTTTAGGAAAACCTTTCTAACATTGAGTCTTTAAATATTAAAATACATTGTCAAGGGAGGTTGTGGAAATCATTGGAGGTTTTTAAGAACAGGTTAGACAAACACGTGCCAGCCTCCAGGGATGGTGTAGGTATATATGGTCTTGCCTCAACATGTGGGGGTCCCTTTGAGGTCCCTTCCAGACCTACATTCTATGATTTTATGATACTCCCCCAACTTGCCAACAGTGTCCAAGGGCAGCTATGCCCAGTGGGACTTAACACTCAAAGTAACTGGTTATGCTAGAGAGTTTGAAGAGTGGGATCTGTTGGAGGGGGCAAAGCCAGGTGAGAAACACAGGTTCCTTGTGTGGAGGCTCTGGCTGGGGATCCCTGCGTGCGGGGATAGGTTTCATGTTTTTTTAATGTGGAACAATGCTCCTGACTGGGCAGTATGAAGTGGAATCTTCACAAAGATTTCCTTTCCCTGAAACCACTCTGACATCCCCCAGGGTACAGTCTGGACAGTTGAACTGCTGAGTCCCCTTAATATTCTAATGCTTGTTATATTACTTTACTGGTGAAAAGCAACCTCTCCAGGCTTTGTTCACAAAGCCATTAGCATGTAAAGGCACACCCAGCAAAGTTACATGAATGCTCTTTCAGATACCAATGAATTATATATAGGGTGACACACCCACAAATTCTTGGCCCTGGCCTTGCATCCCCAGAAATGTGCCACTTGTACTGTCCAACGTACCACTGTACAGAGTAAGCTCACTAATAGCTTAGCATTTTATCAAAGAAAACGAATATGCTCCAGCTTTTGTCAACCTAAGTAGAGATTCCCCAGACACCTTCAATTAAAATAAATTAGGTGAAAGAATGAAACAAGTGTATTAATAGTAGAAAGGTTAATTTTAAGCAATCATAAGTATTTAAGGCATAAAAGTAAGAATTGCATACCAAACAAAAAGTCAGAAACACAATCTAATTACTAAATTTCACCAAGCTAAATAAGACTTGAAAACAAAAAGGTGCCTCTCACCTAAAAACTTTCAGCAGTCCTTGATAATTGAAAAACCTTCCACTTAGGACCACTCCATCCCTTTCAAAGATGGTTCTTTATCCCTCACTCAGTTTTGTTCCAGTGTGTAGAAATGGGTGAGAACAAGTGGCCAGAGACTTTTCTCCTCTTTCTAATACCCTGAACTTTTTCACTGGAAAAGTTTTTGCTGGGTCATGCAGATCCATGGCATACATGCTCTGCAAATGGTCTTTTATATGAACTGTAAAATTAATTATATAGCAAAATCTCATAACTCCACATATAAAGTTGAAGTGCACAGGACAGTGATGCTCAGCAGATTCAGTTTTCCAATGATACCTTGCAAGTCATGCACTGTATAAAATACATTATAAGCATAGAAAAGTGGAAACATGGGTACAGGTTGTCATGGGGTACAGGGTGTCACACTCCTACAGTTTTTATTATAAAAGAGATGTGTCCATTGCAATTTAGAATAGTTTGACTTTTGAGGTTGCCTGTGAACACTGGAGGCTGCATGTTGTCCTTTGTGATTGAAATTGATATTGGTGACAGTATTATATCTTGTGAATTCAGTTGTGGCTAAAAAGGGTGATTTGTGAATGTGCAATCCTTTCCTCATTGAATGTATATGTAGCTTGATATCAAGGAAGGGATTATAGTTTGTACCTGCTTAATTTCCTACTGTTTATGTCTCAGCCTCTTTGCCTCAAGATCTGTATGGTGATTAATCTTGGACTGAGTAAACCCATCATTTACTGCTGCTTGCCAGTGTGATCCATCTGGTGCTGCTGACTCCTAGCTGTCAACGTCAATAGTGCACCGCTTCAAGTTATGCTTCAATGTGTCCTTGAAGCATTTATTTGGCTGGCTGTTGAGTAGTTACCCACCTTCAGTTTGCTATACAGCAACTGCTTTGTCATTCTGGTGTCATCCATCCTCAACATATGACCAGCCTAGCGTAACTGTGATGTGAAGAGTGTGGATTCAATCCCCGTGGAGTGGCTGCATTCCAGATTTTTGTTATTGGTAACTTTTTCCTGCCATTTTATGTGGAGTATGTCATGCAGATGATGTAAAAATAACTTACTTAGAAGCTTGGCCTATAGCAGGTCCAGGTCTTGCACCCATACAAGAAATTGGACAGCACAATTGCGTGTTAGACTTATTTTGAAACTTAATATTATGTTGCTTTCAGACTCTGCCTAAGAGTCTGCCAAATGATGAACTGGCTTTGTTGATGCAGTTTGTCAGTGTCTTGTCTATAGTAGCATCATTTGACAATGTGCTGCTGAGATAGCAGGAGTATGTAACGCTATTCAACTGTGTATTGCTGATGGTGACTTCTGGTTTTGTTTAGGGTTTCGTAATGCAGAGTGATACGTTTTCTGTCCCTTTCAGCTTGGTAGTCTGCTCATACTTTTTTTTTTCAAATTTTTCAAATTTAGCTGATCAATTGTATTTCTTCTTGAGAATGTGCCTCTAGAACAAAGCCATAGCATACAGCAGCTCATGTGGAACATCACAGCCTGTTCAGGGTGAATAATTTTCTAGATGATCAGAAACATACCTGATGCTGACATTTAGGTCTCGCTTAGTGTCATTGGGCATTGCTGCATAGAAGAGATTAACAGAATTGGACCAGTTACGCAGCCCTGCTTAATAGCATTAGTGATAAGAAACTGATCAAATGAAAGACCATCTCCACAGACTCATCCAAATATTCCATTATGAAATAGCCTCAGAATGTTGGTAAATTTTTCTAGACAACCAAACATGTGTATGGTTGCCAAAATTCAGGTCTACTAAGAGTCAAAGGTGCTTTAGTCACATCAGTGAAGAGAGTATAATGGTCCCTGTTGCTGTTCCCTGCATTTCTCCAGCACCTGAAGAGCTATAAATATCATGTGTGCCATTCCTCATCTTAGCCTGAAATTGCGTTGTAACTCTGATAACATAGGATTAGTGATGTTGCGTAGCAGACATTCAAAGGGTAGTCTGGCCAGAACCTTTCCAGCAATGAAATTTTAAGTAATGTTTTGATGATCATGTTGATCATGATGATCATGATGAAGGAAAACATCTTTTCTTTGTCTTAATAATAATGGCCACCATCTGTCATTGTTTCTAGTATGTCTGAAACCACTACCTTGTGTAAGTCAAGAGGGCTGCCATTTCTTGGCATCCTCTTGTAACTAACTTGACAATACTGGCTTTGTATGTTCAGTTTAGAAATGCACAGCGTTGATTAATTTCTTCGAACCCTAAGCCTGCAGACACTTGGCTACATGCTGTACTTTAAGCATTTGTGTTGTCCCATTTTATTCAGTCCGATTAATGTGTTTAAATTTCACCATAACTAGGGATTTGCATGATTGGGACCTTATTTTACAATTGCAAAATAGGGCAAAGCTTAAATAAATGGTATATTCTAAACAACATTCCTCTAGTTCTTTCCATCATATCCAGGTTGCGGCCCTTTTTTTTCCATAATGCTTCTACATTTTTTACCTCTATTTTGTGCCCATAGACTTAAACTCTCATTAAGACCCTTGTCATCTTACATCTTGATTACTATAATGGCCTTTCTTGGCCTTTCAGGACACCCAAGTAGTCCCGCCTCCACATGAAACTCAATTCTATCCGCTTTGCCCATCACTCTTACTCACTGAAGTCCTGTAGTGGCTCTTAGCATTTTTATCACATCAGGTTCAAAGTTGTTCTTCTCACCTTCCAATCCCTTTAAATCTCTCCTCACCCTGTTTATCTCATATGGACTCATATTATATACAACTCATCCCCCCTTGGGTGTCAACACCAACTTAAACCTCCCTTTTGTCTCTTTCTCTAACATTTCTTTCTGCAGTTTTTCTGTGTCATGCTTGAATGTGGAATACCTTCTTTTACTAGTTGCTAAGACTCCCATATTCTCTTCTATCATTCTCAAGACCCACATCTGAAATGACACCTGCAATGAATATCTAACAAATAATTAGTATGCACAGAGAAAGAACAAACTAATCCTTTTAATGATTCAGAATTGCAAATGTAGACACTTAGCCAAGCAAAGTATGTATGTTAACTTACTAACTTTCATCAAACTTCTGCTTGTTTCATCTTGCCTTAAATTAAATTATAAATTTCTTGGGAAAGGAACCATATGCTGTTGTATTTCTGCAGAACTTAACACCACAAGATCCTTGATCATGGTTGAGATCTTGGGGCACAACTAAAGTTCAAATGAATAATAAAATAACTGCTTGAACCTAAACAGACCCCATCTGGAATAATGTGTGCAGTTCTGATCCCCCATGTTTAAAAAGGATGAATTCAAATTGGAACAGGTGCAGAGAAGGGCTATAAGGATGGTCTGTGTAGTGGAAAACCTTCCTTATGAGAAGAGACTCAAGAAGCCTGGCTTGTTTAGCCTAACCAAAAGAAGGTTGAGGGGGGATATGATTTCTCTCTGTAAATACATCAGAGGGATTAATATCAGGGAGGGAGAGGAATTATTTGAGTACAGCGCCAATGTGGACGCCAGAACAAATGGTTATAAACTGTCCATCAAGAAATTTAGGCTTGAAATTAGACGCAGGTTTCTAACAATTATAGGAGTAAAGTTCTGGAATAGCCTTCCAAGGGGAGTTGTGGGGGCAAAAACCATAACTGCTTTCAAAACTGAGCTTGATAAATTTATGGAGGGGATGGTATGATCAGATAGCCTATTTTGGAAATTGACTGATATTTGGCTACGGGTGGTGGATATACAAGTGGCCTAAGAAGAGAGGGTACATTGGGGTGGGTTCTGGGTTATTACAGAGAATTGTTTCTTGGGTAGCTGGCTGTTGAGACTTGCCTAGGTGCTCAGGGTTTAACTGATCACTATATTTGGGGTTGGGAAGGAATTTTCCCCCAGGGCAGATTGGCTTGGGCTCTGGGGATTTTTCACCTTCCTCTGTAGCACAGGGCATGGCTCACCTACTGGTGAATTCTCTGTATCTTAAACTCCTTAAATCATGATTTAAGGAGGTAAATAACTCAGTCATAGGTTGGTGGCCTATTGCTGGAGTGGGTGGGTGAGGTTTTGAGGCCTGCATTTTGTAGGAGGTCAGACTAGATGATAGTACTGGTCTCTTCTGACTTTAAAGGTTATGAATCTATGAGTCTATTTCATAAACACAAAATTATTTAATGCAAGAAAAAATTGTAAATAGTTAAATATTTTATTGATTGGTTAAATGTACCTCAGGATAATTTGAGACTTTATAACTTTACATTTAGCTGATTATTTATAGATATTTAATACTTAACAAGATGGAAAAAAATCACTTTTCAAGTGATGTAAATGAGGGAATTGGAGCCATATATTGTTGCTGTATTATGCTAAAAATAGCAGCTGCTGCATAATGAAGCTTGTATAAGACTTTCAGACTCTGCATGTTCAGTCACTTAGAATTTTCCAGCATTTTCACCTTTTGAAGTGACCTTCCATTCATGACTTTTTCCATTCAAAACTGGGTAAAGACTGAGAAATCAGTTCAGCCAGTAAGTAGTATGAGGCATGGAGGGAAAGATTTTTTTCATTATACCTTTTTTGAACAACTCAAGTACAGTTAGAGTTGGAAGTTGAAATTTGGCAATGAGAATTCTGGTGCAGACTGATTTTGCTTTGACTCTGTTGTGGTCCATTGAAAATTGCACTGTGCCAGTGCATTGTACATTTTTCATGGCATTATTTCATTGAACGTGCTCATTGCACTGCTGAAAACAACACACACTGCACAATGAAAAATGCAATGAATGAGTAAACCTAGTGGATGAGACAGGGACAAATGTTGCTAGATCCCTGTTGGTGTTTTCATTTTAAAATGGAAGTCAGGTTTCTGATCCTCATCTTTTCTAATGAAAGCCCTGTATTGGGTTTGTTTATGTTAATAGTACATTAATGCACAACAGATGTAACTGAAATGTCTCCTCTTGTAACGGGTATTGTATCCATAACAGCTACAGCCCATAGGTGGCATCCATCGAATTTACTTACTCCTTCTGTACTGACCATTTTTGGCTTAAAGCATAGGATAGCAGATTAAAAACAGGTAGTTAGGCCAACTGAGAGTTGTCAGAAAGCTGAGCTGCATGGGAAGACAATACTGATTTGCAAACTCCTGAAGTTTCTGCTCACCCTGTTTGATCTAATTGACATCTGCAATAATCACATCATTTGTATTTCTTTAATTTTGTCAACTTGCAAATTACTCATGAGATAAAATGTCTCTTTTAAATAAGCATTCCTGAAGAAACAAGTAACTATAATTATACAATCACACAATAGGAAGATAACAGAAATGTTCATTACAGCACAGGCCTTTGAAGTGCTAAAGCAAATGTTAATTAACTTCTCACTCATATAGTAGTGCATTTGGTTGACTCTGGAAGGTAACCAGGTTCTGCCATTTATCATTATTCCTTCATGTGGACTTTTTAATGGGTTCTCTTTATTTTAACATAGTTTGGGTGGCTTGTGTAATTATAAAAGTTCCATTGATGTTATAACTCTACAGGCTGCAGATATAGTGAGAGGGGTCAATTTTTTTCTGCCCCCATTCTCAAGCCTTTTCCTACTGGAAGTCCATAATCCAGAGTGTGGGATTTGGATCCAAATAGAGAGAAATTGTAGTGGGGTCTGAGTGGGTTAACATAATATCTTTGAAGATGGTTCAATTGACCCAATTTTCTTGATGGATGTGCTGAGATCTGTGGGATGCTTTCCAAGATACACAAACACGGGAATACAGACAGACCCACAGCACTGTCACTGAAGAAATATTAAGACTCAGACTACCAGCTTCCTCCAAAACACTACCGAATTCCTTCAGAAACTGACATTGACAACCTCCTGTGAATACCATCCTTGCTACCATAGATGTCCCCTCACTATACACCAACATCCCACAAAATGCTTGTCTCAAATCCCTACAGACTAACATACAACACTTGTTAATTCATGCAAAACATATGACCAGACTCATCCATTTCATCGCCCCGCACAACAACATCACACTGAACAACAAACATTTTGTCCATCCCATAGAAACAGCCATGGATACTGGGATGGCTCCTCCAACATGACAGTTTTCTTTTGGACTGTCTTAAGAAAAAAATAATATTGAAAAATGCCCCATGAAACCAATGTTATACCTGAGATAAATTGAGGATATTTTCATCCTCTGGATAGAAGACATAAATTCCCTCATAAATTTCCACCACAACTTCAGCAACCACCACCCATTCATTAAAGTCTCTCTCAAACACTTCCATACAAGCATCAATTTCCTGAATACTTCAATGGAACTATGCAAGTAATTCTATGCAAAAATCTCACAGAGCACCATGCTTATCTCAGCAGATTCAGCAACCACTCCAGATGCACCAAAAAAATGTATCTACAGTCAGGTACTCAGATACCATACAATTTGCTCTTAAGAGGAAGTCTGGGATAGACACCTAAGCTCACATTAAAGCTGCCTTCACTAAAAAAGAATAACTCCACCAGAGAAGATCACATCATGGAATGGGCTATCAAATACCCTGGGAGAACTGGCTTCAGTGCAGAAAAAAGAAAAACCCTATTGATCACACATCCCTTGTTTAAAAAAAAACAACCCAAGGAGTCTGGTGGCACTTTTAAAGACTAATTATTAGTTATATACACATCCCTGGTTATTGCCTATAATTCCACACAGGGACCCATGTGGGGAGTCATCAAAGAGCTGCAACCCATGCTCAGTGGGCACTATATTCTACTATGATGATGAATGCCCTCCTACAAAACACTGTTCAAGTTTCATGGTTCCTTCACATTCTTATCACAACATGTGGTGTACTTCACCAAGTGGATCAAATGCCCCAATAACCACTATGTGGGTGAAACTGGACAAACACTATGCTCTTGAATGAACTCAGAAAAATGATAAAGGGTAAAAACATCATATCTGTCATGAATGAACACTTTTTCACAAAAAGATTACTTCATATATGACCTCAGTCCTCCTACTCAAAAAAAAATCTGAACAACTTCATAAACTGAACCTGGGAACTTAAATCCATAATATTGCTAGACACTGAAGCATAAACTCAACAGTGACACTAGTTTTATGGTTCATTAAAACAACGTGTAATGAACTCCTGCCTACTAACCCTTAATGGCCCATTTCAAACCTCTTTTTTTTGCACGACGATCAAATTCTTATTGCCCACTTCAAGTTCCATTGCTACTTATGCTTAACAATTTGTCCCAATTTGTTTCTTAGACTCTTCCCAAACCTGAAGAGCTCTGTTAGCTCAAAAATTTGTACCTTCCATCAACATAAGGTGGTCCAATAAAAGATACTACCTCACCCACCTTGTGTCTTTCATATTCCAGGGTTAAACATGGCTACAACAACACTGCAAACAAAAAAGTTAAGTTTCCCATAGAAATGCTCTTCTTCTCTCCCCACATGCATCCTATAATAATCACATTCACAAAATGATATATAAATTATGCAAGCAGAATACAGGACCATTTGTGTTATTTATTCCAGCAAAACTTAATACACTGTTCTGCGGATGGTGCCTATGCATTATATATGTAACCCTTCTGCCAGGCCAAGACAGCAACAGCAAAAGGCCAGGTTCTATATCTAGGGGTTCCCAAACAATGTTGCAACATCAATCGGCTCAAGCCCTGACCCAGTCTCCTGGGAAATTACACATTATTCCCTTGGCTCCCTAGAAGGGCAATACTTCACCTCTCGCAAGCACAAGTCTGAGTGCAGCACATAAAACTTTTAATAAAGACTGTAGAGGCAATATCAACAACAGCACTGATTGTTATACAGTGCAAAGCATGATTCCCACAAAACCCAATAGAGAGAACTCATTCCACCCCCAGTGTTCTTAGAGTGTGTCCTTCACTTCTTTATTACCCCCATACTGACCATCATAGTTTTAGTGTCCACCTCTCAAGGGAAGGGGGGTCCTCAGCCCTCCTCTCCAATTATCTTCTGCCACCTCTGGGTCCGCTCATGCCACACGCTGGCCATTCACATCATCTGCTGGCTCCACCTGCTGGTCATTCATGCCATCTCCTGGCACTGCCCATTGGCCACTCACACCATCTTCTGCTGCTTGCAAGATGGTCTCCTCTGGACCTCAGTCAACTTTTCAGTGAATTTATCTCTTAGAGAACTTTTCACTTCTCTCATGATTTCAGCCCAATCAAAATAACAGAAGAGACTCCACAAGGAATCTTTGTCTCACCTTTAACAATGGGAGGGGTGGTAGGTATTTGCCTAAGGCACAGGTCCAGCAAAGATAGTGCTCATACCTCTCCCCACTTAATTTTATAAGACTGAGGATTAAGGTTGCTCACTTTGGCTATGTCTACACTTGCACTTTTAAGTCGACTTTAAGTAAGTTGACTTAACTAAGTCGACTTTAAGTCGAATTAGTGTGTCTACACTTAAAATTAAAGTCGACTTAAAGGGGAACTTACAAAGTCAACCTAGAGCATCCACACTGGATGCTCTAGGTCGAATTAGTGGAGCTAGGGGGATCTTGGGCAGGTCCACGGTGGCAGGGGGGCACCCCCTGTGTACAATGGGGCAAAGGGGTACAGGGACCCTGGCAAGGCAGAGCCCTGTGTGTGATGCTGTCTGGATTTAGGGAAGCATTTATGATATTATTTTCTATGGATATCTCATAAATTCTATAATCCATAGGAACTATGTCATGTTTGGTATCAACAGAAAGGTAGTAATTTGCTGGAAATGATTATATAATTTATGTCTAGGAATTCTATTTCGATTAGAAGTTAAGAATTTGATGTTATATCCATACTTTAACTTGTGTCCTTCTGGACAAATGCCATAGACAGAAGGGTGTGAACAACCATTGTCTCCTTAATGTAAAGGAATCTGCCAGGGAATATCCTGATGAGCCATTAATGAGAAACCCTGAGGGGTTCCTATGGATTATAGCATATGTAGTTCCTATGGATTATAGCATTTATGAGATATCCATAGAAAATAATATCATAAATGCTTCCCTAAATCCAGACAGTGTCACACCCTGCCCACATGCCCTGCCCTTTGGGGGGCATGCCAGGCTCCCCCTGTGGCCCCCCCCCGGCAGGGAGGGCATTGGTGTAGTCCTGGGGTAGCCCTAAGTCGACTTAGGGCTACACTGGCTTAATTCGACTTTAGAAAGTCAAATTAAGACTTAGGTCGAGTAAAAAGCAGGTTTAATAAAGTCGACTTAATTTTCATTAAGTTGACTTTATTTTCCTTAAGTCGACTTAAGCAAGCTGCTTAAGTCGACTTAAGCAAAGTGTAGTGTAGACGCAGGGCACATTAAGTCGACTTAAGACAAGCTTAAGTCGACTTAATTTGCCAGTGTAGACGCAGCCTTTTCTAAGTTCTCTGTTGCTAATGGTGACTTTTCCATCAGCTTCTCAGTCTATAAACAGAAACATAATCAAAGTATAACATATCATAAAAAGACAATATTTTATTTCCTCCTTCTACTAAAACACTAGATTCAGAGAGTTTGAATCAGCCACACATACCATTTCCCATAATGCCCAGCCCCTGGGTGAAATTATGCTAAGCATCCAATTATACTCATGCAAATATAAAGCCCATGAAGATCAGTTGCCCCCTTCCTGCTTAGCTGCTAAACAGAAGTGTGCAGCTTTTTAAACTTTGCTTACATATAGTTTTAAATTATATGATCACATCACTTAGTCAATGCGCAGGATGGAAAGTTAATGCAACAGAGACTTCTAAGAACAGATTCTAAAGAAGAGATGTTCTCTTGTGGTTAAAGCACTGAATGAGGACACAGGAGAGATGGATTCTATTTCTGGATCTGCCATGGAACCAGTCTATCATAATGCATAAGCACATAGGAGATGAATTAAGGTTGTCTGTCCAACTCTCTCATTGGCATTTTCTAACTTTTTTGAGTACTTGACTCTGCATCCTTAACATTCTTCAAATTTGGGAATGGGCGGTGTTGTATGAAATTGTATTTATTCCTGTCCTATGTGATTACTTCACAGAGCATCACACTTGTTTTCCTTTCTGCTGTCCATGATCCTGAAATCAGGAACGCAAATGTGCTCAGAGTGACATTCTGAACAAGATTGGAATGCTTTAATCTCGTTCTGAAAATTCCCTTATGTTCTAGTCGAACAGTTGGGTCCTAGTTTAGAGTACTCTGAGGCTCAGATCCTCAGCTGACAAAGTTAATGTAGCTATGGTGATTTACACTAGCTGAGGATCTGGTCTGAATTTCCAGATGGGTCCAGAGATGGTTTTTAATTGTTTGTTCTGCTCATTGTGAACAGAAGGTGCAAAATTATACTGTATGCTCACATGCCTGACAAATACATTAGTGCAATTTGGACTACTGTGACCGTTCATAGTAATATGTGAATGTTAGGGAGGTCTGTAGCATGGCCCCTAACTATGCCAGTAAAAACATTTATCAACACAACATAGGGAAGTTTTACATGAATAACTAAATTCAGCAATTTAGATCAACATTTTAAGCCCATATGTTAAATGAGAGATCAGTGTTATCTTACTGTTCTGCAGCCAGTTTGACCATGTTAAAGTTACACAGTACCTACTCTGAATATACAAGTGCATGGATATCTCTATTTGCAGGGTAATATTAAACTATATTTATAAAAGGGAGTTGGAGAAAGAGCATTCTGAATCTGTCATTAGCACCCCAACAGATGCATGAGCCAGATCTGTAAAGTCCGAAGTAGCAATACATTAATCCATAAATTAAATTACTTTGAAAAGCCATGTAATATTAAAGTGTTCACTTAAAATATATTTAGTTTGTTTACATCATTTATTGGTATTTAAAAATACCTTTTTTCCAACTCAGTTTTTGTCCATATCTGTGAAAAGCTATTGATACTGCCAGTGTTACCCCATGGAAGGAAGGGAATATTGTGTTGGTGTCCAGGATTACTTATGGTTTAGACTTCTAACTCTGCATCTCTCCAGAGCTCTGGTGTTGCCAGCCAGTAGCGCCGAGTATCCTACCTAGCCACCTATACTTTTGGGGGAAACAGCAATGCAATGCTGCTTTTGTCCTGACCTGACAAACTTCCCTCCTGTGGGCCCAGAATAGAGAGGAAAAACAGTTTGGTCAGTCATGTGGAGCTTCTAATGACAGTCACAAAAGTACAAAATGGGGCAGTCTGCTCTGCATGGCTGCACTCCGCCCGTCGCTGCCAGCGGTTTCTGCTACGGTGTGCCTCCTCATGCACTTGTGTCCTGCTGAGACGCTGGATGCTGATGTGTCTCTGCTGCTAGCGTTGTTAGGGTTAGGCGAGACTCACTGATGTTGATGCGGCCCTAAAGCGGCAGTACTGAAGATAAAACCACCATTTTTTGTAAAATATGGGATTTTATCTCAGTTAGAACAATTTGAATCTGGAGTAACTCTGCTGTAGTCAGTAGTGATACCTGCAGAGTTGATGAAGAGGGTCTTTTGCCTCTCCCAGATTTCTTCCAGGGTGGGGGGGCAGTCTGGTTGAGCGTGGCTGAGGGGAATGTGCCTGGGAAAGGTACTAGCACCTGCTACGCCCCACTATGAGACACTCAGAAGAGGGAAGACAAACTGGACTGACAGCACAACTCCACCAGAGGGACTCAAGGAAAGACCACCGAGTTCCATCCCTTCCTCACCTGCAACCGTAATTACTATTGCTCACAGTAGGTGTCTGGAGTCCACTCCATGCCTGCAGAGGGAGGTGATGGGGGAAGGAAGGAAGGAAGGGAGCTCTCAGAGGAATGGGAGCAAGATGGTGCCAGCTTGGAATTGACTGCCCAAGCAAAGCTGCTTGCTTTCCCTTCAACGAGGTTAACAGTGAGATTGCCCAGGCATATAGATACCACCTATTTTATTTTTCAAGTAAAAAAATCTTCAGAGAAAATCTATTGAAAACAATAATAAATTTTTTTAAAAAACACCCTCATACACATATACTCATAAGCTTATCACTCCAACTCTAACATGGCTCTAGCAAGAACAGTCCTTCAAAATCACACAAAGATGTTCTGTTCTGTGGTCCCAGGTTCATAACCTCAGGTCAGAACATGAGCCCAGTTTTATGGACCTCAGTAGGCCAACTCCCATGGATTTTTTCCCCCATGCATTTAAATATCCTTTACAATACACAGACACCATAGTGATCTTGGCAATGTTAACTCGATGTCTTTGTGGATGTGTGATAGTTGCTAATCTTTATCATAACGTTGAAGTATTTTTAATTTTTAATATAATATTGTTGTTTTTCAAGCCAGCTTCCATTAAGATAAATGGTGGTGTTTTTCCATTCATTTGAATGGCAGTTAATGTCAAAACAAAATGTGTTAGAATCTGTTTTACCTTTTAATGAGATTTGCAATGCTGTATTTGCTGCATAACCAAGAACGTTATGAAAATTAACTACTGCACCTGCTCAGTAGTTAATATTCACTCTTGGCTAGAAATATCTAGCTCAATTCAAATGTTTTTTTCTTAAAATACCTAAAGGTTTGCTCTATTTTAAGGACAACCAACTTACAAAACTTATTTATTTATTTTTAAGTAGGCCATTTTTATTCTAAACTAAAGCATGGCATGGACCCATCTGAAATCAGGTCCCAGTCATATTTTGTGAAGCTCTAGTATTCAAAACAGCTTTTAATGGATTTAAAACTTTTTTTTTTTTTTTTTGGTTTAAAAAAAAAATGCATCCCTGCTGATTTCTCCTAATATCAAATTTCAGACTGTTGAAATTTGAAACCACTGAGATAATAAACCCTAAAAATCTGGCTTTATCATGGAAACACCAACTCAACCATAACTCTAGTACAGCTACTAAAATAAACAATTGCATTTTGATGCTAATGAATCCCTTTTCTAAATGAGATGTCACTAAGCAGATGTTAAATCTCTGAAATATCAGAGCTAAAGCAAGTTTTTATACATTTTAATTCCAAACCGTGGTTACTTGCAGAACGTAGAAGATTACATGGCATTTCTAAATAAATTCATCTAATCCCCAGAGTCGTTGAAGTTTGTAACACGTTATGAGCCTTCTTATTAAATTGTCAGAAACAAACGTCTGTCTGATTTTGCAGTGGCAAATAGGAAAAGAAAACTCCAGGGAAGGGGTGACTGTCTATAAGGAAAAGTGAATAGCTGAAGTAAGTGTTGGAATAACTTTGTAACACAGAGGTATGTTTTGTAAACCATATCACTGTCACCCATGGTTCAACTTATGAAGGCGATTGGTGTGGTACAAATACCTGGACTGGTTGATTGTCTGCCCCTTCGTAACTGGGTTGGAAAGAGCACAGATAGCTCTGTGCACCAGAAGAGAATACAGCCAAAATTTGAATGGAGCACAGGCGTTGTGCATACTTGGGTCTGTCTTTTCTGTGAGCCTCACCATCTGGCAGGCTGATTATGAATGGGAGTCCATTTTGCACCTGCCTCAGGGTGGAAGAAAGTGTGCTTCCTAGAAACCCAGTAAAAACTGATTTATCTAGAATTCCTCTAGGGAGATCCTCCTTCAGAAGGCCTCTCTGCATCAACTCCAGTGTGAGTAATGCCACAGCTTTGCCCTCCATGTTCCTATGCCTGTGGTGGGAACTAGATAATTTAATTGCTCTCTTGTTTTGATTATTATAACTAACTTCTTTCTTTATGACCTCCACCAGTCTCAGTTCTCCACCTCACGCAAAATGCCTGCATTCTTGAATGCACAAACAAGAGTAGCCACATCACCCTACACCCCCAGACAATTAGGTTTCTTCAGTTACAGTTTAGAGATGTGTGGCTTATATAGGGCACACCAGCTCTGCAGAAGGAGAATGGTAGGGGGTCAGTTGGGATGGGAGCTCACCTACCCCATGTGGTTGAGGCTCAGTTGTTAGAAGCTCCTTAGCTCTGAGGGTAATCTCTTAAGAAGCATCTCAGTTCCACAGTAGCATCACTAAGTGCAATCCCCAGAGACATAACAAATTTCCAGGTTCACAGGCTTTTAACTTAAGCGGAGTTTTGCACTGAATTATTAATTAGAGCTGGTTGCAATTTTTCAGTCATGATGAAAAAGGTTTTGTTTCATAGTTTCCCCCTTTTCCTGTTTCTCTCCCTTTTCCAGTGTTTCTCCCTTTGTTTTCAGGGACAAAAGAGTAAAAGAAATGGAGAGGGGAGAGAAGAGTGAGGGGGGAAGATATCAACACAATTTACGTGGGTTCAGAAGGCTGTGAAGCAAAAGGTTTGGCTTTCTTGCACTTTTCAGGGTTTTTCATTTACTGACCATCTCATAATTTAATTAATTTTTATTTAATTGATATATTTGGATTAAAATATGTGGCTATCTCAAGTTAGATCAATCTGAATAAAACTTTTTTCCATATGTGATCACACATTTTAGATTTTCTTTAAAATATAACTTACTCAGATATTGCACAGTCCATTTCATGATATTAATAACCTAACATATAGCTGGATACAATATATTTTTGTTCTATATAAATTACTCCTTAATGACAGCAGGAATCTCAGATAAGGGGAGAACGTCACTACCACATAGATGATATAACAAATGTCTTATATACTGATTGTGCAAAAACTTTCATTAGTAAATATAAAATCATTCACATGCCTACATGTTTGGAATGATGTGCCCTTAGTTATATATGGACTTTTGCAGAGCTGTGTTTATACTGTCCCAATAAAACCCATTTGGTTTTCTTCTTACTCCTTCAGTAAAAGGATCATGATTGGGAACAGAAATGAACATTTAACAGGAGTGAGGACTCTATAGCATCTGCCTAAACATAACTAGATTAGAAACAGTAGTCTCCACAAATTGGAGGGTTGTTGTAAGGCATGTCCTTTGAATAGAATTAGTTTTTGCTCAAATTAAATTATGCACATGAAGAATGATTATAAGCAAGCCTCAAGACTAAAAAAAGATTAATTACAGGTCTATCATTAGAAACTTCTTTTGCATAATCCTATCAGTTTAATCATATGTTAATTTTTGCCATATGTGGGGGAGCACATTTTATTAATTTTATATAATTTAATACACTGCCATTTGTTTGTCCTGTATATTAGTTTGTTCTACCTTTGTATATGTGACAATATTGCAGCATTTTTTTAAAAGGATTGATTTATTTGGGACACTATGCAGAAGAGGTTTGGTTTTTTGTTTTTGTTTCTTTTTAAAGCAGCCATTTGCTATAAGATGTAAAAGTCCTATTTCCCCTTTGCCTTGCATCTACAATGCCTTGTTATGGTGCAAACATGTACATCTGGGCAAAGTAGGTGTCAAGTTACCACAATTTGATTTTGGTGTCCTGCCAATTTTCCCCTTTAATGTCAAGTTAAAGACATTTCTGTGCCTTGATACAAGATTTGCGCTATTGTTTCTTGTAGTCATTTCATACTTCTGCCTTCTAAATAACACCATTGTGGCATATCTCCTGTTGGGCTGGCAGAGCATAGAATTTACCAAAATGCTCTGTTCTCAAGATGCAGTGGTATGATTCCTATTTTAGAATTAGGTGTATTGTACACAGAAAACTAAAGGATATTTAAAATGTGGGCTTTTGTCAGAAGTAATTTCATCACAGTCAGCTGCAGTATCTCCATAGTGACACTTTTCGATGTTCCCCAATAGGCAGGATAACTATTTCTATAGCACTTGAAAGCCTTTAGAGTTTTAGCAAGTTGGCATATTCTTTTACCGAGTTAGATACATTTCATATACTATTCATCTATCCCCCTGACCCATCTACATGATCTAGATACTGGGTCACAGATTAGCTCTCAAGGTGTCTCAAAGAGTCTTATTCTGAATAATATCATTGATCAAAAGAAAAAAAACTAACAGAGTAACATGCAGAACTGGTAAAAATTTTCACCATTTTTTTTAACTGATAAATTAGGCAGTATTATCTATCTCAAAAAATATTTATGGAAAAATGCCTATTGTTTGGATTTTACAATGGGAAATTTCAAAATAAAATGTTTGTCCTGACATCTAGAAATGAAGTATGTTTTCACTGAAAAATTTGATATTTTTCACTTTGACACTCCAAAACATAACATTTTGGAAGGTTTCGTTTTTTGATATTTCATCATTTCATCCCATTTGAGGGTGACAACATGTGTCAAGGCTGGAAGTCCCTGCAGGATGGAAATTCTATCTTCTGTATAGCTCTAGTAACATGCATTAAAATGTTTGGAAACAAAATGTCTTTAATAATCAGAATTATGGCTCAGAATTTCAAAAAGAGTTGGACACTTAACTCTCTTAGGATCCTAAAACCCCAGCCAATATCTATAGGGCCAAAAACTTTCTATTGCTTCAAACTTCAGTACCAATAAATAGACCTGATATAGCTACATCCTTTCCTATCCTGTAGCAGAGACCACCCTGCAAAATAGAGCTCCTCAGAGCACAGGGATTTAGACACTCCAGAGGAGGTTGTTCATATCCCATCCTCCAACCCCTACTGTGTGCACGTGTGCTCACACACACACACAGCTGAACCTCCTGGTTCCACCAGGGCCAGATCAAGGCCTGGGGGAGGTGGGGAGGAGCCCAGAGCTGTCCACCTTTGTGGGGCACACGGCTGCACCCCCCCACCCATGCTGGGGAATTGGGGTCAGGAGCTCCAGAGCCCTTGCTGGCATTGTGGAGGGTGTTGGGCAGGCTGTGGCCACTGCTATCTCAGGCCGGTGCTGTTGGGGGAGGGGGACGGGACGCTGCTGGGGAGCTGGGTCCGCAGGCTAGCATAAGCCTGCTGCTGCCTGCTGGAGGCAGCCTGAGGAGGGACAATCTAGAGGCTGGGTACTTCTGCCCTGCCCCATGGCTGGCTGGTGAGCCAACCAACCAGCCTGGGGGTTGGGCAGGTGGCAGATGTGTGCACAGAAAAAAGATTCAGAGCAAGGGTCCCATACCCAGTGACACCCCTGTTTGACAGCCAAACTTTGATGACCTTCCAGGCTTGCTACAAGGTCTTCCTATGAGGTGTTGGGTTGAGTTGGTTAATTGGGAAGGGTTTGGTTCTTTGTGTGCTGAGTATTTTATTGATGGCGATGAGTTGACTAAATTAAGATGCATGTGTATTTTTAAAGAAAATTATCTGAGAACAAATCTATTCTATATTTATTTCATTGTATATAATAAATTCCTCTTATCAACCTTCAGTCATTTAATATTCTCAGATGTAATAACGCACCATGAAATTTAAGAAATGTTCTATCAGTACAGACTGGTAGCAGACAGGCACCCAACACTCCCCTCTCCCCCCGCTCCCTGTCTTAGAACTGCCTATCTGCAAGTGGAAATTTCAGCATGTTGAAATGTCAAAATCACAGTGAGACTGGTAATAAAAGGGATACCTATTAAAAGACACCTACTTATATGTGGTTTAATTTATTTAAGAGCTCATATAGGTTATGTAAAACAGTCTTTGAGCAGGTGTTTTAAAACTAATAGGAAAAACTATTTACTCTTTATCTTTAAATTATATCTGCGTTAAAAAGTTCCAGTTAGTACCAAAATAAAATCTGAGATGGGCTTACAAAGTCATAAACACAGACTTACACAGAGACATACAATGAAATTAAACAAAAAACTCACTGCCCTGACTTTTCAGGAATACACTCCATGGATATTAAACAAACATATTAGGTGTCCTAGGCTATGTCTACACTAGAAAAGTTAAGTCAACTTTATTAAGTCGACTTAAAGTTGACCTTATTAAGTTGACTTAACAAAAGTCAACTTAACTTTTCTAGTGTAGACATAGCCCCTTTTCAACCTTAAGTCGACTTGACATTTTAAGTCGATTTAATAAGGTTGATTTAGGCGCTAATCCCCATCCACACTGGCTTAAGTGGACCTAATAAGGTTGACTTAAGCGTTAAATTAACCTAAAACGAGGTGTTATTAAGTCAACTTAACTTTTCCTTAAGCTGACTTAAGGAAATGCTAAAGTCGACTTAAGGAAAGCCCAGAGTGGACGTGGAGTAGTTTAGGTTGACTTAAGCCTCCTTAAGTCAACCTAACTTGTAAGTGTAGATGCACCCTTAGTGCTTCATTCTCAACTATGCATAGTGACTTAAAATGTTTTGAGCTAATAACAAACATATCAATTGACAAAAAAAAGTTAAACAGCACAAGAAATAAACAAGGAGTCCTGTGGCCCTTTTAAAGACTAACAAATTTATTTATTGTTTGAGCTTTCATGGGAGAAAAATCCCACTTTGTCAGATGCTTTGAAAACGGGGACCTTAAAAGCATCTGACGAAGTGGGAAAGCTCATGCGATAAATAAACTTGTTAGTCTTTAAAAGTGCCACAGGACTCCATGTTTGTTTTGCTGAATTACACTAACAGGGCTACCCATTTGGAGCTTGGACACAAGAAATGATGATGTATACCTTATAGAGCTCCCCAGGCTGTTTAGGCAATACAACATAATTGTGGAAATGAAATAAATCCCTATCAGAGATGCAAAACTGTAGCAAAAAACAAACAAACAAGGTGTCTTGTGGCACGTTTAAAGGATACACCTTTGGAATTTGTAGTGAAGCACTCATCCTGGCATATTGTTAACCCGGGGCATCCCGTGGGGGGAGCGGGGCCCAGGGCCAATTGGCTCCGCCCCCCAGGGAGCCGTCCCTGAGCCAGGAGGCTACCTATTGCAGGCGTTCGGTGGGAGCTGGCTCCAGCACCAGAGGGTGCTGAGTGTGGGACAGTGCAGGGCCCACGTAACTGTGGGGCCTGGGGTGATCGCCCTGTTCGCCCCTCCCCCCTGGGACAGCCCTGTTGTCAGCAACACCCCTACTGGCCAGTCTGGATTTTTGAGGGGACCATGGGACCCACTTTTAGGCTGGGGCCAGAGGCTTAATTCCCTAAAGCCCCTCCAGTAATCCGGTCCTGTGTCTCACTGCATATTAGACCATATGCATTTACAGTGGAAGAGAGCAAAATTGGGCCCTGAGACTTTACAGCCAGATTAATTAAACTATACTAATAAATCTGTGTGTGTTCAAATGATTTGTGAGAGTAGTGGGCAGAATCTTATCACTCAGGCAGGCTAAAGCCACTGGTCTTCAATTCTTGAAATGAAAAAGATTTCATAGGTAGTAAAGTAATAACTGATTCCCGTTAGCTCAGGGGCAGTTAATTTCCTGAGTACACTCTAATATTAAAAAAACAAAAAACCTCAAACCTCACTTTCTATATTCTAAAGTATGTTTAGAAAACGCTCCTGGCAACTATAAAACCTAGGGGCTTTCCTTTTGCACTCCAAACAGAAACTGGAAGTTCATGTTCAGAAGGGTAGGGGAGAACAGGATTTAATTTGTTACTAGTCCCCAACAATAAAATTGAACCGATCTTCTATTGCCATCTCATCACACTGCACAGTCCTCGAAGGAAGAACACTCAGCTTCCCAACTTTGTCCAGGGTATAAAACCTATTTAAGACATTGTAATAAATTTACTCTTATTTGACAGTTTGAGTTCTGAGTTCTTTTTTGTTTTGTTTTGTTGTTCGTTTGAGACAAAGAAACTTGTAAATACACCGATAAAATGAGACGTTATAAATAAAGCAGAAATAAAAGTTGTACTTCTCTTTTGGAAAGTATCTTAACATTTTTTTTCCCCTACTCCTTTGCAGTCTGCCATAATCTAAAACCACTTTATTATAATTCATTCTAATGGGACGAAATTATTTGTTCTACGGGGAATTACTTTACTTATTTATAATTTATCTAGACCAAATCTCTCTCTCTCTCTCTGCCTGCCTTCCTGGGGGGGCGCCCACCCTAAAACTACTTTCATCCAGCTACTATAACTAGAATGTAGCAAAATCACAGATCATGGCACCTTTTATTTTATTGTCTGTCAATGCAGGGACTTGCCGTCTTGTTTTGCTGCTACAGTTGTAGTTAGTCATCCTTCTGATGCTATACTAGTTAACTAACAATCTACTCTTAGGTCCATGCAAATAATTTGCCATCTACAGGGCTGAGTGTACAGTTTATGCAAACTGCTGGAGAATCTTCAGATGTGTGTGTCCCACTTTGATGCTATTGGTGGATGAAGAGATAAGAGTGGTCTATGAGTTGAAGATGAGTTGAAGGCTAAATGCAGATGCAAGGGCAGGGGGGTTCAAATTGTAATTTGATTTTAGGCTGTTGAATTACAGAAGACAAACATGAGTGATCACACAGCAAATTCCTTTCCAGGTTATCCTGTACCCACTGTTCATTTACTTCCTGAAGAGCATTGCATTGTGGGTAGTAGGCACAGGGGCTTCTGGGGAGGCAATCATCCTCTGCTCAGTCTTTCTCCTCTCTTCTCTAAAGAAAAAAAGCAGGAGAAACTTTCCTCGCTGTTTCTCTGCTGCAGGCACAATAGAGATGCACAGTGCTGCATACAGAGAAAGGAATTAATTGAAAACTTTCTGGGGCTGCAGACAGGGGTGGGGCTATGTTGCTATGGTGCAGCAGACTAGAAAAACAGGAAGAACACGGTTAGAGCTACTCTCTAGCTACACAGACCTAAATTCAAATTGTAGATTTCGACCTCAGTGCTATGCCACTTGCCGGGGTAGTATTATCAAGTCAAATTACAGCACCATTTAATTCGAACTTACAGCTCTGACAGTGGAGACTGAGACTGCAGAAGGTGGAGGTAAGCAGCATTATGTTAAATTTCAGTCAGTATAAACCAGGGCTGTGTGACTATCTCCAGCCTCCCTCTTTTCCCTTTAGCCCACAGGTTGTGGGGGGCAGAATTACCACTCGTGCATCATTCTTTCTGAATGATCCCCAGAAAACTATGTGAGAGAATCCATATAGAGATTTTCTCTTCCCCAAATCCCTTGCTATTGGTATTTCCATGATGTTCCTCTGGGGCACCTATGTGTGTGACCCAGTCTGATCTATCTTCTGTTTACCACTATCAAGGCACTTGTGATCCCACTGATCCCAAGTACCTGCTACACCTGCTGGCAGCTTTACTTTCAGCCTGAACCCAGAGCTTCCAGTGGGCACAGACTCTTATGAGATGCATTTTACAATGAGTAATTGCAGGGAGAAATAGGAATTTACCAGTCTGCCAGGCAGAAAGCAAGAGCTTGATCCAAGACATTTTTTCCTGTTCCTTTTTCTTTTTCTTTTTCTTTTTCTTTTTCTCTTTCCTTTCCTTTTTTTTTTTTAAATCATCAAGTGTAATTAAAAGTTGTTTGATTGCTAGATTTCTCTGTATGCCATAAAGAGTTTCAGACAAGGTGTGGTTCTAGGCAGACATAACTGTAGTTCATTCTGTGTGAAAGCCTATTTGTGTCTATAATTTATGATAACCATTATTTGCATTACCGTAGCACTTAGGAACCTTAACGTTTTCTTGGTGGGGAAAAAAAAAAGCCTCCTGTTTAAGGCAGACTGTGATTCCTTCCATACATCATAACTTCTGGTAAACAGAATAAATATTACAGAGGTGCATGGATCACTATTTCCATTGAAATACCAATGGTAACAGATTAACATTATATAGAATCACAGCCAAATGTTATGTGCCAGCATGTTAAGATTTTCCTTTCCCTAATATTACATTCCATTGTAGTCACTGCTTTTTTATTTGAATCAAGATTTTGCCATCTCTAGGGTTCAGTTTAGTCAGATGATAAAAACAACTTTCCAGGTATCAACTAAATTAAAGATCAGATTTAAAGAGCGTTCAATTCCCATTTAGGCACCAAAATGAAATGGTATGCTTTACAAAATGTTTGTACTCAATGTATGCCTCAGTACAGCAAAGTACTTAAGCACATGCTTAACTTTAAGCACAAGAGTAGTCCTATTAACCTGAGTGGTCATTCTCATGTGCATGAGTGCTTTGCTGCATCAGGGACTAAGTCTCAACGTGCTTTACAAAGGGCCAGATTCTGATGCCTTTTCTTACAGTGAGCAGCATCATTGAAATCAATAAAACTTTTAAATATATGTGGCAGTGTCAGGTATAGAACTCTCGTCTCTTTTCTCTATCTGTTCCCCCCATTCCAGTAGGTTTGGACCAGTAAGTTTAACATTTAGAATTTCATTGTTACTTTTAGGAAAATTGTTTTGCTCTAAAACTTCAAATTCATATATTTAACTATATAAACACTCGTATGTCAAAGAGGATGTTTTAGAGTTGAGTGCAAGTACAAATTCTTAAAAAGGCAAAACTTTCACAACACTGAAATAAAAGTGATCCTATCTGAATGTTTTTAACACTTCTTTCAAGATTTTTAAGTATATTAATGAATTTCTTTAAATGCTTTCTTTGATCAGATACCTTGGATGACAAATGTATCATAATAAAAGTAGCTGGAAAAGAGAATTTGGAAATGTTGGCAAAAACATGGAGAGTGTGTTTATCAGGATGTATTATGTGTTATCTTTATTTGTCTAATTACAAATGAAGTATTAAAGATACAAGTTGTGGGGTTTTTTTTTTTGTTTTTTGTTTTTTTAAGACCAGAAGAAGACCATTTTTATCTTGTCTGAGAAGGTGATTTCATCAGATATCATTGTGTGATTCCACTGGTAGCTCAGAATCTCTTGGGATTACTATTGCTTTCTAAGAAAGCATATGTAGCACACTTATTACTCTGCCTCATTAACACCAGTTCTCACAGCAAGCATATCCAATTAGGGAGCCCATTCTCATCTATAATATTTACTTCAGGGTTTTCTATTTATAGCTATAAACATAATGCTCTTGATCCTTATTTTTCAGTATAGCTTATTCTCTTCTTTTGTGTAAAGCTATGTGGCTGGCTGCTGCTTTTAGCAAGTACTTGTTATACATTTAAAATATGTTCCTGGGAAATGATTTATTTTGTACATAATTTTCTAAAATGTTTTCTAAGATACCTAGAACAATAATTCCCAAACTTCTGGCTCTCCCCACATGCAAGTGGGTTTCTGAGTCAATGCAGATACAGTCTTTTGAAATTTCTAGAAGAAAATTTCTTGAGGGGGAGGGAGATTTTTTTAAAAAGAAATAAATGAAAAATTAAGGTTTCTTGATGACTTTGGTCTCTACTACCACTTGAGAATGTGTTGAGAAGCAGGATTTTGGAATCAGCACCAGCAACATTTATTCTCCTTTGAAGTCAAAAATTAACTTCATGTTTAAGCGATTTGCTGTACAGGGATAGATAGTTGAATCAAGGCTTTTGTTTTGTAACACACATGAGCATTCACACATCTTCCATTTTCCACATGAAATAGATCTGTGAAATATATTGGGGTTATTATAAGCTGAATTGGGCTTGCTCGGAAGCCCAGTGGTTTATAATTTGAGACCTGTGCTTTGGGCTTCTTGCTGGGTTTCTTTCGGGGAGTAAAGAAGCCCAAGAGACAGCCGGTCGACTTGCAGGCTGTGCAGCTTGCCAGGGGTGTGTCTGTGGGTGTGGCAAACATGTTGTCACACTCAGCTACCCAATGAGCATGTGGCATGCGGTATAAGCTCCCCTCAGGCCCTGCTAAACAAAGTCTGGGTGGGGGAGGGTTTGGCTTTTTGGGATTCTGTTTGGTGGGGTTGGTTTAGTTCTGCTGGTCAACTAACATTCCTGGGAGTCTTGCCCAAGCAGTTCCTTATGCTGGTGGAGATTTGGAAGGGGTCCATGGAAGGGAGGTTTATGGCTGTCTTTACGCCAGGGGACTCCTCTCCTGTTTGAAATCATGGCTTGTTGGATCCCTTTACACCACTTTAGCCCAATTGTGCAGCTAAAGAGGCTAGAGTAGAGATTATTTCAACCATTATATGGATTTGCTTTTTTTTATCATCTTGATTCCTCATAAGTAAAAGAAACTGAAGTATAAAATTTTCTCCAACAGTGTTACTTGAAAATCTCAGCTATACCCCTTTCATTCCTTTGTGTTACTTTAATGTTTCTGAATAAAATATGTTAACAACGGCCAATTCTTCATCCCCATCTACTTCTATGATCTTTCCTATCTTTGATCCACAACAGACAAAAATCAATTTAAATTATTCTTTGATGTTTAAATCCATACCACTCTTCTCCTTTCCTCTTCTTTTTGTGTTGTTTCATGTTATTCAAACCAACAAAAATAAAATAATATTCAAAATGTAGATGTGAGGCAGTGAGCTTGCTCTGCACATGAACTTTTCCACATCAGTGTTTCTGACATCCGTGACCAGATTTGGTAAAACGTTTTTGGGTGGAGCATATAGCACATTATTTGCCATTTTGAGTTTACTGGGGCATTGTCAATGAGCTTTAAAGTTTGGTGGGTTCTCATTTCCTAGATTTCAGCTCTCTGATGAACAAGTTCTTGCATCCCTTTTTTCTTTCTCAGGCTTTATCTATAGGAAACAAACATGATTGTCAATATTAAAAGCCTTAGAGAGCTGCTGTTTGGACTGGTAGGCATTATGAGCGTGATTCAACGGGCTACTTTTAATTAGTTAAGATGTTATTTTTGAAAATTTCAAGAGCAATTTTGTACAGCAGGGACTTGGACAAAACAGATAGACAGTATCTGTGTTGAGTTTTAATGAGTTCTTTACACCTGAGTGACAGCCCAACAATTCTTTCAAAGGGAGGTCAAGGTTAGTTTTGGCATATATTGGCCAGCAGAAGTGAACAGCAATCTGAAACAGAAATGTCAGAATGAAATCTGAGTAATTTAAAAAGAATGCAGTGCTGAGAATTACTCCTTTTTCTGGTACTATCAACACTTTAAACCTATCAAGTGACTGTGTCACTAATATTCACGGAAATTCACTCTTCAAACATGGATAAGAAGACTGTAGACAATAAATTTTCAGTTAGAGATTTTCAACTTAATTATCCCACTACTGTCTGGTTTATTTTTAACATGTTATGGTATAAAATAACACACCCAGACATAACAGTTCTGTAAGTGAAAGATTAGAAAATAGAGATTTCTGTGTTTTTCCCCATTGAGTTATTCTGTGTCTCTGACAGTACTTGGGTGGGATTTTCAGATGCGGTTTTGAAATGCTTTTATTGTTAATTTCAACTTAAGTAGAATTAGGCTAGCACAGAGAGCTTTTGGAAATCCTACATTTGTGTACTGTCAAACTTAGTTTCCCTTGTACAGTCATGTAAGCACTGATACAGTCATGAGCTTGATGTAGGCACACTTCTATGCCCATTTCAAACACAGACAGATTTCTCTGTGTGATCAGAGCCTTAGTCAGTTTCCTTAATCCTTTGTTTGTCTGGATCTTTCACACAGCAACAGAAAGAGAAAAACATGTTTGAAAATAAGAAAATGTGATTGTAACCAAGGACACTTCTGTTGCTTAGCAGCTGAGCAAGGGGACACCCAATTTGCATGGGCTTTGTATTTGCATGTACAATTAGGTACTTAGCATAATGTCACAGTATATGGATGAATATGCCCAAGTGCTGAGCATGTTGGGAGATTGCATGTGTGGCTGGTTTGAGTTATAAATCACTGTGTTTTAACTGAAGGGGGAAATGAAATGTATTTTGATTGTATTCTAGCCTTCGATTGTATAAATTGGTTTAGCGTGCTCTGATGGAAAAATCAACAGCAGCAACAGAGCTCAGCAGAGTGACAGACCCTGTTTTACAGTACAGTAGTAAAAGGGGGCAGGGAGATTTGGCATTATCTCTGCTCAAGAGCTGTGCCTCAGGTAATGCCTAATTCCTCAACCATTGTTCAAAGATAGACTTAATGACTCCTTGTGGAGTCTTTTTGTTATATTGATCAGAGAGCAGTTTGGAGCTGAAATCACTAGAGAGTTGAAATCCTCTCTAAGGCTATCTCTACTAGAAAAGTTGTCGACTTTTTTAAGTCGACTTAATATGGTCGACTTTAAGTCGACTTAAAGTTGACCTTAAGTCGACTTAACAAAAATCCACTTAACTTTTCTAGTGTAGAGATAGCCCCTTTTCAACCTTATTAAAGAGACTTAACACTTTAAGTCGACTTAATAAAGTCAATTTAGGCGCTAATCCCCATCCACACTAGCTTAAGTTGACCTAATAAGTTCGACTTAAGCGTTAAGTCGACCTAAAAGGAGGTGCTATTAAGTCGACTTAACTTTTCTTTAAGCCGACTTAAGGAAATGCTTAAGTCGACTTAAGGAAAGCCCAGTGTGGACATGAAGTAGTTTAGGTCTACTTAAGCCTCCTTAAGTGGACCTAACTTGCAAGTGTAGATGGTGCACCCTAAGAGTTGAATTCACTGAAAAGCTGATTGAGGCCCAGCAAGAGGGCATCTTGCGAGCAGAAGGCCTGAGTGACCAGCAGATGGTGCCAGTGGGCAGTGCGAGAGGCCAGCAGAAGGCAGGTGGTGCCAGCGGACGGTGCGAGTGGCCCGCAGATGGCACCAATTGGCAGTGCAAGTGGCCAGATGAAGGTGTGAGTGACCAGCGGGTGGTGCCAGTAGCCAACGGGTGGTATGAACGGACCCAGAGGTGGCAGAAGACAACTGGAGGAGCGGGCTGAGGGCCCCACCCTTGAGGGGTGGTCACTAAACCTATGATGTTCAGTATGAGTGATGAAGAAGTGAAGGACACAGTCTGTGTACACTGGGGTGGAGTGAGTTCTGTTTTGTGGGAATCCTATGCTGCACTGTGTCTCTAAATCAGTGCTGGCTTTATTATTGCCTTTTTATAGTCTCTTTAGATTACTTTTAAAAGTTTTATGTGCTGCACTCAGACTTGTACTTGCGAGAGGGGAAGCATTGACCTGCTAGGGCACCCAGGGAATAATGCGTGATTTCGCAAGAGACTGGGTGGGAGCTTGAGCCAGTTGGTGTTATAACATTGTTTGGGAACCCCTAGATGTAGAAACCGGCCCTTTGCTGCTCCTATCTTGGCCCACAGGAGGGTTACATGATTGTGGAACTTCAAAATTTGGAAGTATTTTTATCTGCTGCGAAAACTACTGCTGCATTTAAAAAAAAAATAGATTCTTGGTATCCCTTTAAACTATAGAACATGTCAGCATTGAAAAACTCGGCTCCCATAAGGCAAGTCACTTTTCTTAGTGGGCAAATAAGATATTGTCAGTTGTTTCATTATTATTGTGATCATGATAAAGGATGGGTAAACAGAGCTTGTGCTGGAGTTTTTACAAACTGTAAACTTGCAGTGCTTTTTATGACTCGCAGCTCATTTTGCAAAGTCAGCTATACAAACTGAATCACTTAGAAGTCCATTGGAGGCCTTCTTTTCTATCCTTCAGCTATTCCTCTTAAACAAGCAGGTACAGAGGAGACAGAAACATGTTTCTATTACCCCGATTAAAGCGGTAATATGGAGCCTGCTTTTTGTACAACATGTAAAGATATCCTGATGAAACAATGTTAAGCAGTCAAATGACTGCCTCGTCTTAACGAATTTGTGATGTTTTATTTTTCCTATAGTGGCTTGTCTTCTTAGACTCCATGATCACTGCCCATTAGTGCAAACGAGATGTGTGGAACCAGATCCTAGAAATTCAGAGATAAAAGGGAAATTGCATTGATGAAAGTCCTGACATTGAATTCTATCCAAATCACTGAACTCAGTAGGAGTTTGGATGTACAAAGAATGCAAAATCATATCCTTGTTATGATAACTGAAGCACCTGTGGAACCTCAATGAAAACTTTAATGTAAGCTAATAGGGCCCCATGTAAGCACAGGAGTCTGCCCACATATATAAGCTTGCAGGATCAAGCTTGTGGATGGTCTAAATAATAATTATATTTACTTCTGTAATATAAAATGAGATTTCCAAAGTCTTTTACAAATAGGTAAAGACCAGCTTCATAATTGTATTAGTCTATTTCTAGGAGCTGCCCTTGAAATACTGTTTCCCAGCAGTACTGGTTTTTCGGTGCAATTGTTATTATTTTTTTTTTTTTTTTTTTTTTTTTACAACAGTGAAATTTACCTTGCAATGCACCTTACAAACCACACTGATGTGCATTCCAATGGACGTATGGTCTTTGGGTTTCTAATCTACATCCTCAAACTGTCAAGATGGCAACTATCTATCTTATTCTAAATTGTTATTTTATATTTAAGGTTTAAATACAACAATATTAAGCAATTTACTCTTCTTTGTAATCAGATGGAGTTGTTGAAATACATCCTTATATTTTGCAGCTTTCCTTAAAGGAAGACTGCCGGCAATGGAAAGAAAGGATGTCAGGAATGACTCTTCATTGCCAACCAGTTAGTGGTTTCCTGATGACTTAATGGCTCAGGCCATAATTATCTGGTTGAATGTCAGCTGTGCTCCTCTCCAAAAGCTTGACTCTGCTCCCATTGACATCAAGGCAAAGATTCCATTGAGTTCAGCAAAATGCAATTGAACCCATTTTTCTTTCCTGAGATTTTTCCCCATGTACTTTTCCATTTACATTAGATTGAACAGCCCTTTATTTTTCCCTAGTAAATTCGAAACTGATTGAGGTTACGCTTTAGTAGGATGACAAAGAGATACTGAATGCTGAGGATGCTGTTTTGAAAGCAGAGTACACACAAGGTATCTGATGGCCAGAAATAAATTGCCATCATAGCCCACTGCGTTAAATTTAATGGGACAGCATGTACATTAGCAGCCTGGTCATGTTTACCTTTCCTGCTTATCAAAGGTGGATTTGATTAAAATGTCCCTTTAACATAGAACAGCTGTTGTAATTCACTTTAAAATGTCAAGGCTGATGAGAATGTTGTGGTATTTAGATGCTTCATAGAATTATCACAGTGGTATGAAATGTAGGCTGTACTTCAGGATTGCTTTAAACTTTTAGCAAAAGGAAATTAAACCATAGCAGATCAAGGCGGTCCTTACAGGCTACCAAAATTCATAGTTATTAGCCCAAAAACCTATATAGGAGCATGAAAGTATACAATAAATCAGAAAGTGTGACTTTGAAGCCTGACTAACCAATTAGGAACTTAGTAAAATATATCTGGATATGTTCATTTCAATATTTCATTGATATTATATTCTATCAAGATCTGATCAAAAGTGGAAATATA